>OX155978.1:5619714-5662714 GCA_944548615.1 Micropterix aruncella
TAGTTTTGTGTAATATATTCTTTTTAGAATTGATCAATAAGATGATTATAAAGTAAATAATTATAAAAGCCACTTACATCGTGACGAAGGATTCCCTTGATCGGATTCGGGAATGCTTTAGGTGTTAACGAGAATGATGAATGCCTCTCACTTGCGGAAAGAGGAGTAGGTTTAAGTTGGGCCCATTTTTCAACTAGTAAACGCTCACCCTTCATCCAATTATCTCAAAAATTAAGCTACAATCCTTCTTTATACGTAAACTCACTCAATTTCCTATTATTTCAGGGGAAATAACAAGACAAGACGAGCTACTTGACAGATGGAAGAATTTAAAATTTCGAATTTCGTTTTTTTATTTTCTAAAGGTGCGATATAAAGAAGCTGCGATCAATATTCAGCTGAAAACTTAAAACTAAAAGCGTGACATGCCCTCATATCAATGAAAGGAAGCAGTCAGCTCTTTCCTATTAGTTGGAAAGATTACCTTTAACCTAAATGGATTATTTACAATGAACGAAACATAAAATATGTAAAAATTCAATATTTTGAAATATTTGATAGTTTTGTGTAATATATTCTTTTTAGAATTGATCAATAAGATGATTATAAAGTAAATAATTATAAAAGCCACTTACATCGTGACGAAGGATTCCCTTGATCGGATTCGGGAATGCTTTAGGTGTTAACGAGAATGATGAATGCCTCTCACTTGCGGAAAGAGGAGTAGGTTTAAGTTGGGCCCATTTTTCAACTAGTAAACGCTCACCCTTCATCCAATTATCTCAAAAATTAAGCTACAATCCTTCTTTATACGTAAACTCACTCAATTTCCTATTATTTCAGGGGAAATAACAAGACAAGACGAGCTACTTGACAGATGGAAGAATTTAAAATTTCGAATTTCGTTTTTTTATTTTCTAAAGGTGCGATATAAAGAAGCTGCGATCAATATTCAGCTGAAAACTTAAAACTAAAAGCGTGACATGCCCTCATATCAATGAAAGGAAGCAGTCAGCTCTTTCCTATTAGTTGGAAAGATTACCTTTAACCTAAATGGATTATTTACAATGAACGAAACATAAAATATGTAAAAATTCAATATTTTGAAATATTTGATAGTTTTGTGTAATATATTCTTTTTAGAATTGATCAATAAGATGATTATAAAGTAAATAATTATAAAAGCCACTTACATCGTGACGAAGGATTCCCTTGATCGGATTCGGGAATGCTTTAGGTGTTAACGAGAATGATGAATGCCTCTCACTTGCGGAAAGAGGAGTAGGTTTAAGTTGGGCCCATTTTTCAACTAGTAAACGCTCACCCTTCATCCAATTATCTCAAAAATTAAGCTACAATCCTTCTTTATACGTAAACTCACTCAATTTCCTATTATTTCAGGGGAAATAACAAGACAAGACGAGCTACTTGACAGATGGAAGAATTTAAAATTTCGAATTTCGTTTTTTTATTTTCTAAAGGTGCGATATAAAGAAGCTGCGATCAATATTCAGCTGAAAACTTAAAACTAAAAGCGTGACATGCCCTCATATCAATGAAAGGAAGCAGTCAGCTCTTTCCTATTAGTTGGAAAGATTACCTTTAACCTAAATGGATTATTTACAATGAACGAAACGAGCTGACTGCTTCCTTTCATTGATATGAGGGCATGTCACGCTTTTAGTTTTAAGTTTTCAGCTGAATATTGATCGCAGCTTCTTTATATCGCACCTTTAGAAAATAAAAAAACGAAATTCGAAATTTTAAATTCTTCCATCTGTCAAGTAGCTCGTCTTGTCTTGTTATTTCCCCTGAAATAATAGGAAATTGAGTGAGTTTACGTATAAAGAAGGATTGTAGCTTAATTTTTGAGATAATTGGATGAAGGGTGAGCGTTTACTAGTTGAAAAATGGGCCCAACTTAAACCTACTCCTCTTTCCGCAAGTGAGAGGCATTCATCATTCTCGTTAACACCTAAAGCATTCCCGAATCCGATCAAGGGAATCCTTCGTCACGATGTAAGTGGCTTTTATAATTATTTACTTTATAATCATCTTATTGATCAATTCTAAAAAGAATATATTACACAAAACTATCAAATATTTCAAAATATTGAATTTTTACATATTTTATGTTTCGTTCATTGTAAATAATCCATTTAGGTTAAAGGTAATCTTTCCAACTAATAGGAAAGAGCTGACTGCTTCCTTTCATTGATATGAGGGCATGTCACGCTTTTAGTTTTAAGTTTTCAGCTGAATATTGATCGCAGCTTCTTTATATCGCACCTTTAGAAAATAAAAAAACGAAATTCGAAATTTTAAATTCTTCCATCTGTCAAGTAGCTCGTCTTGTCTTGTTATTTCCCCTGAAATAATAGGAAATTGAGTGAGTTTACGTATAAAGAAGGATTGTAGCTTAATTTTTGAGATAATTGGATGAAGGGTGAGCGTTTACTAGTTGAAAAATGGGCCCAACTTAAACCTACTCCTCTTTCCGCAAGTGAGAGGCATTCATCATTCTCGTTAACACCTAAAGCATTCCCGAATCCGATCAAGGGAATCCTTCGTCACGATGTAAGTGGCTTTTATAATTATTTACTTTATAATCATCTTATTGATCAATTCTAAAAAGAATATATTACACAAAACTATCAAATATTTCAAAATATTGAATTTTTACATATTTTATGTTTCGTTCATTGTAAATAATCCATTTAGGTTAAAGGTAATCTTTCCAACTAATAGGAAAGAGCTGACTGCTTCCTTTCATTGATATGAGGGCATGTCACGCTTTTAGTTTTAAGTTTTCAGCTGAATATTGATCGCAGCTTCTTTATATCGCACCTTTAGAAAATAAAAAAACGAAATTCGAAATTTTAAATTCTTCCATCTGTCAAGTAGCTCGTCTTGTCTTGTTATTTCCCCTGAAATAATAGGAAATTGAGTGAGTTTACGTATAAAGAAGGATTGTAGCTTAATTTTTGAGATAATTGGATGAAGGGTGAGCGTTTACTAGTTGAAAAATGGGCCCAACTTAAACCTACTCCTCTTTCCGCAAGTGAGAGGCATTCATCATTCTCGTTAACACCTAAAGCATTCCCGAATCCGATCAAGGGAATCCTTCGTCACGATGTAAGTGGCTTTTATAATTATTTACTTTATAATCATCTTATTGATCAATTCTAAAAAGAATATATTACACAAAACTATCAAATATTTCAAAATATTGAATTTTTACATATTTTATGTTTCGTTCATTGTAAATAATCCATTTAGGTTAAAGGTAATCTTTCCAACTAATAGGAAAGAGCTGACTGCTTCCTTTCATTGATATGAGGGCATGTCACGCTTTTAGTTTTAAGTTTTCAGCTGAATATTGATCGCAGCTTCTTTATATCGCACCTTTAGAAAATAAAAAAACGAAATTCGAAATTTTAAATTCTTCCATCTGTCAAGTAGCTCGTCTTGTCTTGTTATTTCCCCTGAAATAATAGGAAATTGAGTGAGTTTACGTATAAAGAAGGATTGTAGCTTAATTTTTGAGATAATTGGATGAAGGGTGAGCGTTTACTAGTTGAAAAATGGGCCCAACTTAAACCTACTCCTCTTTCCGCAAGTGAGAGGCATTCATCATTCTCGTTAACACCTAAAGCATTCCCGAATCCGATCAAGGGAATCCTTCGTCACGATGTAAGTGGCTTTTATAATTATTTACTTTATAATCATCTTATTGATCAATTCTAAAAAGAATATATTACACAAAACTATCAAATATTTCAAAATATTGAATTTTTACATATTTTATGTTTCGTTCATTGTAAATAATCCATTTAGGTTAAAGGTAATCTTTCCAACTAATAGGAAAGAGCTGACTGCTTCCTTTCATTGATATGAGGGCATGTCACGCTTTTAGTTTTAAGTTTTCAGCTGAATATTGATCGCAGCTTCTTTATATCGCACCTTTAGAAAATAAAAAAACGAAATTCGAAATTTTAAATTCTTCCATCTGTCAAGTAGCTCGTCTTGTCTTGTTATTTCCCCTGAAATAATAGGAAATTGAGTGAGTTTACGTATAAAGAAGGATTGTAGCTTAATTTTTGAGATAATTGGATGAAGGGTGAGCGTTTACTAGTTGAAAAATGGGCCCAACTTAAACCTACTCCTCTTTCCGCAAGTGAGAGGCATTCATCATTCTCGTTAACACCTAAAGCATTCCCGAATCCGATCAAGGGAATCCTTCGTCACGATGTAAGTGGCTTTTATAATTATTTACTTTATAATCATCTTATTGATCAATTCTAAAAAGAATATATATATATATATATATATATATAAATATATATATATATATATATATATATATATATATATATATATATATATATATATATATATATATATATATATATATATATATATATATATATATATATATATATATATATATATATTCTTTTTAGAATTGATCAATAAGATGATTATAAAGTAAATAATTATAAAAGCCACTTACATCGTGACGAAGGATTCCCTTGATCGGATTCGGGAATGCTTTAGGTGTTAACGAGAATGATGAATGCCTCTCACTTGCGGAAAGAGGAGTAGGTTTAAGTTGGGCCCATTTTTCAACTAGTAAACGCTCACCCTTCATCCAATTATCTCAAAAATTAAGCTACAATCCTTCTTTATACGTAAACTCACTCAATTTCCTATTATTTCAGGGGAAATAACAAGACAAGACGAGCTACTTGACAGATGGAAGAATTTAAAATTTCGAATTTCGTTTTTTTATTTTCTAAAGGTGCGATATAAAGAAGCTGCGATCAATATTCAGCTGAAAACTTAAAACTAAAAGCGTGACATGCCCTCATATCAATGAAAGGAAGCAGTCAGCTCTTTCCTATTAGTTGGAAAGATTACCTTTAACCTAAATGGATTATTTACAATGAACGAAACATAAAATATGTAAAAATTCAATATTTTGAAATATTTGATAGTTTTGTGTATATATTCTTTTTAGAATTGATCAATAAGATGATTATAAAGTAAATAATTATAAAAGCCACTTACATCGTGACGAAGGATTCCCTTGATCGGATTCGGGAATGCTTTAGGTGTTAACGAGAATGATGAATGCCTCTCACTTGCGGAAAGAGGAGTAGGTTTAAGTTGGGCCCATTTTTCAACTAGTAAACGCTCACCCTTCATCCAATTATCTCAAAAATTAAGCTACAATCCTTCTTTATACGTAAACTCACTCAATTTCCTATTATTTCAGGGGAAAATTCTGCTTATATATATATATATATATATATATATATATATATATATATATATATATATATATATATATATATATATATATATATATATATATATATATATATATATATATATATATATATATATATATATATATATATATATATATATATATATATATATATATATATATATATATATATATATATATATATATATATATATATATATATATATATATATATATATATATATATATATATATATATATATATATATATATATATATATATATATATATATATATATATATATATATATATATATATATATATATATATATATATATATATATATATATATATATATATATATATATATATATATATATATATATATATATATATATATTCATTATATAATTATTATATATATATATATATATATATATATATATATATATATATATATATATATATATATATTTATATATATAATGTTTTTATTTAAAATAAAATTAGTAAAAGCTACTTAAAAAGTAGCGAAGGAAATCCCAGCTTGTATTGGGAAATGCCTATGTTTGAATGAGATATACTTACGGATGTGCACGAATTTCGACGGTGCAATGTAAGTTTAAAGGTCCTTTTGCAGTCGACTAACGATCACTATTCATCCATATATCTCATAAATAGGGCTTATCCTTATGCAACACAAAATGCCTTCAATTGAGACGAATTAAGCGAAAAAATAAAAAATTAAACTATTGATCACTTCGGCAAAGCCGTTTTCTAAATGAAAGTGACATTACGAAATAATTCAAATTTCGAATGCTACCAACATTTAAAATATGATACAATTGGCTGAGTTTGTTATCAACGAGCCATTAAATCGAAATAAAAATAAAAAAAATACGTGTGGCACTCGGGGACTGCCACGGTAAAGCTATTGCATAGCATTTTTAACAACTTATGCAATTATAATTATTTATTTATTTTATTTTTTCTGATATCAGATAACTGCGCTCTATCGGAAAACGTTGAAATTATTCCGAATCATTTGCGGCTGCGGAAGCAAATGATTCGGAATAATTTAAACGTCTTTCGATAGAGCGCCGCGCACGAATTTTTTATTCAATAAAGCAAAAAAACCGAATTATTCGAAAAAATTCGTAGATAAAAAGATAGATAATTAAATTATATTTAAAATTGTGCAGGTTTCATAATAATACGCCAGATAGTATTTGCGTAGTAGTCGTTTTTGTGTTCGGTTAGACCTAATTTCACAAATTAATTACACTATGTAATATAAACAAAATATAAAATATTCAAGGCTAAGAATATTAGTAAAATGTTCTTGTTTAACATATATTTTTTTCGAATCGTAAGCAGTACTCGTTTAGACGTAATTATCAGTTTAAAATCATTAATTTTCGTTAAGAAATTTCTTCATTCGGTCGCCGCGCTGGGCTAGGCCCGCGATAAAAGCTATGCAATAGCTTAAAAAACTATATAATTAAGATTACCTGCAGTATTGTTTTCAAAATACTTTCATGTTTACTGGTCGACATTTTCAAGTCTCTTTTCCACCACAGTCTGTCGCAAAAATAATACAAGAATGACCAAATAAATTACTCGTAAAGTCTTTATAAAAATCAATATGACTTGTACTGTGTTTATGATAATTTGTGTAAACTGGAATAGTACCATCAACAATAAAATCCATATTTTTTTCACCAGTTCGATTTTCTCTATCAATCTCAATTTCATTTTCATGATTGTTATGGTTATCTTCGGTAGGATCTTCATTATAATTGTCACGCAATAGTTGAATAATGGCATCAACATGGGCTTTATTTTGGGTAGCGTCTTGTATTGTCTCCAATAAATCTCATACTTCATAAAAAGCTGTGAAATGTTGGTCACGAAGATGAAGATGAATCCAGTTTTGTGTATCATTCGCTTTAAAATGACGAAAGATAGCGTCTTGATGCGTTGTAGTTATGTTGTAAACACAATAATGTACACAAACATTTTGATTGTACATTTTTGAAAATAAGTACAAACAATCCAAATCTCCGTAATCATTCGTGCTTGATAGAATGTTATATGCTTCTTGCGGATTGGGGCAGCAGTTTAAATAGGGTGAATCGCGTAACTGATTTCTCAATTCACAAGTCTCAATTTGAAGTTGCAAAACACTTATGAGCGAGTGGAATAGACAATTACCATCGCCAGGAATTCCTGTGTTCCTGTATAGAATAACTTCGGGAGTAATGCATTCATTACGCTGTTCATAAATTTGAAGTTGTTGGCTGTGAAATTGATATTCTTGTAGCGTTTTCGTAGCGTTAGCGATTTTCTATATTTTCAACAGCTCTACATTGCACGACATTCTCTTCATTACTGTCCAATTTTTGTCTTTTCCTGTGAAAAAGAAGTAGAATGTCAAGTTCGAAATTCAAAGCACAATACAAAATTTCGAAATTTTAATTCGAATTCCGATATTATCGAAATTTAATCGAAATTCCGAATTTCAAATGTCAAAATGTCAAGTTCGATATTTGAAGTAGAATGAATATTAAGTTCGAAATTTGAAGTAGAATGTCAAGTTCGAAATTCGAAGTAAAATGTCAAGTTCGAAATTCGACGTAGAATTTCAAGTTCGAAATTCGAAGTAAAATGTCAAGTTCGAAATTCGACGTAGAATTTCAAGTTCGAAATTCGAAGTAGAATGTCAAGTTCGAAATTCGAAGTAAATATCAAGTTCGAAATTCGAAGTAAAATGTCAAGTTCAAAATTCGACGTAGAATTTCAAGTTCGAAATTCGAAGTAGAATATCAAGTTCGAAATTCGAAGTAGAATGTCAAGTTCAAAATTCGAAGCACAATTTCAAGTTTGAAATTCGAAGTACAATTTCAAGTTCGAAATAGCATTCCAAGTTCGAAATTAGAAGTAGTAGAAATTAGAAAAGAAAAGAAGGCAACAAATTTAAAAAAAGACTATCTACCTACAGCGTTAGAGTCAGTCAGTGAGTCAGATATGCGCCTAACTATGTTATAAGTAGAATTATTATGATTACTACTAGATTTTTGGCTAAAAACCACAAAATGATCTTATTGGCACAAATAGGTACAACCCCCTCTAACCAAAGTATAATTTACGTCATACTACGAAAATCACGAATGAAATTTTGTCGCTTTATGAATGAATTTAGCAAATCGACGGTTCAACTTATACTTATGTGTAGGTACTTTTACCCGCAGGTTTCATATTGAAATCGACCCTAAATCGATTTTCAAAATCAATATTCAAGTTTGATCTAACAGTAATCACGTCAGTTTATGAAATAAATGACGTATTTTATTTTATAACTGTTAATTAGTTAACTTGTTGCACGAAGCCTATTCGTCTAGTCACCCCAATGTGACGTCAGGCAAGGAACGTCAGAGCAGAGAAATGGTAATAATATACACGTAATAATACACGTTACTTACCTTAATAATCTATTTTTCTCCAGTATACGGCGTTTATGTTGTAAAAATTTTGATTTCCTGGCCATTTTGTTTTTTTAATAACGTAATTTATTTCGTCTTCTTTCGGAACACAATGTCAGAATCCTACCGTAACAGTGGCCGCGGTCACTGATCGCCGGGGCATACTGTATTAATTCAATTTATTTCTGATATCAGATAACTGCGCTCTATCGGTAAACGTTGAAATTATTCCGAATCATATGGGGCTGGGGAATCAAATGATTCGGAATAATTCCGATAGAGCGCCGCGCACGAATGTTATTCAATAAAGCAACAAAACCGGATATTATTCTTTTATTCTTTGACTATTCGAAAAAAATCGTAGATAAAAAGATAGATAATTAAATTATCTTTAAAATGGTGCAGGTTTCATAATAATACGCCAGATAGTATTTGCGTAGTAGTCGTTTTTGTGTTCGGTTAGACCTAATTTCACAAATTAATTACACTATGTAATATAAACAAAATATAAAATATTCAAGGCTAAGAATATTAGTAAAATGTTCTTGTTTAACATATATTTTTTTCGAATCGTAAGCAGTACTCGTTTAGACGTAATTATCAGTTTAAAATCATTAATTTTCGTTAAGAAATTTCTTCATTCGGTCGCCGCGCTGGGCTAGGCCCGCGATAAAAGCTATGCAATAGCTTAAAAACCTCCATATGCTCAATGAAATGAAAGAAGAAACTTCAATCTTAATTTCTGGCAGAGGAGTTTATAATAAAGATTGTATAATGTTATCAAATTGGGTAAACCTATATAAAATTGTATAATATTAAAAAATTGTAAAGAAATATTGTAGAAAACAGTATAATATTGTTATATTTGATAAGGTTTGTAAAGAAATCCGTTTATAGGATGATGTTTTTATTTAAAATTAAATTAGTAAAAGCTACTTAAAAAGTAGCGAAGGAAATCCCAGCTTGTATTGGGAAATGCTTATGTTTGAATGAGATATACTTACGGATGTGCACAATATTTCTAATATACAATATTCTACAATATTTCTTTACAATTTTTTAATATTATACAATTTTATATAGGTTTACCCAATTTGATAACATTATACAATCTTTATTATAAACTCCTCTGCCAGAAATTAAGATTGAAGTTTCTTCTTTCATTTCATTGAGCATATGGAGGTTTTTTTATTTTTATTTCGATTTAATGGCTCGTTGATAACAAACTCAGCCAATTGTATCATATTTTAAATGTTGGTAGCATTCGAAATTTGAATTATTTCGTAATGTCACTTTCATTTAGAAAACGGCTTTGCCGAAGTGATCAATAGTTTAATTTTTTATTTTTTCGCTTAATTCGTCTCAATTGAAGGCATTTTGTGTTGCATAAGGATAAGCCCTATTTATGAGATATATGGATGAATAGTGATCGTTAGTCGACTGCAAAAGGACCTTTAAACTTAGATTGCACCGTCGAAAGTCGTGCACATCCGTAAGTATATCTCATTCAAACATAAGCATTTCCCAATACAAGCTGGGATTTCCTTCGCTACTTTTTAAGTAGCTTTTACTAATTTTATTTTAAATAAAAACATCATCCTATAAACGGATTTCTTTACAAACCTTATCAAATATAACACTATATATATATATATATATATATATATATATATATATATATATATATATATATATATATATATATATATAATTATATATATAATATATATATATATATATATATATATATATATATATATATATATATATATATATATATATATATATATATATATATATATATATATATATATATATATATATATATATATATATATATATATATATATATATATATATATATATATATATATATATATATATATATATATATATATGGGAAGGGGGGGGGGGGCTCAAATTGGATATTTCCATCCTTATCTCGAAAAAATATTTGCACGTCCACAATGCTTTCCGTCCTCTTCGGTTGGTGGGATAAAAACGAGATAAAAACATCTGGATGATTGAAAGCAAGTAACAAATAAATTTGCTGTAATGTGGAAATAGTTCGTAGAAATAAACAAGCGGAAAAAAACTATTCGATGAATTGTTTGAAGATAAGGCTAGACAAGGTATCAATCGCACGAACTCTTTTGGTTTTTTCCGCATCTTCGCAAAGATTGATTTTGGTCTGCAAATGTGACTGTCGACTCGAGAGGCAGCTAATTATTCCGAGCAGCTTGGGCCATATGATCTGTTTGTTATCTACGGTTCAACTGCCCTCAAAGAGGGCTGAACCTGGAAAGGACTCTGTGAACTCTGTCACAGCCGTGTCGTGGACAGATGGGAACGGATCAAATCTGGGAGACCACCTCGGGCGCTTCTGGGCGGCCTGCGCATCGTGCGGCGTTAGCCAATCGACTGTGCTTTCCGGCGAATAACTGGGAGGGTTTGAAAAAGCTCTTATACGTTTCCTAAGAAACGGGGGTGGTGGCTGACCAGATGATGTCAGCTACTCTTAAAACGACCCGTTGGCCACCCGATCCCGTATAAAAACGGGCAAAGGGCGCCGCGGTTCGCGATAAATTCGTATCGAATTTCCGCTAACGTCAGGTAGAGACCGCGCAATCGACTTCGTGACCAGACTGGAGGATGTAGAAATCCGGCCAAATCTTATAGTGAGGGCGTGAAGTTACCCCGCTGACTTGACTTCCTAGTGCCTCGCGGTAAGCCTTTGGACACTCGCGGGCTTGTCGTTGGAGCTAGACAGTGGACTGTCCTTATCCGCTATGTCTTCACGGCCACTCAATGGGAGATAGACAAAATAATTTCGTTAACACTCCCTGGAGTGACGGGATTACCTGTTGTATTGACATCTTCAGATGAAGACTCGAGGATTATAAAAGCATGGTTTACGAAGCATTACTCGTACTTAAATCTGATTGAAAACTTCCGAATTTTGCCAGAAATTTGCCATACATAATTTTTGACCCTATTATTTTTTTATATCCGGGGACAAACGTATATGATTTGCAGGATACATCGAATACCACTTATATCGCTTTTGTATATTTGCAAGCTCTGAGCGAAATTTTAGCAAGCTAATGTCTCAATCAATATCTCAATCAAACACCTCACAGAACAATCTAACAGGTGGGCACAATATACCTTACAGCAGACATATTTTCTTCATGCAGCCAACTGATGTTGTTGAAATAACAAAAATAGTGAATTCCATGAAAAATAAAAAATCCTCAGGAATTGACGATATCGCAATAGACATGGTAAAACTGACACTTCCGTTTATAGTTGACAAATTAGCCTATATATTCAATATATCTCTCCGAGATGGAATTTTCCCTGCTCAATTCAAAATTGCTAAAATTATTCCTATACATAAAAAAGGTCCAAAAACTGAAATCAACAACTACAGACCAATAGCGTTACTACCTGTTTTTTCCAAAGTGCTTGAAAAAATAGTAAATTCAAGGTTGTTAAAATACATAGAAAATAAAAATATTCTAACAAAATCTCAGTTCGGTTTCAAAAGAAATAAAGGTACAATCGATGCACTGAACAACGTTCTGAGAAAAATGTACAATGACATGGACAAAAAACTTTATTGAAGTACCGTTTTTTGCGATTTATCAAAAGCGTTCGATATGGTAGACCATCAAACACTGCTAACTAAACTCGACAGATATGGACTCCGAGGAAATAGCTTAAAATGGTTCAGCAGCTATCTCTCAAAAAGAAAACAAGTTATACAATTAGACGACTGCACAGGTGGCGTATTGAAGAGAACCATTTCCGATGAGTGTGAAACGAAGAGCGGTGTTCCTCAGGGAAGCATCCTGGGACCGACCCTTTTCATTCTATATGTTAATGATCTCCCATATATAGTAGCTCACTCAAATATAACTTTGTATGCAGATGACACCAGCATAAGCTTTGCAGATGCCAAAATAGAGAATGTAGTGAAAACGTTAAACCATGAATTGGCTCTGTTGAATACCTGGTTCGAGAAAAATAATCTGTCTCTTAACACATCCAAGACAGTATCCATCTTCCTATCTTGTAGAAAAAATAAGGTTATGAACAGTCAAAATTTAATTATCATTGCAAACACAGTAGCCAATATTAAAGCCATAAATTTCTGGTTTTAGTTTTAGATGAAAATTTAAGATGGAATGCTCACGGAGAGGAATTAAGCGACAGACTTTCCAGCGCCTGTTCCTTACTAAGGCAAATAAGGAAACTGATCGGTGTTAAACACACCAAAATAATATACTTTGCCTATTTCGAGTCAATTCTTCGTTACGGGATTCCCTTCTGGACACAGTGTACAATAGTTTTAAGGCAACATATTTTCTCTCTCCAAAAACGAGCCATAAGAATATTGATAAACCTTAAACATAATGAATCATGTCGTGGTCACTTCAAAAATCTCAGTATTCTAACGCTACCATCACTATACATATTTGAATGCATAAAATTAATATTAAAAATCATAGGAAAAATGAAGACCCAAAAAGAAATTCACTCGCATTTCACCAGATGTAGGCACAATTTAGCTTTACCCCGTCCATCTCTGGAATTATTCAAAAGGGATCCAAATTACGTATTACAATAAACTGCCTGAGAATATCAAAAGTATATGTAGAAACGGAAAAATCACCCAATTTAAATCGAAATTAAAAGGCTACCTTATTGCGAGAGAATTATATAATATTAACGAATTATAATTAGATTACTGACAATTTCCATCTCGATTTTTTTTATTTAACTTGACATTTGTACCATTTTATTGATTATTATATTATTACTATTATTTCTAATTGTCTCCCATAATCAATTTACAGGTACAAGTACAATTCTTACTTACAGGACCATTTAATTTTAATATTATAATTTCATGACTATCTGTAGTTATAAATATCTAATATAACTCAATTATGTGGTGAGTTTCTAATGAAATATTTAGTATACATTTTAAAGTTATTTTAACATTAAGCGGCTATATAAAATGTCTAAACAACTATGTAAAGTTTTTTGAAGACAATAAATGCTATTTGATTTGATTTGACTTCGAGTAGCGGCATAGGTAATTTCATGGCAGACCGCGGCAATTTATTGGAACTTCTTGCAATATCGCCGCGCTCGATAAAAAGTACTATAACTATGGAACTACTATAGCAATCTTAAAAATAATAACTGTGCAATAATCGCATTGAAATTTTGAAATAGAATATTGAAATCTGATTTTGTACACAAGAAAACCAAGGCCCTAATTAAGATGAGCAAGAAGAACCTTAGAACCACTATCGGTCTCCTCACCGGACACACGACCCTTAGAGCTCATCTATTCAACCTTGGCTTGACCGAGAGCAAGGACTGCCGAATATGTGGCGAGGTACCTGAACACAGCATACACATTGTTGGTCGCTGTCCAGGGCTCGCCGCCAGAAGACACAGTTAACTGGGACGAGCCTATCTCGAACCCAGCGATCTGCCCAAGTTGAAGGTCAGTACTTGGATTGGTAAGAAGTACCGGGCTACTAGCTGACCACTGACCTAACCACACAGTGGGTAGTTACAAACGACCTTACAGATCTAGGTGACATCAAGGGCTGGAAACAAGCTCAGGAAACAAGGAAAGAAACTCTATCTACTCTTACTACTACTAAAACAATTAGATAATTATGAATAAATATGAGACAGTCAAAAAATTGAAAAAAACTCGGCATTTCTAACTTGTACTTGTCATACGGGAAAATACGGAACCCTATTTAGAAATTGTAAATACTAAAGTGATCTTTATTAGATTCTATATTAAAGGTAAGATTTCGTTTCGTTTATTTACATACAAAAATATTTAGATATTAGCTCATAAAAACCAATAAAAATTTTGATGATTTCTCGAAAAAAAAATTATAATGTTTGACAATGGAATTTTACCAAAAATATCCGCGAAATGACGCGCGAAATTTTGAGATATTTTATATGGATGTTAGGATGCGTTCGAATTAGAAATAATATTACTGAGCGCTCCGGGAGCAAGCCGCCAATATTGGCCGCCAATAACGATGTTCTGATGTGCAACCAAATTTGGTCGTTACGTAGCCGAAGGGGTAATTTTTTGAATAAGCTTTCCACTTGAATTGTTTTTAAACTTTCCGATATCCTGTTAAAGTAATATGGCCCGGAGTATTTTGTGTCTTGCTGTGTACATGATATAAAAAAAATTAATTTATTTCTCGTATTTTTAGTATGTGTATCTGAAAACTTTTTATAATGTGTTTCTTTATTCTTAAAAAACTCAGTCAGTAACTTAAAGAGATAGAGGTTAAGATCTTCTTAGCCTTTAAAAATGGGTCGACACGACTCTTCCCTTTTCACCTTCGCAATTATTCGTACCTACTGCTTTTTTTTGGAGTATAAATATGGGTTCCCTATGACAAGCATAACAATTTCCCCAGATTGTAATGGCATAACTTAGGATAGCTTCAATATAGCTGAAATAAACATTTCTTGTTTGCAATTCAAGAAATTTTGATCAATTCGCATCTTCAAGAAATTTTGCATAAATTCGTATCTATTTCGTAAAAACGAAAATTCCGTAGCTCTAATAATAATAAAGAGACCTCAGTGATTCTCATAGTATCTAAGAGTTTAACCATTGATTTTATATTACACTATAAAATCAATGGTTTAACTAAACGAGACTTTAGTCAGAATGTGCTTTAGAACATTATCTACCTGTCGCTGTATAATTTAGGTATTTTTTTTCGGTTTACATGACGCTGGCAACTATTACTGTTTTCGTAAAATAAAACGCTTTTCGCTTGTGGTAACCCTGTATCGCCATTGCAGCGTGTCACACAATCGCAAACTCCCGTTAAATAAACAACTCCCTCGGCCCCCTATTAATTTGCAAACCCTTAATAATTCGATTTTGATGTTTATTCGCCGATTAATTGCCATTTGAAAATGTGTCTTCGTCGTGGATTGACGTTTGATGGGTTGAAAGTTGCCATGGACCAATCGTTCCAATCATACTTCGATTGCTTCAGGGTAATTTCAATTCTTCTCACTCAGATCGACATTGCTGATACCCAACGAAAATATACGTAAGTTTATATCACAGTTTGTTTAAATGGCTCTACTAGATGAACAAGCATGCTTGTAAAGCTTCGCATCGCGGGCTGGGGGGGGGGGGGTGGGTGGGATAGTACCTAAACCACAGGAAATATGCAAATATTTATAAAATATATAATACCATAGGTGGCATCTTCACGTGACGTCATTAATTCACATGACGTAAATCTTCAATCAATAATCAATAAATCATAAATCAATAATCAATCAATCAATCACTAATCAACCAATCATCAATCAATCAATCATCAACCAATCAATTACGTCTAATTAACGTGACTCCTTGGTACAAAACTACAAAATTAAGCATTTTTGGTAAATATTTAAAAAAATGCATATTTCCTGCGGTTGACGATCCCCTCCCTGCCCGCGACGCGAAGCTTGACCAGCACGCTTCATCGTCTAGTAGAGCCCTTGAGAAAATTAAGCAATTTTACGAAAGTAGCATATATTAGGTCCTTAGGGGCTCTCTAGACGATCAAGCATGCTTGACAAGCTTCTCGTCGCGAGAGGGAGGGAGGGAATCGTAAACCGCAGGAAATATGCAAATATTTTTTGTGATATTGACAAAAATACCTAATTTTGTAGTTTATACCAGAAAGTCACGTTAATTAGACGTAATTGTTTGATGAATGATGGACTCTCTGGTATAAAACTACACAATTAGGCATTTTTCGTAAATATTAAAAAAATATTTGCATATATCCTGCGGTTGACGATCCCCTCCCTGCCCGCGACGCGAAGCTTGACCAGCACGCTTCATCGTCTAGTAGAGCCCTTGAGAAAATTAAGCAATTTTACGAAAGTAGCATATATTAGGTCCTTAGGGGCTCTCTAGACGATCAAGCATGCTTGACAAGCTTCTCGTCGCGAGAGGGAGGGAGGGAATCGTAAACCGCAGGAAATATGCAAATATTTTTTGTGATATTGACAAAAATACCTAATTTTGTAGTTTATACCAGAAAGTCACGTTAATTAGACGTAATTGTTTGATGAATGATGGACTCTCTGGTATAAAACTACACAATTAGGCATTTTTCGTAAATATTAAAAAAATATTTGCATATATCCTCCGGTTTACGATCCCCTCCCAGCCCGCGGCGCGATGCTTGACAAGCATGCTTGATCGGTTAGGGAGCCCTTATACATATGAAAATGACGTTTTATAAGAAAAAAGTTAAGCCAAAAAAAAAAAACAATCAAAGTATTTACCATTGTTATCTATGAACTTTCGCCATTTTATAGAAGATACCTTTGCTAAAAAAAATGTGGGAGCGAAAATCAATAAAATATTTGAAGGCGGTTTGGACTGCCTCATCGGAATTGATTTTTAACACGCTTTTATTAGGTCGACCTGTAGGTAACTATGTAATGGAATCTAAGGTAACTAATTTAACCATCTTCCAAGAATCGTAGCGTCATGAAAATTGGCAGCTGTATGTAGTTCTGATGACATACAATAATATGGTACTGTCAAACTGATCTGATGATGGAGTCGGAAGATATGAACTGGAACTTCAAGATGGAACATCGTATCATAGCTGTGTTTGGACTTGTTAGAAAAGTCTTGGAATGAACTTTGACCACGATTAGGTTTCAAGGTCTGATGATGAAGCCGGAAGATAGGCACTGGCATTCCATGATGGAATATCGTATCAGATTTTTTTGGTTTTTTACGTGCATTAATAAAAGCGTATTTTTAGTGTTGTTTTTAACTATTAATTTATTTTCCTTGCAAGAAATTGTTCAAATTCCTGAAAAAAGTGGTTACCTGCTGGAGCAAGATCCTGGGAGTATGATGGATGGATGTCCAATCCACAGCTCCTCTAATTTAGCGACCGTCTTTTGTGCAGTGTGTCGTCTTTTAGCGTTGTCCTGAAGCAGCAGTGGGATAGCGTAATTGACCAGTCTCGGTTGTTTAACTGCTAGGTTTTCCATCATGGTTTTGCAATTGTTGACAATACGGATCTGCCGTAATCGTCTGGCTAGATTTAAAAAAGCCGTGGTGGATGACACCAGCACTGGTCCACCAGCCACTCACCAGTACCTTTGAGTCAAATTTCACTTGGGACATATTTGCATATTTCGAAAGAAATATTTGCATATTTCTTGCGGTTTACGATCCCCTCTCAGCCCGCTACGCGATGCTTGACAAACATGCTTGATCGTCTAGAGAGCCCCTTAAGTGCTCTCTACACGATAAAGCATGCTTGTCAAGCATCGCGTCGCGGGCTGGGAGAAGATCGTAAACCGCAGGAAATATGCATTTTTAATATTTAATATTTTTTAAATATTTTTTTGTAATATTTACCAAAAATGCCTATTTTGTAGTTTTATACCAGGGAGTCACGTCATTTATCAATCAATTATGTCTAATTAACGTGACTCCCTGGTATTAAACTACAAAATTAGGCATTTTTGGTAAATATTACAAAAAAATATTTGCATATTTCCTTCGGCTTACGATCCCCTCCCTGCCCGCGACGCGATGCTTGTCAAGCATGCTTGATCGTCTAGAGTCTAGAGAGCCCCCTTATGTGGAATTGCGTGAAATAATTTATTTTATTTATTCGTGTATTTGTTGTATTTATTAGTGTATATAGATCTTTAATACATAATTGTATTGTGAATTTATTATTAATAGTGAATTAATTAAGAAGATCTTTCAATTGTTATTCATATCATCGAAAAAGTATCACGCTTATTGTAGTCAGGTCGAATCCACATTCTCGTCTTTTTTTGTCGTTTTAAATTTTCATTTAAAATAATATAAGCCGCTGCGATACGTATGGTTTCGTCTGCCATTGTTGCCCGATTATGTAATTCGTTTACGAGTCAAAATGTTGGCCCATAAATATTGCCAAGACTGGCCGGGCTATATATTGTCCAGCCACATGCTGCAAAACATGTTGCAGTGATGGCCGGGCCGTAGTTGCTGATATTGCAGCCACGCATTGCAGTAAAAGTGGAGCTAATGGGCCCTTGCTGAGTTGGACACGAAGACCCATTCTGTTCAAGGTTGGTCACACTCACGGGTCAACACCCATCCGGCGGCCTCCACGCATAAACTGCGAGCCCGGGCAGGACTCTGGCCTTAGGACTAGTTTCCCCTAGGACTCAACCTTCTGGCGGTCCTGGACGGTCTGCGCACCGTGCGGTAAGCCAATCGATTGCACACTCTGACTAAGAGTCGGGGGAGTCTGGAATCAGTACTGTTTCCTATAGAGCGGGGGTGGTTGCTGACCTTACGGCGACTGCTCTTGAAACGACGATCGGCTACCCGATCCTGGATGAACAGCCGGTCAAAGGATGCCGTGTTCCGCGATAGATTCGGTTTACACCGTTTCACCGCTTCGTAAGGGAGAGGACCGCGCAAGCGACCTCGAACTCGTAAGCAATCGACAGACCGGAGTAATCTGGTCGCAATTGGAAGTAAGGGCGTGAGTGTAAGCCCGCTGGGTAACATACCTGGTTATCTCGCGGTTAAGACGTTGGCCTCTGACGGGCATGTCGCGGAGCTTGACGATGGACTGTTATGTCTTCTGCGCTCACTTCACGGGAGACAGAACGTTACATTTCGTTAAAACTTCCTGAGGTGACGGGTTCGTCCGTTGTAGTTGACAACTCTAGCTGCCGTAAAAGTATGGCCCGTTTAGGAGTCCCCTTATGAATTCCCTCTTTTTACCTAGTAATTAATCTTTCTAATCGTGTATATTATATATTTATATAATATCTATTAGGGGCTGGCCGAAACAGTTTCGCGCGAATCAGTCAAACGACGCAAAGTGCCTATAGGCACTGTTGGCGTCCGACGGGTTAAATCTTAAAGGGATAAAGGTTCCATGGAAATCGATTTATTCAGTTTTGAGATATGTATACAGGTGTGATTACAGAAGGGCATTTCATGTAGTGGTGAATCAGTACGACAAAGTAAGCAACTTTTTGTTAAAAAATTAGGAAAAAAACTAATTTGACAAATTTGTAAATTATGTCTATTGAAGAAAAGTTTCCGAAGCGTTGAGCGCGCTGCGCCCTCTAGCGGTAGGTAATATATCGCAAATAAACAATATTAGCGATATTTTATCTATCCCTAGATCAGTGGCCTAACTAAGCCGGTACCCACGGTAGTATGGGGACCCAGAATGGAACTTCCGTTACAATCGACAATCTATCCAATTCTCTTTGAAAGCTAAGGAAGCCGTAAATGGATTTCTTAAAACTGATCGATGGTTTTTCAGAGTGCTAATCAAGACAAAAACCATTCTAGAAATGTATTTGTTCATAATTTTTGTAATACAATAAATAGTGAATTGAAATATATAAATATGCACAAAATGGTACATTTGTAATAACTCAAAATAAAGTAATAAATCTGATATTATTTTTTTTATTTGTCGCCAACATTCAAAGGTGGAGAAATATAAATCAGTAATTGAAATAACTATAAAGGGTAGTATTAATTTGGAACATATATTTGGAGTGTTCTCCCGCAGAAATGTTTCAAAAATGTTTCCTGCGTGTCGCGCTGAAGTTCTTGGGGACTTGTCTTCCGACGTACATATGCTTGCAGCAATGTCCTCAAATTTATACGCCGCTTTTTAATATAAATATAAATATGCAATGCATACCTATTTACGTGGGGGGACCCAAAAGTAACGGGAATTGGACTGCAGTGGGAAGGAAGAGTGGTGGAACCCATTGTTTAATTAGGTGTCCGTTACGGTCACTCCACCTGAGTCAGTGTGCAAAATTGTGTTGCTGTGAGTGCATCGGTTCGCCCGTGAGTTTTTTTCGTAAAACAACTTTTTCAATTTCGGCGAAAAAGTGATGCAGATTGTCGAGAGCAGCGCGCGGCTGTGAAATTTTGTTTCTTGTTGGGGAAATCGGCCACGGAAACTATTGTAATGCTTAAGACTGCTTATTGGGATGCTGCCTTAAGTAAAACTAGAGTCTATGAGTGGTTTTCGCATTTTAAAAATGGAGAAATATCAATTGAAGACCAACCCCGTTCAGGACGCCTCTCAACGGCCATAAGTGACGAAAACATCGACAAAATCAATGCCCTCATTCGTGAAGATTGCCGCCGAACCATTGATCAACTCTATGAGATGTCTAGAATATCATGGAGTTCAATTCAGAGGATTTTATCCAAAGATTTGCACATAAGAAGGGTTGCAGCCAAATTTGTCCCGCACAGACGAGCAAAAGGAGCGTCGACTTCAGGCATGTTTTGAGCTTCAAAATCAGTTTAAAGAGGACCCTGATTTTTTTTGCCAAGGTGATAAATCGTGGTGCTATGGATACGACCCCGAAACAACGCTGCAATCAAGCCAATGGAAGACAAGTGGCTCTCCTCGTCCCAAAAAAGCTCGCGAAGTGAAGTCAAACATCAAGACAATGCTCATTTGTTTCTTCGTTGCAGAGGTGTTTTGCACATGGAGTTTGTTCCCCCCGATCTAACTGTCAACCAGGAGTTCTACTTGGAGGTTTCGAAAAGATTGATGGAGTGTATCAGGAAATAAGGGGAGATCTTTGGCGTACAGGCGACTGGTTCTTCCATCATGATAACGCGCCGGCCCCCACCGCCCTCTCCGTAAAGCAGTTTTTGACCAAAAACGGCATGACACCGATTTTCCACCCCCTCTATTCACCGGATCTAGCCCCCTATGATTTCTTTTTGTTCCCCAGACTCAAAAGGGACATGAAAGGAAAGCGTTTTGCCACTGTGGAGGAGGTAAAACAAAAATCGCCGAAAGGCATAAAGAACATCGCGATAAATAATTCAAAAACTGTTTTGAACAATGGAATGATCGTTTGAAGAAATGCGTTGTGGTCAATGGAGATTACTTTGAAGGTGATCAAAATTTGGTGTAAAAATATTAAGAAATAAAGACTTTATGACGGATTTCCCGTTACTTTTTGGTCCCACCTCGTAAGTAATTAACTGTATACCTATACAGTAATTAAAATATATTATTATTATTATTATTTATTAGTTTCAAATATTATTCAAGAGCATTGCAGACGAATCCAATTCGCCCTTGAATATTAAAGCTAGAGTGTAAGTCTAAAAATAAATGAATTACATAACTAAATTAATGTTAACATTGAACCAGAAAAAAACATAAAAATATAAAACTAATTAAAAGACAGATTATGATAAACATGAGATAGCAGGGAGTTGCCTTTTTAGCTGCCAAAGGGATATACAAAAGATGACTATTTCTGTGGGTAAGGAATTAAGAAGATCTATAACCCTTTCCACTGGCCTGTCTATAAAAATATTTGAACGTATACATATATGCTATCTACATATATGCCAAAATGAATGAAAGTAAGTAGGGATAGGGGCCTTTTGTTCAATTTTGCACCGGGACCCATTTTTTGAGTTACGCCACTGCCCTAGATAGCGCACCGTCCTCATAGCTTATATTTAAAAAAACGGAATTTAAAAAAAAAATATATCTTTTATTTTTTCCTAAAATTTTTATCAAACTTTGCTTATTTCGTTCTACTGATTTACCCACTTCAAGAAATGCCCGGGCTGTTATCACACCTGTGTGTCTATCTATATATTTTTTTGGTTAAACGGTCGAATAAAGTCACCACAAAAAAAATATTTTTTTGTTTTTCTCTAAATTTTTTATCAAACGTTGCTTATTTCGTCGTACTGACTGACCCAATACAATACTGCCGTCGTAAATGAAAACACAGTAACTTCATTTTCTGTGTTTATACAAGTTTGGTTCTTTAAAATCACGAGTTGGAGTACTATAAGGCAAATTTTTCGGTTTTTTCTGTCGATGGATAGTTACCGAGATACCTTAGATAAAACACAGCATTTTTTTAAAATCTGAATATTTATAATAAAAAACACAGTATGTATAATTTTTTAAGTTAAAATACAGTAACTTATTATTTACAGTGATCATTTTTAATACTTATAACCATTTAAGAAATATTTTTGTTTGGTTACAACACGGCTTCTTCAGATACTGTGGTGTTAGGTAAAATTTTGTTAAAAGTTAATTTATTAATACACGAATTAATCACAGTATCTCAATTACTGTGTTTAAGGTGCCTGCAGTTTTTTTTTTTATTTAAAAAAAATATCTATTTTACATGGTTAGAACACAGTAATGGGTAAAATTTACGTATAACACAGTAACCACTCAGTTACGGTGTTATAGCTTAAAAATATAAAATTTATCAAATTATTTTCCTAATTTAAAACACAATATCTAATTAAATTAATTAAACAATTATAATTTAATATATATTTTTATGCAGAATTGAAGTTCTTACTATTTTCAAAAATTGAAGATTAAAAGAAATAATCTATATTGACTACTTCGTTCATGAAAACAAATATTAAACAACTGAATTTGACCGCGTTTTTCTCAAAACGTCTTTTTTCAAGTTACTGTGTTTTCATTTACGACGAAAAAATAAATGCCCGTGCTGTTATTACACCCGTATATTATAGGTATATCTATATTTTTTTTGATGAACGGTCGAAAAAAGTCACCCCACTTTACGGTATGCCGTATGCAGTGATTGGTCGCCTGACCACGTATTCCACATACTTTGCCGCGTTCATGCATTCTACCTGCATCCAAAAAGGCACAGCAGAACAGGTGCCCAAGTATCTACGAAAGTGCGCCGCATTGGACTAACCCAAAACTAAAATTAATCCAAAGACAACGACATCAGAAAATGGTAGGTACATATTATTTGGTACCACAATATCGGTGTCTAATATAAAACACAAGTTAACCATTATAAATATGATAAAAACGAATTTACCGCTTGGTTCAATAGGCAATAGTGTGGTTCAATAGGCAATAGCGTGGAAATCAATAGGCAATAGTATTAAAAATAAATAATAAATAATAACATTCCAGAAATCAATTTGAAATATCGCATAATAATCGCTATGTATCAAATAAACTGTTTTGCTTTATGATAATATCGCCCGTGGTAAAGTGTATGAACTCCTCAAAAGGTATAAAATATATTTTCTATGGGGAACTTTTTTGATGATTTTATAAAAGTACATTCATTTGCAATCAAAGTTCAAAGTTCAAAGTTTTTTTATTCTAAAAAACCCAGCGAGGGTATAGAACTTACAATTAATAAATACATTTTTTATAATATTCATATTTTAAACATATCATATATCTGGCAAAAATAAAATTAAATCACGTTAGAAATCTGAAAGTCAATAAACTATACAAAATCAACCATTACATTGTCTGAATATTAAAAAGAGCATCAAAGAAATATCAAAATTAAAAATACCAAATCCAAAAAAAAAAATAAAAAAAAGAGTATAAATCTATAAATAGAAAAGAAAAAATTATAGAAAGGCAAATCCATTGAATGATCTCGCAAATAAATAAATCAATATTAATAATAATAATCGAGGAGTTCAATTTGAAAAGAATCAAATAATAATCAGAGTAAAAATATAAAAATACAAGCAATAATTCCTAAATCATGTTACATAATCCTAATCTCTTTAACATATGGTAGAATATTAAAAAAAATACGAATTTGATTATTAATTGTCTTATATCGTTACTTTAAATTTTGCAGTAGGTAGGTAATATGGAATTTGACTTTTATTTTTTTAAATTTATTTATTTATTTATTTAAGTCCATAGAAAATACATTTAATTACAAAAACCTTCTCTTAGCCTAATATTTCATAATTAATTAAACAGTTTTTTAATTTACCTAACTCGGAAAGAGATTCAGAAATAATAGTTTGTGGTTTACCACCTCACTAGGAATAACCTGTATCGAGGTGGTACCAACAGAAATCGTATATTGCCTGCCGAAAGAGCATGATATACCCGCTCTTAGGTTTTCATTTTATTTTAATAATTTTTTAAAACTTTATATTGCAATGGTATTTACAATTAATTAATAATTACAAGGATGGGGGTAGCTACTTTATTCTAAAATTGTGAAGATACCAAATTAAACGGAAGGTATTTTTGTTCAAATATTCATAAATAAATATTTTTACATCTAATATAATACATACATAGATACGATAATCGCATAAACTTTACATGAATTTATAATAAAAGTATATATAAATAAAAATTATTATAAATAAGTACATACATATAATATGATAATTAAAAAATAAAAAAATATTATTATGATAATACGAGTATATATTTACATATGCAAAAGTGCCTTGATAACTATTTATCAAAGAAAATGACAATTTGCAATTCCATTTTATTATATAATATAGAAGGTAATTAAGAATGTAGGTAGGTACTACAATACAATATAATATAGCCGTAAATTTGCATAATATATAAATAGAAATATGTTCCTTCAAGAGATTTTATTGTATTTTGAGAATTCAAGAGAGATTCTTGTATTTTGCACATGAATATCGGAACATTTTACTTTTAGTTTTTTTTCCTCGTAAAATCATTTAGTTATTTTTTTTAATCTTTTAAAGATCGCGACCCCATTTTTAAGACCCCATTTTTGGTAAAAAAAAACTCTTATGCGACCCCTATAGACTGTAATTTAGTTCTCTCGACCACCTTAGTCTTTTCCATAGCTTAACTGTAAGCATTCAATAAATAAAGCTTTTGTAAAAACAGTGTCGAAAACCACATTAATTTTAATTGTTTTACACTCGCAAGGCTGAACCTAACTGTTTCCATCTTAGATTAACATACACTTTTGGAAAGCAATAGCAAATCCCAAAATAAATATGTTTCTCTTCCGTAGTTGTAAATGTTTGCATATTATATAAATAATTTTATTTTCGATTTTTAGGTAGCTTACGAACCCCCGGGGGTCACTTTGCGACCCCCCTCCCCCACAGGGGGTCACGAGTCAATTGTTGAAAATTACTGATTTAGTATAATGAAAAGATACAATGTTATTAATGTGAAAATCTTCAGCTGTTTGAAAGCGTTTCTGCAAGATTCGTCCCACTTTAAATTTTCTATGACACGTGTTACCCTTTTTTGCAGTTTTAATCGGGGTTCCCTTTGCACGCATACCTATTTCCCTAAGTGGTAATAGCGAAACTTGAAAAACATTAGATATAGCTAAAATACACATTTCTTGTCTGGACCCTAATTACCATTTTCCTTATGATTCGTAATGATTAATACAAGATATTTTATGTTTCCATTGGCATTGTATTTCTTTCTTTCAAATTTCTGATTAATTGTTATATTACTACAGTCATTATTAGTTTATTTCTTTTTATTTTTCTCTTAATATTCTATGACAATATAAATGACGTCTTGTACAGTCCTGTTATGTTAGGTTTTGTATTTGAATATTTTTTGTATATATTTTTTTGTATATTCTTCGGTATAACACATCAATTCCCTTTGCAAAAATGGCTAAATTGCATATTTCGGCTAAATTTTCATTTCTTCTTTCACTTTGTAATTTAAACAATTTTGTTATATTTTCAAAATTTCGTTTCGTTAAAATTTTGAAATAAGATATAGTCTTAAAGAAGAAAAAGATAATTTAAAATTTGTATCGGAATGTGGGCATCCCACCCTACGCACGTGGAACCCGTACGAAAGAGGTTCCGCCGCACCTGTGTGTGCGTACATCATTCATACAAATGTTGCTATGTGGTCACATACGGTATTTTTGCGACCAACGTAGTATTTTTTGACCGAGAAATTTTGTCTCATGTTTTGTTTGTGAAAGTAGTATATTTACAAATGAATGTGACCGAATGAATTTACAGCGACCTGTTCTCACCTAAATTTGTAGCCCTCATAGCGCGTAATGTTTCATTATAAAATCATTTGTTTCTGCAATGGTTAATAATTATATGTAGATCAGCTACCAGAACAGCTACTACATATTGTGGCATTATATATAGAACATTTGTGGCATTTGTGGCATTATATGTAGAACATATTGTGGCATTATACGTGGCATTATATGTAGAACAGCTACTACATATTTGCATTTTAAAAATGATAAACTTTCTTATGGTTTTAGGGAAAATGAACTTTTTTAAGAATTTGGATCTGGCTAACTTTATATACTATGGTACACTATTAATCGGGGGGGGGGGGGGGGGGGGTATGCCACGATTAACGATGACTAACTATGAAAAGCATTCTACGAACTCAGTACGTTACACAAAATATTCTCTAACTCGCGATCACTGTTGGGCAAAATTTAGTCGTCTAACGATTGCCGATTGGCGATTGAATACGACTTACGATTGATTTATTTAATCGTCAATCGGCGATTAACGATTGATTAGTTTCAATCGTTAGTCGCGATTGAGGATTAAACGTCTGCAATTGATTTTCTCGACAGCTGTCAACTTCAGATTTAGGTGTATTCGTCGGTCGGTGCAGTCGGTGCGGTAGCAAACGCGACTGCAATCGCGACCGCAAACGCGACCGTAAACGCGACCGCAAAGCAAACTTTGGTGTTTTTTTTTGTAACGTGTTATCGCTTGTATTATCTTGAATTTTCTCTGTGTATTTTCTTGCGTTTTATTTATTTTATTAATATTTCTTTGTGTTTCTAACATGTTTTAGGTTTTTCAGGTTATACTTACGAAAAAAAATCTTTGTGTACTTTTACTATGAGTTTGTATTACCATTATAATAAGAAAATGAACATGAATACGTATATTAATTTTTATTTGTGACTATTTTATTTTTCTAGAAACTTTACTGTTACTGGTATTATAATTTTATTGTGACTTTATTTTTCTTACAAATATTACAAATTTTATTTATAATTTAAGTTATGACTGTATAGTTTATTATTAGCCGAAGGATAAGTGTATTTAATTATCTATTAACTTCAATGTTTTATTTTATTGAAATTATATATTTACATATTTTATTTTTATACATATTTTTATTTAATTCAATGTTTTTTTTCCATTTTCGCTTTGTTTCTTTTTGTTTAAACTACTTTTTTTTCTTTTGTATATGTTTTCTTTTTTAAACTAATATTTGTTTAATATGTTTGCCCTAGAACAAGTGTTTACTAAGTTGGGCGACATGGGACCGATCTTCACTATAAGCGTGACACAACTTGCTGTGGGTTTTATTTAAAGTGTAGATATTAGGTATGATTTGTTACGCTTGATGCATATTATGTACATTACCATAAATAAATAAATAAATAAATGACGAAGTAAATGTTATTTAATCTTTGGTTATTCGTAGAAGTAGCTAGTAGTTGATTTAGTTGCTAATAGTTGATTTAGTTGACACTTTGCAAATTCTATCCAAATTGAAATACCCGTTTTGAGCCCCCCTGAGATGATTAAGGCAATTTCCAGGTGTCTGTGTCTGGATGTAATCCTCCGCGATAGCGCCCAAACGCTTAATCCGATGGAACTGAAATTTGGAATGCAGGCATCAGGTCATAGCAAGAGTTAAAAAGATTGTGGTTTAAATCGGTCAGCCAGAGGTCATACACAGTCATATTTCAATCCCAAAATATTGGACATAAAGAGTTAAAGTTTGGTACACAGATGCCTTGTTGGACCGAAATCACATTGTCAGCTTTAATTATATCTCATATACAAGCTACATTAATATTACTCAAATTCCGCCATATATTTTAACCAATTATTAACGGCATCTGTTAGCGCCCAACCTCGCCCTTAGCTAAGAAACGAACCGCGCCGCGCGAGGCTGTTGCAAAGGAACCCAGTCGGGTTCGTCCGCCGGTTGAGAGAGGGCGCTCGTCGATTTTATTAATGAAGATAATATTCAGATGACATCAGTGCTTGGCCACTTGCCGGGAAAGTCTTGGGGTGATACAACTGTTTTTTTTATTGGGAGATTTAGCTATAGGTACGGCATAAATTACAAAGTATATTCCCTCCCTTCTTGAAACTGTTAGTCATTGCTTCTATAGCAACATTCAGAATTACAGTGGTAATACATTAATTAATTAATTAATTTTTATTTATTTGAGTAGCCTATTATCGAACACCAAAAAATCGAAAAATGAGTTAAACACGGTTTTCGACTCGTATGGCCGAGCTCTTTCGTGTGTAAAATGTTCGCTATCAAAAACAACCCTGTGATAAAGAAAACAGGCCTCAAAAGTTGAGGTTGGTTTCAAAACCGGACATTTTTACGGTTCTCGCTATCAAAAGCGGCCAAAGACCATCCAGGCGCGTCTCAGCCAATCCCAGCCCTTCTGGGGAGTCACGTGACCTGCGCGTCATTGCATCATGGCGGACAATCACTCAGTAAATACGGCGTGCGCTTCTTAACATCAAATGCAAAAAATGCAAGCGATTCTTAGTATCAAAATCTGCTAAAAGAAACAATGTCGTGCTAATCGCTGGTGAGCTTGCTTACAATATGGACTCTGGTGGGGCAAAAATTTGTTTAAAGAAAGACAAGTCAGCAAGTCAGATCAACCCAAAACGAATCGATCTTGGAGTTCCTGTAAACGCACTGACGGCTAGGGATGTGAAGAATCTTTTACAAAAGCACTACGGCGACAACTCGGACAGCATTCCTTCTCTACAATACTATAAAACTGTCCTCCTATCCACAACAGCTGATGAAGAAGGCGACTGCGAGTGTGTCGCTGACCCAGATTGCGATGATATGGTTACCTTGATGTCTTGTGCTGATGATTGTTAGGGTTATTAGGTTGTGTTACCTACCTAAAACCTCCAAAAGGTTTTCTTTTGGTTGCAGAAACTCATAACTGTTTACGATTAGGACAATAAATGTAATTTTGTAGATAAAAACATTGTTTTTCATCTCCACTGGAAGGTAGGCTTTGGCTTCATAACCGGACATAAGCAGAAGACTCGGCTTCAAAAGCCGACAAAAACCAATCTCGTTTTCAAAACCGTACATCAAGGACCTTTTCAGCCTTCTTGTACCTATATTTGAAAGGTTGCTGACTTGAAACTTTGCAAAACTTATTTTTAAACAACGTTAAATAGGTACCACAAGAAAGAATGGCAAAAATCGGTCCCAATTTCGAGCTACAGAAAATCCTCTGTCCTGAAAATTTTGCTAATTGGTGTTTGTCCGTCTTTGATAATAGGCTACTCATTTATTTAATTTAACAATTAATTTAAAATGCATATGTATCACTAATAATCATATCATATTGAACACGGCCGATATGAGCATTAGCATGTATGTACTGCCGATGTTCAACTAAGTGCCAGGACTTGTTCCAGGGCAGCGAGCTCTCTACTTTTTAGTTCACAGAGGAGCTAATGGACCCTTGCTGAGTTGGCCACGAAGACCCATTCTGTTCATGGTTGGTCACACTCACGGGTCAACACCCATCCGGCGGCCTCCAAGCATGAAGTGCGATCCCGGGTAGGACTCTGGCCTTAGGGCTAGTTAGGAAACAACCTTCTGGCGCTCCTGGACGGTCTGCGCATCGTGCGGCGTAAGCCAATCGACTGTGCACTCTGACTAACAGTCGGAGGAGTCTGCAAGCAGTACTGTTTCCTATAGAGCGGGGGTGGTTGCGGACCTTACGGCGACTGCTCTTGAAACGACCATCGGCTACCCGATCCTGGGTGAACAGCCGGGCAAAGGATGCCGTGGTTTGCGATAGATTCGGTATACACCGTTTCACCGCTTCGTAAGGGAGAGGACCGCGCAAGCGACCTCGAACTCGTAACCAATCGAGAGACCGCAGTAATCAGTCGCAATTGGAAGCAAGAGCGTGAGTGTAAGCCCGCTGGGTAACACTCCTGGCTATCTCGCGGTTAAGGCGTTGGCCTCTTGCTGATATGTGGCGGAGCTTGGCGGTGGATTGTTTTGTCCAAGTCTTCTGCGTTCACTTCACGGGAGAGAGAACGACTAAACGTTAAAACTTCCTGAGGTGACGGGTTCGCCCGTTGTAGTTGACAACACTTTTTAGTTCACATATATTCGGCAATTTGAAAAAAGAAAAAAAAGAAATATATGTATTACCGTCACCATTACAAATTATAACTAATAATCACTAACACAATAAGAAATATTTTAAATAAAACACATAAAATAAATAATCGTGTAATAAAATAAAATGTCAAATAATATTAAACAATAGTAACCAAAATAAATAAATAAGTAATAGTAATAAAAAAGTCAACGAAGTACCTATTTTAGCATGCTAAAATATATGGTATTTTTTAGTAACAACTTCTGGCGACGCGGTCTGTCAAACTTCTAGCGTTTGCTTGTATTGGTGATCAGTTTGCCTCTCAGAGTGCGTCGGGTCGGTTGTTGTCGCTGCGCGCGCGCACGTTTCAAGCGTTTAGAAATCACGATCTCTAAAAATCGGTACATAATTAATAAAAAATCCGAAAGACCGGTTTTTCGATAGAGCCGGAATATCAAAAGGAAACGTTGGCAGTTTGTGAACGTGACGATACGGGCGGGCGTCTGTGATTGTGGTTCGTGTCGCGATTTTTTCCGTATTTGTGTTTTGAAAGTGTGATTTTGGCGGCCGGCTGTGTTTCCGTATGTTTTGCGTCGGTTTTTTGAATATAGATTTACTGAAAACAAACTTATTTCAGTTATCTGATTATGCCATGATTGAAGAGACGGATGAACTGTCATTTCAAATTTGAATTTAAAGATTGTTTCCCGCTTTGCTGTCATTATTTGAAGAAAAAATATTTTTTTATGATTTTATGTCAAATTATGATTAAATCACTCATAATAAGCCCGGAAATTAGCAAAGCGATTGTGTTTTAAGCCAGAATTGAGATTTTTCACTATAAACATTGAAATGCATTCATTTGGCACAGTGCGTTCAGAATTCGCACACGTTGCACATCGAACGTCAGATTGCCGTTCTCTTTGGTCTCGGTGCCGCAGAATATGCAGAGCAATGTAAAGAATTTCCGAAGCAAGTTCACAGCAAACGCCCATGCTTTTTAAATGTTGCGTTTTGGTGCTGTACGTGCGGAAGGCATGAAAATTTCACCAAACTCTATTTTCGGTATTTATGCAGTTCAGCAAACTCTTCTACATTGAAGATGTTTGAATGCCACCTCACTATATTCATCACACTGATTGCTAATCTGTAAAAATCTTTGCTCTATCTATTTAAATCAGCGGGATATAGGCGTTTAAATAAGCGCCAAGTAGCTAAATTTCGGTTGGTTAAATTAGTTAAAAAAAAAAACATCGTTTTCACCTATTTGGCGGTAGGTTAAGTTATATTTTAAAAATAAAAATGTGATAGTTATCTAAGAGATCTCGCAGGCTTCACATCTAGAGTTTCGTTAGCTAATCGACTTCGGATGCTGCGTGTCAGATAATTAGCGGCAGAAGAAGCCCATTCTGCCTCGACTCTTGTCGATACCACTGATAACAGGCATTGGTAGGCAGACTGCAGGTATTGTGCTTTTGTCCCGCTTGATGAAAAAAGATTATAAAATAGTCAGATATATAGTCTGTCTGAACGCTCTTGACACTTTGAGTTATAAAACGCAGGAACGGAGTGGCGTAATTTCTTTTCTGATAAGTTATCAATGGACGAACCAGTTGTACGTGATGGACGTTCTTGTTGGAAGGCTTTCAAAAGATCATCTCATTAAGATAGAGAGATACTTCATTAAGAGAGAGAGATGTGTTTGCGGTTGCGGCTGCTAAAGATAGATGCAAGTTATCATCATCACTTTCGTTCACTGCATCTGCAAATCAGATGTACACGGACGAGCAATTCCACTATTCGTTTGAGGAAAAATGGTCATTTCGGTTGTATGCCCATATAATCGTTCGATCAGCTTCTTTATTTCTCTCTCGATCAAAGATTTTGGCGGAAGTCTTGCGAATCTTGCGAGATCGCGCGTGATTTTGCATGCAAGATTGATTAATCTCTCTCGCAAAATCATTGCGATCTCGCAATGATCGATCAAGATCTCGCAAAATCATTGCGAGATCTTGGTGTTTCCAGATCTCGGTATACCGAGATTACATTCCCTACATCGAACGTCAGATTGCCGTTCTCTTTGGTCTCTTCATCGCAGAATATGCATAGGAATGTAATGAATTACCAGAGCATGTTCACAGCGAACGCCCATGCTTTTCATTTTTCTTCTTCTTTTGATGTGGCAATGCACCCAAATGTAGGTGTTTTGGAATTTATGTAAGTCTAATCTTAGTATCTGAATCTTTTTCATTTATCAAAAACAAACACTACTGGATTCGATCAATTTAATGCTAAATCTGAGATGAAATAGCGACGAATGCGCAATATATCGTGACAACATTTATCATGCATTTTAAAGATTTTTTTAAGTTAGTTTTTAAGATAGTTAAAAAAAACAACCTACCGCCATGTGTGTGTTTATGAATTGTTTAAAAAAAAGTAACTACCGAAATATAGGTGTTTAACGCTTCTATAAATGCTTATATCTCGCTTATTTGAGGTCGACTACAGATTATAAGTATATATCCTAGCTGTGTTCGGCCATAGCGACTGCAATATAAATTCTAGTGACTTCATTGTATTTAAAAAAATATATGTTTGGTGGTTTTGCTGGTGCGCCCTCAGGTGACTGATGTAGCCGACCTTGGCTTAGAATATGCGTGCATATTTGGCGCAAGTAAAGATACCATTGATGTAATTATACTTTATGGCCGCCGGTGGTCGGGCCTTTAGCTCGTCGCGCTTGGCATCTAAGTCGAGCAGCCTCTTCTTTTCAAAATCATCTACCTTGCCCTGCACTAGCAGTCTCCATCCTGGGCTATCTTTCGCTTTACTCTCCCACTGAGAGGGCTCAATGTTGCACCTTTTGATATGCCTCTTCTGAGCATCCTTGTATCTGAGGAGCTGGTAGCCTTGTTTCCGCTTACCGTTCTTTAGTTCAGAGTAAAAGATACGCTTTGCCACTCTCTCATCAGCCATACGGTACACATGTCCGCACCATCTCAGCTGTCGTCGCATCATGTATGCTTCTATTCCGCTGACTTTAGCACGTCGAAGAACTTCCGTGTTCCTCACACGGTCCGACCACTTGATGTTCATTTAGTCGCGTAGGCATAAAGATTATTGCATTTTATTATTGCACGCGTAGCACTAAACATTATTGCATTTTCGGAATCAGCGTGGTGAATATAGCTGGGTGACATCGATCAAGACTCTACGGCTCTCTAATGACATTAACTTGTGGGCTTTTAAGGATTTCTCATAGGAGCTGGGCTTAATTAAAGAAGTGAAATTTAATCGCTTCACAAATCTTTAATCACATATATGATTAAATCACTTATGATACGCTCAGAAATTAGTGAAGCGATTGTGTTTATGCTAATTATTTCGAGTGTCGTGATGACATTAGACTTACATGATGACGTACATGTTAAACGTACACTCGTGTATGTTGTTTTAGCATACACTAAATAAACAACTGAGTATTTACGCTGATGCCATAGTAAGAACTTTGTATTTCTTGAAATTAGGCGCGTCTTGAAAGGAATCAATTTTGGAAAGAAAGATCATTTCCTGTCGTTAAACACAGTACACCAGATAGCAGCTTCTCTTAGAACAAGATTGAAATCGAAGCGAATACGCCACGAGTCGTAAGGACTCGGATATGGCCGCCAGATGTCCGCTACTCGGTCCCAAACGTTCGAAAACGTCGCCAGCATTTACCTGCGCGTAACGCTAACCAAAGGCGTTCGTCGAGACGTACCCCTCTGCACACATTCTTCTGTAGTTCCCCCACTGTAGTTCGAAAGTAAACCTACTGTTTGGTATACTGTGCCTTAAATGAAGGGAGATTAAAACGCGCGACGGAAAGACTCATCAAGGTCCACACGGTGTCGATGGACCTTGATCAGTGTTTTCCGTCTTTGCTAGAGAAGGAGGACCTCGATGACCTTCCGGTTGACACTGAGTAGAAACCGTGATGGGAAATACTTATCAAGGCCACTGACTTCCCACGTTTTCACTTTGTTTTCGGTATACCATAGCTTCTAAGCACTCAACCCGATTTAGAAGTATGTGGTATGTCATGCCGAGTGTCGGGTAGGGTCTAGTAGGGTAGGGTATTTTAACTTCAAATATCAAGTCAATATTTGTCTAGATCAATGATTCCCAAAGGACCCCCAGGGGTCGATTTCGATTCGCAGGAGGTCCATGTCAGCGAGAAAAAAAATTGGGGTGCACGAGATGTAAATGGGGGTCCACGTTAGTGGACTCCATCTAGGCAGGTCACCATAAGCATCAATTGGTATCCGTGCGAGCGAGTAGGATAAACGCACCACATGAATGAGCAAGCGAGACAGTGCTACATGTCACTTATGTGCGGCTTTCACAAATGCTTCGTACTTCAAGGTCGTGGAAGCTTAGAAATGAACAAATAAAAATTGTACATATTTTTTATTTTTTGCAACTGTCTACATTACCAAAAGCCTTATGTAGGCGATCAGTACTGTTCCAGGTGTCAAAAAACTTTTAATGTTAGTAAGTTAAGGAAAATTCAGGTAGGGGGTCTACGAAAAACAGCAAGGGGTCTATGGGTCAAGAAAGTATGGGTACCTCTGGTCTAGATGTCCAAATTTCCAAATGACAATAATATTAACATAAATAACAATAATTTTATTCATTCAAAAACATAAATTTACATTTGTATTAGTTGCAGAATCTGCCTAACTAGGCCATAGCCCGTACCAAGGAAAACTCTATGTATGGCAAAGATTTATTCATGTGCACATAATATTACAATGAAAAATACAAAATATGATAAAATATAAAATAGATAAGCGAATTCAAATTATAATTATACTTATAATTATATTTACAACTCATAATTATATTTAAAATATTGATATAGCATGGTCATGGAAATAAATATTAATATAAAATGTCGTAATATTAGGTTTGTAGAACAAATAAATAAATAGTATTAAACTATAAAGTTTAGTGCAATGTATTACAGTAATAATAATGCAGACGTTTACTTTAAAATATGACTTATTGCTTTTTCCATCTCATTTCTATCAAGTTGAAGTATTTGTTGTGTAATTTTAGATTTTAATTGGATTGACTTAGTGTGTTGGCATGTTTTTATAGATTCTTTTAGATGGTTATAAATATTTGGTCCTATAAAGCCAAAGTGTCTTTGGGCGAAGGATGTTCGGGTTTTCTGTACAATGTGTTTACAGGTTGTGGCGCTCCGCGTTGAAATTTTATTGTCAGCTTTAACGTGAATATCTTTGCTTTTTAGGTAGTTAAGAAAGACCGTTTTTGCATATATCTGCCTGATGTCTAATATCTTCAGCTATGCAAACAAGTCGCTTGAGGGGTACCTTCGGGGTTTCTTGGCAATAACCCGAAGAAGCGCCTTCTGCGCTGTCATAAGCGGATTTAGAACAATACGTGTAGACCCTCCCCAACCTAGAATACCGTATGAAATTAGACTATTTGCAAGGGCATGGGCAAATATATCGTGTTTCGCGTCAAATAAAAGGTCTCATTGAGTACATTCCGAATATATATATTTATATATATATAGATATATATATATATATATATATATATATATATATATATATATATATATATATATATATATATATATATATATATATATATATATATATATATATATATATATATATATATATATATATATATATATATATATATATATATATATATATATATATATATATATATATATATATATATATATATATATATATATATATATATATATATATATATCTACGTGTATATGGGTAAATACATAAACCACAAATTTTTCATTAAAAATAAAACCGTAACAAATATAGTTGTAAATACAGTAGTTCACTTTTTGTATCGGCAGTCGTATTTTTATTTCTTTTAATATATTTACTTGTCGAATATTAGTTCTAGATATTGTAATTACTTCACTGATTCTATTGACTCGCAATTACAGATTATAAACATTTATTGTCACAGTCGTGGATATAGATATTCGGCATTTCACGGCATATTAAATATGAAAAACCTATCCAATCGGACTTATCATTGTAAGTGATTGACCTAAAGTGAAAAGGTGGAAAACCTCAAAAAGTGAATATGTTGGTGAGGTTTGTGCTGCTTGTGGCGTCGGCTGTGCTGGTCTCCGGCCAGGAGTCGGATTGCTATGGAGGTGGAAGCATCGCAGGAGCTGTCATCGGATCCTTCGTGGCCGCTCTGGTCCTGGTTGCCATCGTCCTGCTGCTCAGGAGGCTGTACTGGAACTCGCAAAAAGGTAGGATCTTAAAACTTCCACGTCCTATTAAGTTGCCTGCATATGTTGTGCCCCCAAAAACAGAAAAGTAGTCGGTCGATTTACTTGAAATGTTGACACAATGTTGCATTCGAATATGCGCGTGTTTTTATAGTACCTACATTAAATTTGGAATTCACCTTTATTGAACCAACCAGAAAACTAAGATGACCATCTTGGAATACTTTCAACGAGGCTACCCAAACGTCTATGTTGTTAGCGTTGCATTGATTGACATTACACTTTAAATACTAGCTTGCTATCTATTAACGCGCGACAAAACCAAGAAGTCGTAACCTATTCGTTGTTGCAAGTAATCTGACTTCAAAGCTGTCATTTTAACTCGGACTAATTGGACCCATAATTCTTGTTGGGTCACGACTCTTACATTTCACCGCATACCGTGATTCGGTCGACGAGGCTTTGACCACTTTTGAGTCACAGACCACCAACAAAATTATTGTAATTGTAATCAAAAGTGCAAAATATATTATTGCAATTGTAAAGTAAGTCGTACCGATAATAGTAGGTACCTAGGCGTAAAAAATCCAGTGGGGGGCAGCTGCCCTCCCCTGCCCCCCCCCCCCTGAGTACGCCCATGCCTATGTCGTATTATCTCTTTAACCATTGATGCAGTAAAAGGGAAATTATATGCAGTAAAAGGGAAAAGTCTTTTGTTTTAAACACTTGAGACGATAAATTTACTTATATTGATGAGAATTTATAATTGTTGATAATATGGCCAATAAACATGACCTAACTACTAATATTAAAATCTATTTTTTGTGACGTAAATATAAAATTTAGACAAGTGCTGTTGCTGACTTTTTTGTAGGCTTTACCGAGCTGTACAACTTTTCTCTAGAACTCAATCATATATCTCTCATCGTTAAAGCAGCGTTCGTAAGAAATGTTTTCATTCGACCGTTTTTTCTCCGACTACCACGAAAAAGTCTTTTCATTTTTCGGATTAATATGTAGCCTATGACACTCACAAATAACGTGGCTTTCTATTGGTAAAATAATTTTCAAAATCTGTTCAGTAGATCCAGAGTTTACTCCCGACAACCTCACAAACTCACAAACTTTAACTCTTTATAATATTTGTATAGATTACAGTGTGTATTTAATTTCCGTTATTTAAAGTACATAATTTGTTCTCGCGCTCATAAGTTCTCTGATAAGCGACGAAGACCGGTATGGCGTCGCGAACTGGGGCAAAGAAATCAAAATGTCATTGAATCGGCGACCAAAACGCTGAAGATTGAATGGCGAAAGAGAGACCGCGGCCGGCTTTAGCGGCTGCTTTCACTGCACAAGCCGACCAAAATTATGAATAAATTTGAAATTAAGAACCAAACGAGTGAGCTTGCATATTATCACCTCGCTTTCTATAGCCAGAACGTCCGTGTCAGCGAATGCGTTCGTCAACGTCTCATATTCAATTCGAAGGCCAAACTGCCTCTTATTTATAAAAAAACATATTATAGAAACTTGCCTTTCTAAACGCGCATGTGTAAGAGTTAACGTAATATGAGAGGTTAACTACCCATAAAAACGAAGGATGTAGGCACATGAGTAATACACCGAACAGCGACGAAGCTTATAAATAGCGTACACATTGAGCCCGATTCCGTTTCTTCGTGAACTAAATAGGAACTTAGTTCAACAGAACGAGACAGAGATTAGTTAGGTTAAAAAAAATGTTTGCATATTTCCTGCGATTTACGATGCCCTTCCAGCCCGCGATACTTGACCAGCATTTTTGATCTTCTAGAGCAGGGTTTCCCAACTTTTTTTGCATGGTGCCCCCCCGGATTATAAAAAAAAAATCATGCTTCCTATATTTTTCTTCATTGCTTCGATAAAAACACAAATTATTTTTACGATATTTATTTCACACGACGTTGTTTGCGCCTGCATTTTTTGAACCAGTTGTTTGATATCAGATTCGTTTTAGCTTTTTTCGGCCGCTATTAATTTCATGCCCATTGCAATTTGTCTAATTGACATTTTAACCATAGGTATTGAGACATTCAATGCAAGAAAAGTATAGTTTTACTCTTCGATTTCTGTAATGTTAAAAATGGCATCTCTCTTTTGCTCGTTCAATAAACAGAGACAGATACCACTCAGCGAGTTATTTTCGATCAAGATTCGCAGAATCCAAACTCTGAATTTTTCATTTCGGCTCTTCGTATTGTATTCTTTCGTTCGTTAAGTGGCCGCAATTTGCGGCTTTTTGTCAAGCGTTTTTAGGAAAGTTCTATTTGTAAAGATTATTTAAAACATAATTCGCTTGCATTGTTTTACAATCATCTACCTTTTAAAGTATCCGAACACTTCATGCCCCCCCTAAGATCTCTCTACGCCACCCCGGGGGGGGGGGGGGGGGGCACGCCCCGCCGGTTGGGAAGTCCTGGTCTAGAGAGTTCTTAAGATCAGGCGATTTAACAAATATGCCACCGGGCCGTGTCAGATCTAGGTCTAATTATTGTCGATAACATTTCTCCTGGCAACCACACGTAGACGAGGTACGATCGTTCATTTTACAGTCAGTTTTAAGGGGCTTTCTAGACGATCAAGCATGCTTGTCAAGCACCACGTCGCAGGCTGGGAGGGGATCATAAACCGCAGGATATATGCAAATATATTTTTAATCTTTACCAAAAATGCCTAATTTGGTAGTTGTACACCAGGGAGTCAGGTTAATTGAACGTAATTGATTGATGAATGACGTGATTCCCTGGTATATACTACAAAATTATGCATTTTTGGTAAATATATTTTTTAAAAATGCGTATTTCCTGCCCTTTACGATCCCTTCCCAGCCCGCGACGCGATGCTTGACAAGCATGCTTGATCTTCTAGAGAGTCCCTAAGCTTTTTTCTGTGTCGTTTGCATGAACTTTTTCCGATATTAGGGGAGCGCGGAGTAATAAGTGAGGGGGGGTAATGGGAGCGATGGCGATTGGACAAAATCTATGACCGTTTCCGTCAGCCATCGAGAAAGTTCGCCTGATGCGCACGAGTCGTTAGTGCCCTGCGTTGAGCCATGAGGGATGATTGTAAGTTTTTCGATCCGCGCTGATTTTCAGCGTCCAGATACTTAAGCATGAAGATATATTTGTTATTGTATTATATTTATACTTATTACATACCTAGCTTCGTTTTGTTTTAAGTGTCATTCGATTAATGTGATTGAATGTCGAATATTTTTCTTTTCAAAATGGTGGTCAGCGGTACAAATAGGGGCCTTTTGTTTTTTCTTTGTTTTGTTTGAATAGTTGTTTGTGTTACAAATATTTCTTTGTAATAACAACTATGATTTGCTTTTTAAATATGTTTAGCTTTATTTTTGGGAAGAAGTATAAATTATGACTCCCATTTCTCATATGAGCGTTAAATGGGTTCTCCTTGCCCGCAAGTATAGGGTAATATGTAGTGACTAGTGACATGGTTTCGAATACAAAGTAATAGATACTGTAATCATGAGTAGTATCGAAAAAAAAGTATCGTACTCGTAAAAGTATCGATACCCCAAAGTATCGGTACTTTTCTTAGGAACTTTTTGTGTTTTGTTTAATTATTGTAGACTAGCTGACCCGGCGAACTTCGTACCGCCTAACAGTCAATGAATGTCGTGTTGCAGATTAGCTGAACTTAATTTATGATTTTATGAAAGTAATACAATGAATACAAAACAAATATTAAGTTCACTACTTTATTAAGATACTTTATTAAGATACACTACACAAAAAGAAATATAAAAGTGCAAAAATTAAGTATATCAATCGCGTGTCAGTAAGGCATGATTGAATTAAACTATTTACATATTGTGCAGCATAGGATGCACTCGGTTTAATTCTCTTCATTGAAGCACCATGTAATATACGACATTTTTTGTTTTTTCTTTATAAGGCGCAAGAAAAAATAAAGCGGATGATTTGCCTACACGTGAACATGCCACGTACAACTGACCACGAGAAAAACAAAGATTTACATTTTGTATGGGAAAATGTTTTTTCTTTTATTTTAATTTTTCGTCAATTTTCCAATTTTCGTTTTAAATACTTATTCTGCTATTCGGGACGGAGACAAATACTACACATCCAAATCCATGAAAATCGGTCCAGCCGTTCTCGAGTTATAAGTGTTCGAACAAACCCGACTTTGTTTTATATATATATATATATATATATATATATATATATATATATATATATATATATATATATATATATATATATATATATATATATATATATATATATATATATATATATATATATATATATATATATATATATATATATATATATATATATATATATATATATATATATATATATATATATATATATATATATATATATATATATATATATATATATATATATATATATATATATATATATATATATATATATATATATGATTGTAAATGTGTAAATTATTATTTTTTCAAATTGAAATTATGTTTATTACTAAATAAATGAAATGATAAAATAATGAAAGGGCACTTATCTGGTCTGTGGTGACCAGGAGTGACTCCACGCCTTATTCTTCTCTTCCTTCAGCGCTTGCTAGGTGTTTCCTGCTGTGGTATTGGAACCTGATCAAAATGGCAGCGGCAACACAACAATGCGAGACGAGAATGAATGCTGGAAAATAATAGGCGATTAGTGTTTCTTAAATATTAATGATTGTTATAAAATGTATATCAATATTTCGGCTCAGCAGTTGTCAAAATATGTGACATTTCTGAAATCGAACAATTCGTTGAAAATTTAAATTCAAGGAATCGAACAAAAAGAAATGGATTAATAATATTTTACACGATTTAGTTAAGGTACCATAACCAACCGTGCAAAACGTTATTTTAAATGAATGATTATAAATTAAAATAAAAAGCATTTGATGATTATGATAATATGATAAACCTTATTAATTTTGCCTATTGAGACCGGAACCTTTGCAAGCGCCTAAAATATAAATATAAGCTAATTCCCAAGATTTGACGTCCCTTTCTTTTGCATTTTCACCCAGGCATTTTATTATTTTAACTTTAAAACATTGATCAAAAGATAAATTATGAGCCCTGGCATGTAAAGATATTGGGAGTTGGCTTTCATTTCCTACAGTGTAGGAAATGAAATGAGGATTATATATATATATATATATATATATATATATATATATATATATATATATATATATATATATATATATATGATATATATATATATATATATATATATATATATATATATATATATATATATATCTATATCTATATATATATATATATATATATATATATATATATATATATATATATATATATATATATATATATATATATATATATATATATATATATATATATATATATATATTATATATATATATATATATATATATATATATATATATATATATATATATATATATATAAATATATATATATATATATATATATATATATATATATATATATTATATATATATATATATTATATATATATATATATATATATATATATAATATATATATATATATATATATATATATATATATATATATATATATATATATATATATATATATATATATATATATATATATATATATATATATATATATATATATATATATATATATATATATATATATATATATATATATACGTCGTCAGAAATGTCACATATCTTGACGACGGCTGAGCCGAAATATTGATATACATTTTATAAAAATCATTAATATTTAAGAAACACTAATCGCCTATTATTTTCCAGCATTCATTCTCGTCTTTCGCATTGTTGTGTTGCCGCTGTAGGAGACG
>OX155978.1:5662914-5675414 GCA_944548615.1 Micropterix aruncella
ATTCCTTGTAGAGCGTGGCGAATTCTCCCTCCGATTGTCGTTTTCTCCAGGCTGGATGTACCTACACTCCATCTTCTTTTATTAGATTCAGTTCGTGTTTCCAATACTTCGTCTTCAAAGGCAATTGCAATAACTGCCAACTCAAGTTGTGAAAATTGCATTAATAAGACACTTATCAATCAAGCGAAAATAGAAATTAAAAAATATTATTATCGCCAAAATAGATGGACGCAACACTAGTTAGATAAGTCCGCCATTTGTGCATAAATTGTTTTTTTTATAAAACCAACGTAATATTCATTAAGTTATGTTTTTACAGCACAATAAAGTTATTCTATTCTATTCTATTCTACTAGTTATCGCGGACACGGCCGTGGGATAAAAAAACTCGGAAACAGCCCGGTCACGCCCGGTGTAGCATGAATGACTGGCCCGGCCGGAGCACGTTGGAAACGACTCGGCCAGGGCCCGGCCCGGCCCCGGCCCGGTGTAGCATGAATCATCCTTAACAGGGCTGCACGAGGATTGACTTTTAAGTTTAAAACATGTATACCTATATGTTTCCAAACTGTTTTGACCAGGTGATTAACACGCTTTTATTAGGTTGACCTGTATGTAACTATGTAATTGAATCTAAGGTAACTAATTTAACCATCTTCCAAGGATCGTAGCGTCATGAAAATTGGCAGCTGTATGTAGTTCTGATGACAATACAATAATATTTTACTGTTGAACTGATCTGATGATGCAGTCGGAAGATATGAACTGGAACTTCATGATGGAACATCGTATCATAGCTGTGTTTGGACTTGTTAGAAAAGTCTTGGAATGAACTTTGACCACGATTAGGTTTCAAGGTCTGATGATGAAGCCGGAAGATAGGCACTGGCATTCCATGATGGAATATCGTATCATAGCCGTGTTTGGACTTGTTAGAAAGGTCTTGTAATGAACTATGACCACGATTAAGTTTCAAGGTTTTTTTGTTTTTTACGTGCATTTATAAAAGCGTGGTTTTTGTGTTTTTTTTAAAAACTATTAATTTATTTAAACCTATTTGTTGTAGGCACATAGGCGGGGCCAAATACATATCATGACTTTGTATACGATACAGCGAAGTGCGTGATGTTTAACGACCGGTATGTATGCGCTCCATTGGCTATTTACGAAGAAGATCCGCCGGCCCTGACCGTCGGCGATAGTATGTCAAACTGCACGAGTATCAACTCCAACCGACTGACATACTACTTACGAGCCGCCTCGCCGACCTATTGGCCGACCGATACGTTTCACACCCGATCCCATGCGCCGTCCATCGTTTATTGAGGCGAAAGTCTAGACCGGTTGTTGTCCACTCTCCGGGTCGACATATCAGCGACATGAGCGTTGATACACTTTTTCATACTTTTAAACCAATGTTCATAACAATTATTTCACTCCTACGTGGTGATATAGGAAATATCTATTTCCACGACTGTCCAACAAATATTTTAAAAATCTTTATTTTAAATAATTGCAGTAGCCATTTCAAGGTGAATCTTAGAACGAGCTGTCGTAATTAAATGCATATACAAAAAATCGTGTGTGTTGTTGACCGATAAGGAGTTCCCTCGTAGGGAGCCAACCCTAGGTGCAGCAGCTGTGCTGCTGGGTGCTAAGGGGCCCTTGCTGAGTTGGCCACGAAAACCCATTCTGTTTAGGGTTGGTCACACTCACGGGTCAACACCCATCAGGCGGCCTCCACGCATGAAGTGCGAGCCTGGATAGGACTCTGGCCTTAGGGCTAGTTTCCCCTAGGAATCAACCTTCTGGCGCTCCTGGACGGCGTAAGCGAATCGATTGTGCACTCTGACTAACAGTTTAGTGGTTTCAAGGCGGCAGGTGAGGGTGGAGAACCCACCCACCGCCCGGGCAGTTATAACGACGGTGGTCGTCTTATCTGCCCGGGATATCATGCAACGACACCCCGCGCGTACCAGAAGGGTATACGCGCGGGGGGTAAAGAAAGGTAGCCACCCCCCCCCGTACCACCCCGAAAACCCATTTATTCAGTATAACAAATCAAAAGAAGATAACAACAAAAGAAGATAAGAAATAGTCGTAAAAATAATAATAAAATAAACACAAAGCAGAGATTAAAGTTAAACAACTCTGACTAACAGTCGGGGGAGTCTGGAGGCAGTACTGTTTCCTATAGAGCGGGGATGGTTGCGGACCTTACGGCGACTGCTCTTGAAACGACCATCGGCTACCCGATCCTGGGTGAACAGCCGGGCAAAGGATGCCGTGGTCCGCGATAGATTCGGTATACACCGTTTCACCGCTTCGTAAGAGAGAGGACCGCGCAAGCGACCTCGAACTCGTAACCAATCGAGAGACTGGAGTAATCTGGTCGCAATCGGAAGCCCGCTGGGTAACACTCCTGGCTATCTTGCGGTTAAGGCGTTGGCCTTTTACGGGCATGTGGTGGAGCTTGACGGTGGGCTGTTTTGTCCAAGTCTTCTGCGCTCACTCCAGGGAGATAGAACGACTAATCTATAAAACTTCCTGAGGTGACGGGTTCGCCCGTTGTAGTTGACAACTCTAATTGCAGCAGCCGTGACACGTTGAAGCTTAGAACGGGCTATCGTTACTGAATGCGTATACAAAATTTTGCGTCTCTGCTGTTGACTGTTGAGGAGTCCCCTCGTCGCGATCTAACCGTGGATGAAGAATCAGGTCATGCTTACCATAAAAAATGCATTGTCATCGGAACTAAACCAACATCTACAGATTTAACTTCTTATAATAATATTTAAGGAGTTCCTTCAATTCCTCATGGATCCCATCATCTGAACAGGATTTTGATAAAATTGAACCAATCTGGAAGTATATATTTTCAAATAAAAATAGAATTTTTAAATAGGTTTATAAATGACGGAGTTCTGAGGTAACAAACATTAAAAAAAAGATACAACCGAATAAATAACCTCCTCCTTTTGTTGAAGAAATAAAGGAGTGTAATGTGTTCAGGGTACATCTATGTATATTTTGCGTTTCTTTATTTCACAATAACTTCTAAACGCTTCAACGGATTTAGAAGTGTCTTGTATTGTTAGAATCGTTATATAATTCCCTTAGTGAAGACATGAAAAATTATCCTAACATAAAAATATTTAAAGCAAACTTACAAGGGATATGTAAAAGGGAGAAACTTACAAGGGATATGGGATATGTAAAATCTGATCAACTTCTTTGCAACGCACGACAATTTATTTAGTATCACTTATCTATTTTTCTTAATTAAATTTTATTAAATTACAACTATAAATGTATATATTTATTACATAGCTATATTTTTTATAAAATTGGTATATTTATGTGTATATACAGGTGGTGGGTCCAAATAATTTATTTAAAAAAAAACACTTCATTTCTTAAAATTGCATAAAAATATGCACATCTAGAGACGGGCCAAATTATCGCCTAGTGCTATTGGCAGTAAAGGTCATGTAAGATGTGTTAAACCTCCCTATATTAATTATTAAATAATTTATATAATTATTATAAGATTACATGACCTATGAATGAACTGTATACCTAATCCTATGTACCTAAATAAATAAATAAATCATCCCGAGTGTCATAGGGTACCATTACTATCAAAATATTAGGTAAATAGTTGTCTAAATGCCCAAATCTCTAAAAACATAAATATATCGTGTTTAGTGTCAAATGAAAGGTCTGTGAGAGTGGCCACCCTTCACTAGACTCCAATTGATTGTGAGAGAAGGGTGGTTCTCATCAAGTTGTTTTCTCCGTTATTGAAAGTCGTTGCAGTTGACGTTGAAGTGTTTATTCAGAAGGTCTGTAGTAGGTTGCCAGTTCGTAACGCCTTGGTCGGCATTTCGCCGGTGTGTAGGTAGTGTGGGCGCGAGGTGAAGTCGTGGTTGCGTGTCCGAAGTGTGAAGCGCCGCGATAGATTCGAAGATAATGAGGATCGCGTATACTATGCGTAGGTTGGTTGACTCGAAGGTAATGAAAAGCGCGAGTACTTGCAGATGAGCGGTTACTGTCCGCCAGGGAATGATATTGATCGATCGAAATGTACTGCGTTTTATATGGTATGCAGTGACGCAATAGTTATAAGTGGGGTGAGAAATGAGCGTGTTAATTCGTATCGATCAGGAGAAGTGACATTAGTCATCGTTTGACTGTGCATAAAATGCCGAATTTAGTTGGAAATCAATTGCAGCTGGCTCGTGTATATTCGAGCGAATTTGCGGTTTCGATTCTGTAGAAATTACTTTTTTGTTGTGGGTATGTTGGACTGAGGCTCCAACAAGTCTGTACATTCCAAAAATATATATGTATACATATATGAATAAATATATAAACCACAAATATTCCATAAATAACTATGCAAATACAGTAGTTCAGTTTTTGTAAAGGTACTCGTGTTTTTTTTTCATTTCTTTAATTTATAAATAAACATATTATTTGTTTTATTCTATTAGTTTTCCGGGCCACCAAATCGACCAAGAGAGAAAATATTGTTACCGCGCCAATTTTTTTTTTTTCGAGATGTAGACGATTATATTAATTTTGAGCCCCATACCACATGAAAACGTACAGTAAATAGCTAATTTCATCTATATTCAACACCGTAGTTTCTGAGATTACTCCCTACATACAAACATTACTTCTTTATAATATTAGTGTAGATAAATAAATCTTACAGGAATCAAACAAATAATTTCTCTTTTACATTATGAGGTATACGAGGAGGAAGTTGTGTGACCCTTGTGTGAGTGCACATAATTGATGGCTTAGTATTACCAGAGTATCTGTGGTATTACACACCCAGGTATGTACATAAGTAGCCTTCAGATTAGCTTATCTGTCGAAGAATACTCGTGAATAGTTGTCCCCGAGACGCACGCGCCCACATTCTTCGAACCGAGAACAACTTTCTCCTCAAAGGCCCCCATACCTATGGAATACCACGCAGTGCGCGACTAGCCCAGCGAACATCGTACGGTCGATACGATTCACTTGACGATATACGACTACGTATCGAATCAAACACCTGACTCGAACCAAACACCGCAAATCGCAATTTGCAACGTGCCCAGGGTGTAGCTGTTGTTAACTCTGCCGTCGTAAATGAAAACACAGTAACTTCATCTACTGTGTTTATACAAGTTTGGTTCTTTAAAATCACGAGTTGGAGTACTATAGGGCAAATTTTTCCGTTTGTCTGTCGATGGATAGTTACCGAGATACCTTAGATAAAAACCCAGTCTTTAAAAAAAAAAACAGAATATTTTAAATAAAAAACACAGTATGTATATTTTTTAAAGTTAAAATACAGTAACTTATTATTTACTGTGATCCTTTTTAATACTTATAAGCATTTAAGAAATATTTTTGTTGGTTACAACACGGCTTCTTCAGATACTGTGGTTTTAGGTAAAATTTTGTTAAAAGTTAATTTATTAATACACGAATTAATCACAGTATCTCAATTACTGTGTTTAAGGTGCCTGCAGTTTTTTATTTATTTTAAAAAATATATTTATTTTTACATGGTTAGAACACAGTAATGGGTAAAATTTACCTATAACACAGTAACCACTCAGTTACGGTGTTATAGCTTAAAAATATAAAATTTATCAAATTATTTTCCTAATTTAAAACACAATATCTAATTTAATTAATAAAACAAATATAATTTAATATATATTTTTATGCAGAATTGAAGTTCTTACTATTTTTTAACACTAAAGATTAAAAGAAATAATCTATATTAGTTACTTTGTTCATGAAAACAAATATTTAACAACTGAACTTAGACCGCGTTTTTCTCAAAACGTCTTTTTTCAAGTTACTGTGTTTTCATTTACGACGTAGAACTGCTTGGGCCCACCTTCTTGGGTCGTTGCTCTACATATAATATATTAGTAAATGGTTGTAACGGAAATAAGTACTCTTTATCTGCATCTAATGAGATGAACATTCACGTAGGTATATATTGACAAAGTTCACATTTAAAAATAAAAAAGCATAAAAGGGCAATGGCAAACGTTATGGCTAAAGTATTCTTCATAAGAAATAACAGTGGTAATCTATTTTCAAGTGGTTTATGAAATGACTAGCTGACCCGTGCACACTTCGTTGGGCGGCTAAACTTTTTACCTGTGATGAAATTATGAGTGTGGTTCGGTTAGTGCTGAGTGCTATGATTTATTTCCTGACTGCCAAAAGAAGGTTTATATTTTTACTGCATATGTATGTATGTATTTAAATGCCAATTTGACTATAATACCGTTATTTGTAAGTGTCTTCTTGTGAGTGTCTTATTTGTGAGCGCATTATCTCTTTAACTATTTATACAGTAAAAGGGAAATTATATGCAGTAAAACGGAAAAGTCTTTTTTTTTAAGCACTTGAGACGATAAATTTACTTATTTTGATAAGAATTCATAATTGTTGATAATATGACCAATAAACATGACCAAACGATTTAAATTATTTTTTTAAATATAAAATACTACTTTTTGTGACTTAAATATAAAAGTTAGACATATGCTGTCGCTGACTTTTTTGTATGCATATCAAGCTCGTTAGAAACGTTTTCTTTCGACCGCTTATTCTCCGACTTACTTTGCAAATCCGACCCCCCACGAAAAAGTCTTTTCATTTTTCGGATTAATTTATAGCCCATGAGACTCACAAATAGCGTGGATTTCTATTGGTAAAAGAATTTTCAAGATCGGTTCAGTAGATCCAGAGATTACTTCCTACAACGTCACAAACTTTACCTCTTTATAATATTAGTATAGAAAGTGTTCCAAGTTTAATTGCTAATACGTTTGACAGTATTGCTGCTCGTTACGAATAAATTCCCGAATTCTTGAGCCATACTTAGCGGAGTTGGCTGAATTTCTCGTATATCGAACACATTCTATACCTAAGTAACGCACGGTACTCGGGAAATTCTTGGCTGAGCATATCTCAAGTGCTGAACCGATACTCGACTCGGGCGATAAATACTTGCGCATCAACTGCACTCTTATGATGCGCATTTCTATTCAACTTCTAGACGTATTCATGTCAAAATGTCTAATATTTTATCAGCATTGAAACTCGTCAGTAAATACTGACCCGGTAAAGAGCTGGCTTCCTGGTTAAAAGCGTTCTGCGCTGCTGCAAGGGGGACTCGCACAATTGATGGCTATCAAATATAAAACAAATCTGTGTGCATGTATAGTTACAATCTATCTGGCGCGTTCGTCACCTTATTCAAAACAGCCCAATCAAATTGGAGTCATACCTGAGTATATTGAAAACCATCATCAGGAGTCTCACAGATTCGTTAAAGGTTAAAGATAAGATTGAATTAGGCAAAGTATGCAGACAGTAGCCTATCTCAGAACAAAATAGAATATCCAAATAGAAGTTTATATTTCAATAGTAAAAGAAATACAATCCAAGAGCTACATACTCGTAATAAGGTAAAGTTAGCATTGAAATTCACAAGAATGACAAAACACAAAAACGCGCAACGAGCTAAAATGGCGTTTGACGTTTCAATGTAATGCTTGAGTAGAGGTGGTCCGATACCTGACACAGAGCCACTACTTAAATATCAGTCGCCATCTTGGACTCGACTATAAAACGAAAACGTATAACACAAATTTCTGCAAGTAAAAAACATCAACTTGGGTTGTCGTCTACAGCAGGCGAGCCCGTCACCTCAGGAAGTTTTGGAAGTGAGCTCACTTCCTATCTCCCTGGAAGTGAGCGCAGAAGACGGGGACAAAACAGTCCACCGTCTAGCTACGCCACAAGCCCGTAAGAGGCCAACGCCTTAACTGCGAGATAGCCAGGAATGTTACCCGGCGGGCCGACACTTACTCCCTTACTTCCAATTGTGACCAGATTACTCCGGTCTCTCGACTGGTTACGAGTTTTAGGTCGCTTGCGCGGGCCTCTCTCTTACGAAGCGGTGAAACGGTGTTTACCGAATCTATCGCGGACCACAGCGTCCTTTGCCCGACTGTTCACCCAGGATCGGATGGCCGATGGTCATTTCAAGAGCAGTCGCCGTAAGGTCCGCAACCACCCCCGCTCTATAGGAAACAGTACTGCTTCCAGACTCCCCCGACTGTTAGTCAGCTAGCTTTAGGGAGCTAATGGGCCCATGATGAGGTGGCCACAATGACCCATGTGTTCAGGGTCGGTCACACTCACGGGTCAACACCCATCCGATGGCCTCCACGCATGGGGTGCGAACCCGGGTAGGACACTGGGTCAACCAGTCTCCCCTGGGAATCAAACCTCTGGCGCTCCTGGACGGTCTGCGCACCGAGCGGCGCAAGCCAATCGATTGTGCTCTCCGACTAACAGTCGGGGGAGTCTGGGAACTGTATTGTTTCCTATAGAGCGGGGGTGGTTGCCTACCTTACGGCGACTGCTCTTAAAATGACCATTGGCCATCCGATCCCGGTTCAGAGTCGGGCAAAGGACGCCTTGGTCCGCGATAGATTCGGTGCACACCGTTTCACCGCTTCGTAAGGGAGAGGACCGCGCAAGCGACCTCGAACTCGGAACCAATCGAGAGACCGGAGAAATCTGGTCACAATTGGAAGCAAGGGCGCGAGGGTCGGCCCGCCAGGTTACACTGGCTATCTCGCGGTAAGGCGTTGGCTTCTTGCGGGTTGTGACGTAGCTGGACGTTGGATTTGTTCTGTCCAAAGTCTTCTACGTTCACTGCAGGGCGACAGAACGAGAAAATCGTTAAAACGTCCTGTGGTGACGGGCTCGCCCGTTGTAGTTGACACCGCAAGTTGTTAGTCAGCGTGCACAGTCGATTGGCTTACGCCCCACGGTGCGCAGACCGTCCAGGAGCGCCAGAAGGTTGATTCCCAGGGGAACTGACCATAAGGCCAGATTCCTACCCAGGCTCGCACTTCATGCGTGGAGGCCGTCGGATAGGTGTTGACCCGTGAGTGTGACCAACCCTGAACAGAATGGGTCTTCGTGGCCAACTCAGCAAGGGCCCATTAACTCCCTGGTAAAAATGCTGTCTGATCTGAAAGTATCAGGTTTACCGAAACTTGCACTTTTCTGTCGCTGGCTCCCCAACTACAAGCGAAGGTCGATGTTGGGGGCCGGTGAAGGCCGCGCGTCGTCGGTCGGTTAGGCGCGTAGACTGTAGACGGGGAAAAAACCGGCCTTCTCCCATTGTTCCGTGCGATGTCTTCACGCTCTGATTTCGTCATTAGATCTAGGCTCGGCCGTTACGTTCAAATACAACATTATGCACTCTTCATTCCGGCGATTACGCGAAAAGGGTATCATCATTCGCTTCCGTAAACAAGCTATCGCGTGGTTGGAGTTCAAACCCTTCGGCTATGTAACAACCAAATTTGGTTGCACATCAGAAGCGCACAGTAAATTTGGTTGCTCCCGGAGCACACAGTAATATTATTTTCTAATTCTAACGCGTCCTAAAATCCATATCAAATATCTTATTATTACCATAGATAAATAGACGGCCGCTAGAATAATTTCGCGCGTCATTTCGCGGATATTTCTGGTAAAATTCCATTATCAAACATCATTTTTTTTTTTTTCGAGAAATCATAAAAAAAATATTTGTTTTTATGAGCTAATATCTAAATATTTTTGTATGTAAATAAGCAAAACGAAATATTATCTTCGATAGAGAATCTAATAAAAATCACGATAGTATTTACAATTTCTAAATAGGATTCCGTATTTTTCCGTAGAACAAGAACAAGTTAGAAATGCAGTTTTTTTTTTATTTTTCGACTCTCATATTTATTCATAATTATCTAATTGTTTTACAAAATTATATTTCAATACTTTATATACGAAGTTTCAATGCAATTATTGCACAGTTATTCTTTTTATGCTTGCTATAGTATTTCCATAGTTATAGTACTTTTTGTCGAGCGCGGCGATATTGCAAGAAATTCCAATAAATTGTCGCGGTCTGCCATGAAATTATGCCGCTACTCGAAGGGTTAAGTAGGCTTGCCATGTTGTCGCTCTAAATGTGAGACCTCGTACGCGCCAACAAGCAAACTTTACAGGGCATGGAAAAAGCTGAATACATTCATTCATGAGATATATTACTTTCCCGGCAGGAAAAGTATTTTGAACGCGTTTTTTTCGAGATAAAGACGGATATATACATTTGACACCCCCCCCCCCTCATACCCCTAGACCAGTGATTCCCAAAGTGGTCTACAATGGACCCCCAGGGGTCGATTTCGATTCGCAGGGGGTCCATGTCAGCGAGAAACAAAAATCGGGGTGCACGAGATGTAAATGGGGGTCCACGTTAGTGGACTCCATCTAGGCAGGTCACCGTAAGCATTCAGGCGATCCGTTAATGTCGTATCACTTCTTAAACAGATTTTGTATACAGCATAGTATTTTAAAATTATAATAATAGTAATAAACAAACGCGCGCGTCACAAGTATCACGGAATGAAATCAACATTTAACTCAAATTGCATCACTAGTCGATTGAAGAGGCCAGCGCACATGACTAACGAGGGAAGGTGCGAATGAGATATGTGAAAAAAATGCGCTTCAATGGGTATCCGTGCGAGCGAGTAGGATACACGCACCACATGAATGAGCAAGCGAGATAGTGCTACATGTGCACTTATGTGCGGCTTTCCCAAATGATTCGTACTTTAAGGTCGTGGACGCTTAGGAATAAACAAATAAAAATTGTACATATTGTTAATGTTTTACAACTGTCCACATTACCAAAAACCCTATGTAGGCGATCAGTACTGTTCCAGATGTCAAGAAACTTTTAATGTTAGTAAGTTCAGGAAAATTCAGGCAGGGGCCTACGGAAAACAGCAAGGGGTCTACGAGTCAAAAAAGTTTGGGTACCACTGCCCTAGACGATCAACACCATTTCCAGACTGAGGTCTGTTTGTGGGTCTGTGTGTCTGTGTGTATTCCTCCGCGATAGCGCCTAAACGCTTCATCCGATCGAGCCTAAATTTGGCATGCAGGCATCATTCAGTCATAGCAAGAGTTGGAAAGATTGTAGTTGAAATCGGCCCACCAGAGGGCGCGCTAGTCATACTTCAATCTCGAAATATTGCAGCTAGAGACTTGAAATTCGGTACAGAGATGCCTTGTTCGACCGAAATCACGTTGGTTGGAATATCTCGTATACAAGCGACGCAAATAATATTTAAAGACTTTCATATTTTAGAATACTGTATCATTTTTGAATAAATACCAAATATACTATGAATTGGCGGTTAGGTTAGGTCGGCGGGGGGGGGGGGTTAGGTTAGGAGAGGGGGGTTATAGGGGGGGGGGGTGAGGGGGAATAGGTAGAATGAGAAGATGAAGTAGAAGAAGAATACGAAGAAGAAGAAGAAAAAGAAAAAGACGAGAAGAAGAAGAACGAGAAGAAGAAAAATAATAAGAAGAGGAATTATTTTCCTCTTCCTCGTCGTCGTGCTTGAATAGATACCCAAGTACTCAGAATTTGTAAAGTTTCAGAATAAAATACATATTCTTCTTTTTTCCGACATCTTACTTCTATCCCGCTTTATCTAGAGTGCTCAACTAGTTACCCAAGTACTATAGAGATATAAAGTTTCGGACGAAAACACTTGCGCTATCTGGAAAGCGGGGGAGGGGGGGGGGCGGAAGGTTGAGTGTAATACTATCCAGATGAACAGTCCTTGGTTACTTGTCGGAAAAGTCTTGGGGTGAGACAACCGATTTTTTGGAGTGAATTTGTGCGTTCGTACGGATTCTGTGACAAATCTATCAGTGATGCGCATTTGGGAGCTAATGGGCCCTTGCTGAGTTGGCCACTCACGGGTCAACACCCATCTGGTGGCCTCCACGCATGAAGTGCGAGCCCGGGTAGGACTCTGGCCTTAGTGCTGGTTTTCCCTAGGAGTCAATGTTCTGGCGCTCCTGGACGGTCTGCGCACCGTGCAGCGTCAGCCAATCGACTGTGCACTCTGACTAACAGTCGGAGGAGTCTGGAAGCAGTACTGTTTCCTATACAGCGGGGGTGGTTGATGACCTTACGGCGACTGCTCTTGAAACGACCATCGGATAACCGATCCTGGGTGAACAGCCGGGCAAAGTCCGCGATATATTCGGTATACACCGTTTCACCGCTTCTTAAAGAGAGGATCTCGAACTCGTAACCAATCGAGAGACCGGAGTAATCTGGTCGCCAGGAGTGTAAGCCCGCTGGGTAACACTCCTGGATCTCGCGGTCGAGGCGTTGGCCTCTTGTGGGCACGTGGCGGAACTTGGCGGTGAATTGTTTTGTCCAAGTCTTCTGCGTTCACTTCACGGGGGAGAGAACGACTAAACGACTTTAAAGAGCATTTACTCAACTTATGAATTCCCCCCTCCCCTCCCGTCTCCTTTGCTTGTCCTTATATTCCACTCCTCCCTTCAATATCGAGTTGGCATACGTTACTAAT
>OX155978.1:5680414-6000408 GCA_944548615.1 Micropterix aruncella
GAGTATGGAATCCAATTCGGCTTCTTCAATTTTTTGCTCCTGGCCTGGGCGCTCGTTGTCTTGCACGTTGAAATCACCCTTTTTGAATCGGAGAAACCTATTCTCAACAGTCCTTTCTGACGTTTTGTCGGCTCAAATTTCGACATCTTCGAAGCTAACAAAATTACCGTTGTTGACACTTCAACGAAATGACACAGACTGATAATTGAAGCCTAATGATGACACTTTGACATGAAGTATTTTGCAATTTGGTAAATGACTCGAAATATAAGTTACGGAATTTCTTAGGAAATCAAAGTTTTCTGTGCAAGATCCTAATATATAAAGTAACATTAAGTTCATTAAATGTATTTTTTACGTATAGCTACAAAAGTTATAACATCATTTCGGAAAGCAATGGTTACATGCAATAAGAATTTTGAATTGAAATTGCACGACCAGTCAAAATGACTGGTCTGGTAAATCGAGTGTTAAAAAAACGATTGTGTCATCCCAAGATTTTTCCGGAAAGTAGCCAAGAACTGATTACATCAATCGATGAGCGCCCCCTCTCGGCTGGCGGTCGAACACGGTTGGGTTCCCCAGGAACTGCCACGGGCGCCCGGTTAGATTATCGGCTAAGGGCAGGGTTGGGCGTAGCGCCAACATATGACGTTAGCGGAATTTAAATATGATAAGTGCAACTTGTATGTAGGACATTCCAGCCAAAATTTAATTTATTATTAACTAGCTGACCCGGCGAACTTCGTACCGCCTAACAGTCAATGAATGTCGTTTTATAGATTAACTGAACTTAATTTATGATTGTATGAAAGTAATGCAATGAATACAAAATAAATATTAAGTTAACTACTTTATTAAGATAATAACACAAAAAGAAAGATAAAAGTACAAAAAATAAATATATCAATCGCTTGTCAGCAAGACATGATTGAATTGAAGTATTTACATATTGTGCAGCATGGGATGCACTCGGTTTAATTCTCTTCATTGAAGCACCTTGTGATATTCGACTTTTTTTGTTTTTTGTGGACAAGGACAACATTATTAGGCTACGCAGTGACAGGCGGGGGGAGAAACCCCGCCCACCACCCGGGCAGTTCTAACGACATTGGTCGTTTTATCTGCCCGGGATATCGTGCATCGACAACCTTACGCGTACCAGAAGGGTATTACGTGAGAGGTGGATGAACGGAGATATGGAGGAAGATTCTCCTGGTTTCTACCCCCTCCGGCACCCCGTGAACCGTTTATTTAATCATAGAAATATCAACAATTCACTTACTATATAATTCACTTAAATATCGACAATGACAACAACAAGGGTTGTCGACTACAACGGGCGAGCCCGTCACCTTAGGAAGTTTTAACGATTAGTCGTTCTATCTCACTGGAGTGAGCGTAGAAGACTTGAGGACAAAACAGTCCACCATCTAGCTACGTCACAAGCCCGTAAGAGGCCAACGCCTTAACCGCGAGATAGCCAGGAATGTTACCTGGCGGGCCGACACTCACGCCCTTACTTTCAATTGTGACCAGTTTACTCCGATTCCTCTATTGGTTACGAGTACGAGGTCGCTTGCGCGGTCCTCTCCCTTACGAAGTGGTGAAACGGTGTATACCGAATCTATCGCGGACCACAGCGTCCTTTGCCCGGCTGTTCACCCAGGATCGGGTGGCCGATGGTCATTTCAAGAGCAGTCGCCGTAAGGTCCGCAACCACCCCCGCTCTATAGGAAACAGTACTGCTTCCAGACTCCCCCGACTATTAGTCAGAGTTGGTCTCTTACGGGTTGTGGTGTAGGTAGTTGGTGGACTGTTTTGTCCCAAGTCGTCTACGCTCACTCCAGGGAGATAGAACGACTAATCGTTAAAACTTCCTGTGGTGACGGGCTCGCCCGCTGTAGTCGACAACCCAAGTTGTTAGTCAGAGTGCACAGTCGATTGGCTCACGCCGCACGGTGCGCAGACCGTCCAGGAGCGCCAGAAGATTGATTCCTAGGGGAAACTGACCATAAGGCTATAGTCCTACCCAGGCTCGCACTTCATGCGTGACAATGACAATGACAACAACGACAATGACAACATATTGAGTTGTCAACTACAACGGGCGAGCCCGTCACCACAGGACGTTTTAACGATTAGTCGTTCTATCGACCTGCAGTGAGCGTAGAAGACTTTGGACATAACAAATCCGACGTTTAGCTACGCCACAACCCGTAAGAGACCAACTCCTTACCGCGAGAAAGCCAGGAATGACTTCCCGGCGGCTTGAGAAACTCGCGCCCTTACTTCCAATTTTGACCAGATTTCTCCGGTCTCTCGATTGGTTCCGAGTTCGAGGTCGCTTGCGCGGTCCTCTCCCTTACGAAGCGGTGAAACGTTGTACACCGAATCTATCGCGGACCAAGGCGTCCTTTGCCCGGCTCTGAACCGGGATCGGATGGCCGATGGTCATTTCAAGAGCAGTCGCCGTAAGGTACGCAACCACCCCCGCTCTATAGGAAACAATACAGTTTCCAGACTCCCCCGACTGTTAGTCGGAGGAGTCTGGAACACCCATCCGATGGCCTCCACGCATGGGGTGCGAGCCTGGGTAGGACACTGGGTCAACCAGTCTCCCCTGGGAATCAATCCTCTGGCGCTCCTGGACGGTCTGCGCACCGAGCGGCGCAAGCCAATCGATTGTGCTCTCCGACTAACAATCGGGGGAGTCTGGGAACTGTATTGTTTCCTATAGAGCGGGGGTAGTTGTCTACCTTACGGCGACTGCTCTTGAAATGACCATTGGCCATCCGATCCCGGTTCAGAGTCGGGCAAAGGACGCCTTGGTCCGCGATAGATTCGGTATACTCCGTTTCACCTCTTCGTAAGGGAGAGGACCGCGCAAGCGATCTCGAACTCGGAACCAATCGAGAGACCGGAGAAATCTGGTCACAATTGGTAGTTAGAGCGCGAGTGCCGCCCGCCAGGTAACATACCTGGCTACTCGCGGTAAGGCGTTGGTCTCTAACGGGTTGTGGCGTAGCTAGACGTCGGATTTGTTATGTCCAAAGTCTTCTACGCTCACTGCACGGTCGATAGAACGATGAATCGTTAAAACGTCCTGCGGTGACGGGTTCGCCCGTTGTGGTTGACATCTCAATATGTTAGTCGGAGTGCACAATCGATTGGCTTGCGCCGCACGGTGCGCAGACCGTCCAGGAGCGCCAGAGGTTTGATTCCCATGGGAAACTGTTTCCAGAGTCCTACCCAGGTTCGCACCCCGTGCGTGGAGGCCGTCGGATGGGTGTTGACCCGTGAGTGTGACCGACCCTGAACACATGGGTCATCGTGGCCAACTCATCATGGGCCCGTTAGCTCCCCGACAATGATAACAGGGCCCATTAGGTCCCCAAGGCCAGTGTCTACGATAATATTACCAATTGTAAAGCAAGATTCTGCCACTTTTGATGCGGAATGCAGCCACAGATTTACACTGCGATGCCGCTGCACGAGACAAGCCATGCGCGAATCGCGCGGTGCGAATCCAGTAGAAGTATGTAGGTGAGAGGCAGCGCTTGCCGATGTGGATGGAGGTCTAACTGCTTTTCCAGGCACGTCGAGGCGACTTCCGATGACGCGCCTCCCATCGGAATGCTGCACGCCAGCACTCCAACTTACCGGCCCTCGGCACTACTCCGACAAAGTCCGCTGCGCGACGCACCCGCCCAATCGAACCGAACTACCGCCTCGAAATTCCGCCGCGACACCGTATTACAGCATCAACCTTTCAATCATACGATACAGGCTTGCGTTCACCGCATTTTTTAAATAAAAATATATATCTTGTAAAATTACTTTAAAAAGTGTTGTGGGCGGTGCGCCATCTAGCGTTAGGTAATATTATTCATATTCATTTTATTAGTATACTGGTATACAAGTCAGATACAGATTAGCGAACATCCGTACATATTAGCAAACAAACATTTTTTTATCGTAAAAAAATATAACAATAAACAAAAAAATACGAAAAAACACAAGAATAATGTAAAAATAGGAAATACAAGACAAAATGCAAAGACATCTTCAAATTTTTTAGCCACCAAAGCATTTTAGACTTCACTCGACTAATATTCCTTCAGTGAGTAAAACGCCTTATCTGTGAGGTACCTTTTAAGGCGTCTCTTAAACACGTCAAGAGATTGCGCCTGCCTAATGTGCTCGCTGAGGTTGCTGTAAACCGCTGGGCCGTCGATATAGGCTAGCCTCTGCGACTTGGATAATGCGACTTACCTATGCCTGTCGGCTGCTCGCCCCCATAACTCCGCGCTGTACGTTAGCAGTGAGTGAACGTATGCAAAGTAACACATGCGAAGCGCGGATAAATCGAGAAATGAAGCGATGCGATAGAGTGCATAGCACGTTCTTCCCAATTTATCACATAAAGCATCAATATGTAGGTGCCATCGTAACTCATTATCGATTACGAGAATATATCGAGAATATTGTTTATTTGCTATATTTTACATACTGCTAGATGGCACAGCGCACTCAACGCTTCTCAAACTTTTTTCCAATAGATTTTTTTTTTTTTTAATGCAAAAATTCTTAACAAAACTAGCATATTTGGTCGTACTGATTCACCTACTGCAAGATGTGACTAATAAAAAAACTCATCCTGTATACGAGGACCACATTGGAAGTATCGGGAATGGAGAAAAAAATTCGGTTGTGTCATCCCAACACTTTCCCGGTGAGTAGACAAGGACTTATTGCAGGATTTTGAGAGTGATATCTCTTCGGGAAGATGGTTGACCTAATTGAAAGGTATAGTTGCGACGAGCGCGGATAATGAGAATGCAACGCATTGCACACGTTCTATTCAATCGCTTAGCAAATGTATTGACCGGTGTATATATATAAATTCAATGTCATTTCTTAATACCATTAACAATTCAAGAATGATAACTATTTATTTTAAGGTTGGGACATAAGATAATGCATGACTGAATTCCCTGGGCGAAAAGAACAGGGTAATTCTAACAGTACATTTGCACTAAACGAACGTAGAGCTAGAGCAAAAGCATTCTGCTCTTGCTCTTGCTCTTCCAGTGTAAATGTTTATTAGCCATTCTTGTTCACCGAGGAAAAAGATCATTTACACTAAAAGAGTCAGAACATAGAACCTTTTAGAGCAAGAACGGTAGAAAGATTTTGCATTCTAGCTATTTTTCGGCCCTAGAATATAGCGAATGAATGCTCAGAAAGCTATCGAATGCCAGAATGCCAAGACCGCACATAATCGCACGGAAAATGTCTGACGATTGTATAGTAGCAAGTGCTTCTTTCATTGTAATGTACCAGTTAGTTAAAAAGAAAAAGAAACGAAAAAAGCGCCGTTGGTGGATGACAGCTCTTGTCGATAACAGACCAAGAATGCCACATGTAGAGCAGAGTAAAGGTCACTTGCTCTCGATACAATTCTATCAATTGAAGACACCAACGCTCGTCCAATCCATTTTGACAACACGAAAGCAAATGATTTTGGCACGTAGAATGCTAGAATGCTTTGAAGAGACCGCCTAGTCGAGCGAGTGCGTCTGAACACGACCGAATGCTCTAGGCTACTTACTGTTCGCGCGCTCTAGCGTCATTTACACTAAACGAATGAGCAATTCTTTGTTTTATAGAGCATTCTATGCGTTACCGCCGAACGGCGGTTAAAATGCTTCTAAGCTTCCCTAACTCTTGTTTAAATCACGTGATTTTGGCAGAGTGGGGGTAGAATGAGCATTCGCTCGCTTGGTGTAAATGCACAGTTAGATGAGTTGCCGGCCATGCAGGAATGGAGGGAAATGAAAAAGCCGACGAATTTGCTAAGACGGGAGCAAAGGGAACGTTATACGGCCCTGATCCTTGCTGTGGCGTACCAAAATGCCTTGCAAACCTAATGCTCAAAAAATATGTTTAGAATAATCCATCAACCACTGGAATACCACGCCAGGTTTGAATCATTCCAAAGCGCTTATTATGGCTTACGATCGTAAGACTGCCCGTGAGGCCTTATCGCTAAATAAGAACAATCTACGCATACTGGTGAAGGCGCTCACGGGGCATTGTGGCCTGAACAAACACATGCACAACCTCAAGCTCCGGGACACGAAAATGTGCAGGTTCTCCCAAGGGGCAGAGGAAACTCCCCTGCACCTCATATGCGAGTGTGGCCCGCTGATGCGTAAAAGATACACCCACTTGGGTGCCCATTACCTCCAACCTGAGGAGGTAAAACAATCTGGCGCCAAAAGCCTGTTGCGGTTCTTAAATGACACGAGGCTTAGCGCAGAACTATAGCAGGTGGCGAACACAATAGATCAACAATGGTCGCAGTGTTACAAGGCTCATAAAGACCTTAGAAAAGACAAAAAAAAAAAGATCCGCCTAACTTTTTGTCGCTGCCTCTTGGCCTAATATATATAGACTTCTGGGGAGTGAGCGACGGACTCTGGACTAATGACCGGGTTGCCCAAACGTACTATGGCATTGAGCAATATAATATGTTATATAATTAATGCTAAGACGTTTATTTGATATTGTTTCCTAAACTCTGGAAATTTAATTAATTCCGTCTTAAAATATGTAGTTGACATTCAATTCCGTTTCCACACAACTATAAATATAGCAATTTTAGATCGACCTTGACTCTTACAGAATGCTATTAAAGAAGAAATATATCGTAAACACATCGAAAAACTATTGCAAAACGTACAAAGTAAAAATGAAACGTGGACTGTATAGATTTAGTGGGCGAACCGGCCAAACAGGAAAGATCGTGCTCTGTTCGCCGCAGGACGTTTCAACGAGAAGATGATACAGACTTAATTTCAGTTTAATTTTTATTTGTTATACAACTCTTTAACGACCGGTTTCTGGCGTTGATCCGAGGCGAGCCAAATAGAAATCGAATCGGTGATTTGATTACGAAAGTGTGAATTTTTTTTAAATCGTCTTTTATCCTAAGTGCCACAATAAACATGTCGAGAAAACCTAATTTTTAGCAATCATTCCTAAATATGCTATAGAAACAACATTAAATCACTGGTGAAGGGGCTAGAGTCAAAACAAGTTGACAACACCACAACCAGATGGGTGAAAGCGATGCTCTCAAACCGCACGGCCAAGGTAGCTCTTCACGGAACAAACCTTGAAGTCACCACCACAAGAGGCTGTCTGCAGAGAGGCGTACTCTCGCCCCTACTATGGACTCTTGCAATAGATCAACTAGTGCATATTCATATTATATTCATATTCATTTTATTAGTATACTGGTATACAAGTCAGATACAGATTGGCAAACATCCATACATATTAGCAAACAGACATTTTTTATCGTAAAGAAAAAATAACAAAAAAGAAAGACAAAAAAATACAAGAATAATGTAAAAAGAGGAAATACAAGACAGAATGCAAAGAAATCAATAAACACTTTAGCCACCAAATCATTTTAGACTTCACTGGAGTAATATTCCTCCAGTGTGTAAAACGCTTTATCTGTGAGGGACCTCTTAAGGCGTCTCTTAAACACGTCAAGAGATTGCGCCTGCCTAATGTGCTCGCTGAGTTTGTTGTAAACCGCTGGGCCGGCGATATAGGCTAGCCTCTCCGACTTGGATAATGCATGACTTACCGAACGTAGCATGCCACGGGATCTTGTTGGATAGTGGTGATGCACACCATTCACTTCGAAATCGGATGGCAGAGGCCAGAAAAGACACACAGGGCTATGCTGATGACCTAGTAGTCATTGTCCGGGGCTTCTGCCAAAACACGATCTCACACATGATGCAAAAAGCGTTAACAATCGTTAGCAATTGGTGCAGAGAGAACGAATTGTCGGTCAACGCTGATAAGACCGTCCTCGTGCCATTTACCAACACGTCAACTAGGTGGACTAAAAATGCCAATCCTAAACCACAGGCAGAAACTCCCCAGCACCTCATGTGCGAGTGTGGCCCGCTGATGCGTAAAAGATACACCCACTTGGGTGGTCATTACCTCCAACCTGAGGAGGTAAAACAATCTGGCGCCAAGAGCCTGAGGCTTAGCGCAGAACTATAGTAGGTGGCGAACACAATAGATCAGCAATGGACGCAGTGTTATAAGTCTCATAAAGACCTTAGAAAAGCCCCACTCAACAAATAAAAAAAAATAAAAAAATAATCCAAGTAACATTTCAACTTTAATTTATTTATTATCATTATTTTTTATTTTTTTTATTAGGTAATTTGTGTATTAAATATTTTTTCTTCTCATTTTATTATAAAGTATTTAATATCATTACATGTTATTAAGTTATCTAGAAAAAAATACTCTCGAGATACTTACTGCTTATTTATTAGAGCGTATTGAGAGATACTTATTTGTACACGACTGCCCAACAAAAAAGGAGTGTAATGTGTTCAGGATTCATCTATGTATGTTTTCCGTTTCCTTATTCCACTATACCTTCTAAACGCTTGAACCGATTTAGAAGTGTGTCGTATTGTTAGAATCGCTATGTCATCCTGAGTGTGATAGGGTACCTTAACTGTCCAAATACCGTCCTAGGGTACCTTAACATGTAGTAAGTAGTTGTCTACATGTCCAAATGTCCAAATGACAATACATTAGCATAAATATATCGTGTTTAGTGTCAAATGAAAGGCGTGATTGAGTATATTCCGGAAATATACATGTATCGACATGATAAATACATAAACCAAAAATATTTCAATAACAAAAACATAATAAAAATAATTATAAATACAATAGTTCACTTATATTATAGTTGCAAAAACGGCAGTAGTGTTTTTTATTATTTTTCAGATATTTACTTGTTTCCTTTTCTTAGTTATATTACTTTCATAAGTGTGTGCACAATTTACAATCAACATATTCGAGTTTACCTTGGTAAGGGCTCGGCTTTATCTCGGGGCTGCCGTATATCACGACAATATCGACCACCATATCACGGTCCAGCTGCCAAGCGCAGCGTCAATCTATACAGCGGAGAGCGTGGCAGTTCTAAAGGCGTTGGAGTATATAGAGTCAGCTCAGTTAGGAAAAACAGTCATATTCACAGACTCTCTCAGTCTTTTACAAAAACTGAGCTTCCCCTCCCTAAACAACAAGCCATCCCACATTGAGAATGATATACGTTCAAAACGCTTTACTTTGGAGTTAGCCGACTTTCGGGTGATCCTCTGTTGGATCCCAGGACACACAGGTATTAGGGGAAATGAGAGGGCGGACGAGCTGGCGAATGCGGCCCGTACGCTCTGCGCTGCGGGCGGCATTCGCCTGTCCCCCTCTGATCTCTTCCCCACCCTTGATTCCCAATTATCCCACAAATGGACACAGAGGTGGCGTCTGTCATCCAAAATCAAGGCGCAAAGGTACTCCACCTTACAGCCAGGGATCCGACCTAAGCCACGGTTCCATCATCAGCAACTTAGCAGCAAGGAAATAGCAGTCATTTGCAGATTGCGTATTGGCCACAGCTGCACTCCCGCTCACCTATATAGGATACACGTCCTCCCGTCCCCCCAATGCGATTGCGGTCATGCAGTCTGCACTGCTGACCACCTCTTTTTAACTGCCATTTAACAACAACTATCCTAATTTCGTCTCGGACCTTACAGCCCTCAAAATTCAGCTCCCACTGTGTGTGGACCATCTCCTCTCCCTTAACTCTCCAAAAGTCCTCAAAATCCTCTGTAAATTTATCTCCCTCAACCACATTTCCCTTTAGTAACAATATTCCATTCCATAATATACTAGTTCCTACTGTTTCCTTTATTGTATGTTTTGTGTCTGTTTGTTTCAGTGCTGTCCTACTAACAATAAAGTTCTCAAATTAAAAAAATCTCTCAGAAATCACCCTCATTGGGTGGATTGCCAAAAAGGAAAAAAAGAAGAAGATAGGGCTCGGCTTCTTATTTCCTTAGTTTTGGCCTATGACTTAATTATCTTTTCAGCCGGACAATTCGAAAGAGAAAGCACTCGCTGGTACACCACAGAACGCTGCTCTAAGCTGCCACAATCTTTTATCAGGCAGGGCTATATTTACCAAAAACGGTTTCGCGAAACTTGTACTTCCCCTGTTGATATTCTAAAGTGAATCGCTTACTTGGAGCGTAGACTCGCGGATCTATACATCATGATCTACGATCAACGATCTACGTATAGTGTTAATTGGCGCTTGCTTCAGCCGTCAAGACGTCTGAAGATGATTATAAACTGCACGCGAAATGAAGACTATATATGCGCTGTCGAAATGCGCAGAGATAGGAAAGTGTGCGATAAAATCAGCGTCCGTGCACCGCCCACGAGATGCTGCATCGCGTGACGTCGATGCATCGATCTATGTCTAAATCTTTAGAAATTTAAATGACTTTAAATGTCACGGAAATCAGCGATCAGCTTGAAAGATAGGCTCTTAGGATTAAGGCCAGATTCACACAGATACATCAATTTGTCAAAGATTTCTTTATATATAAATTTCAAAACTGTTTGAAGGCTAGAGTAATGAACTGTGTCAGATTAAATGTTACTTTGCCGGCCTACCAACCGATGAGGAGGTAAAGTATTGTGAACGCACTTCTGTGTGTGTGTGTGTATTCCTGCAAGATAGCGCCCAAACTCTTCATCCAATTGAGCTGAAATTCGGCATGCAGGCATCATTTAATCGTGGCACTGTGTGTGTGTGTGTGTTTGTGTGCATTCCTGCACGATAGCGCCCAAACGCTTCATCCGATTAAGCCGAAATTCGGCATGCAGGCATCATTTGATCGTGACACTGTGTGTGTGTGTATCCTAGCAAGATAGCGCCCAAACGCTTCATCCGATTGAGATGAAATTTGGCATGCAGGCATCATTTGATCAGGGTACTGTGTGTGTGTGTGTTCGTGCACGATATCGCCCAAAAGCTTCAGATTGATGAACGACCCCAAGGACTGCCGAATATGTGGCGGAGAAACTGAAGACAGCATACACGTCGTTGGTCGCTGCCCAGGCCTCGCCGCAATAAGATACAGTTTACTGGGACGAGCCTTTCTCGAACCCAGCGATCTGCCCACTTTGAAGGTCATTGATCTGTATGGACTGGTAAGCAGTACCTGGCTACTAGCAGACCACTAACCAAACCACAAAGTGAGTAGTTACAAAAGATCTTATAGATCCAGGTGACATCAAGGGCTGGAAACAAGCCACCCACTCCGTTTACTACTACTACTACTATTCTCTAAGTTCGACAGGTAGTTTTAGTGCGGGAAAATCAACGATAGTTCATTTCGCCCTCACCAGTATGCGTAGATTGTTCCTATTTAGCGATAAGGCGTCACGGGCCGTCTTACGGTCTTAGCGCTTTGGAATGATTCAACCCTGGCGTGTTGTTCCAGTAGTTGACGGATTGTTCTAAACATATTTGTTTGAGCGTTAGGTTTGCAAGGCTTTTTGGTACGCCATGCTAGTTGGATAGTCAGTTAACAATAGAGAAAAAATATGCTATAAGCAATCAATAAATAAGACATATTAAATAATCGGGTTCATTTTATTCTTATTTACACATATGAAGTAATATAACTAACAATAGGAAAAATAAAGTTTCTAAAACCTTTGGGTTCAAAAAGTAGGTAAAAATCGTTGGGTTTTTTTCATTAGATTTCTAAGAATACTTGTTTACAATATACCAGAAAACTTCTGTACACAATAGACCAATTTATTACCCTTTTTTGTATTTAGAATCGTAGGAACAATTTGACGTATCACGTATGCTTTGTGGGTTTCGGTTGGCTCTGGGGTAAAACCTCGGGCACTGGCGCTTGGCCCCCGGGAAATCCGTCCAAATCTGGAAGTAAGGGCGTGGGGTCGCTGGTTTCATTCACTTCCCAGTGCGCGTTTGGTATGGCATTGAACTTTCATGGGCACGTTGGTGTAGTTGGACTTGTCTCTAAGTCTCTACAATCACCCCACGATTGAAAGAATTATTATATTAGGACCTTGCATTGAAAACCTCGATTTCCTAAGAAATACCGTAACTTATATTTCTAGTCATTTACCAAATTGCAAAATACTTCATGTTAAAGCGTCATCATTAGGCTTCAGTTATCAGTCTGTGTCATTTCGTTGAAGTGTCAACAACGGTAATTTTGTTAGCTTCGAAGATGTCGAAATTCGAGCCGACAAAATGTCATTTGCGGGAAGCAATGCTTTTCTGCTGTCATCTTAAGAAAACTGCCGCAGATTGCAGCTGGAGGCTTACGGGGAATTTACTCCGACAGAAAGGACTGTTGAGACTTGGTTTCTCCGATTCAAAAGTGGTGATTTCGACGTGCAAGATAAAGAGCGCCCAGGCCAGGAGCAAAAATTTGAAGAGGCCGAATTGGAGTCCATACTTCATGAAGATTCGAGTCTGGCACTGGAAAAGATAAGTGCTTATTGTTCATCCCTCGAGCGTTTCGGAACGCTTAAAACCTATGGGAGTCATTCAAAAGAAAGGGCATTGGGTGTCTCACTAGTTGAAGCCGAGAGATATCGAAAGACGTTTCATGACTTGTTAAATGCTCCTTCGCCGTCAAAAAAGAAAAGGTTTTCTCCACCGAATAATCACCGGCGACGAAAAGTGGATCTTTTACGAGAACCCCAAGCGCAAAAAATATCGCTCGTACCCCGGTGAATCACTTCCATCGACCTCAACAGCAACGCCGAAGAGAGACATCCACGGATCCAAGGTAATGCTTTGCATTCGATGGGACCAAAAGGGTGTCATCTATTACGAACTGCTGAAACAGGGAGAAACCATCACGGGCGATCGCTATCGAGCTCAGCTCAAGAATTTGAGCGATGCTGTGAAGATAAAACGACCGGAATACGCTAAAAGGCACGACAAGGTATTTTTCCAGCATAACCATGCTCGACCACACGTCGCGATGCAGGTCAAGAACTTCCTGGAAACGCTTCGCTGGGACATCCTACCTCACCCAGATATTGCGCCATCCGACTACTATTTGTTCCGGTCAAGGCCCATGGCCTTTCCGAGAAGCGCTTCCAGTCTTTCGAGGATATTGAAAAATGGCTGGATTCGTGGATAGCCTCCAAGGACGAAGACTTCTTCTGCCGGGGAATCTGTCTCTTTCCAGAAAGATGGGAGAACGTCATAGCTAGCGATGGACAATACATTGAATGAAATGTACTTTCCAATTTGCTTCAAAATAAATGTTAAAATTTTCAATTCAAGGACCTAATATATCGTTATACCTTCCTGGGGTGTTTTTTTTTTTTTTTTTAAATTTTGCTTATTCACTTATTACTAATCAACATAACAGTAAAACCAAGGCATTGAGAAGTAAAATAAAAAGGATATTACCATAACTACACAAATACAATATAATATTATTTCTCATAATATTATATTGTAGGCATGCATTTTTCATTTTGTTTTTACAATAATTCAATTAGGAAGATTACAAATTTTCAATTATATACATTTCGTAGTTATAGGCGGATTTTTGATTATTCCTTGATTTTGTTTTTTTTTTTTTCATTATTTTTTATATTATTGGTGAATTATTTTTTATTAATTGTTTTCTACTGTTACATTTTAAATTATATACATTTCGTATTTATAGGCGGAATTTTGATTATTCCTTGATTTTGATTTTTTCTTTATTTTTTATATTATTGGTGAATTATTTTTTCTAATTGTCTTCTACTGTTAGTTCTACTTATCCTGTCTGTTTAGATTTTTTCATGTTAAACCAGTGAAATAATTACATTTTTTTATAAGATATTATAATTAGCAGATAAGTAAGTCAATTTAGCAGATAAGTAAATTTGTCAATCTGTTTTAATAACAGGTAATTGTGAGATACATAGTTTTACGCATTATCACCATAAATGTACCACCACAATTTCGGACAATAAAAATATTTCTATTTCTATTTCTATTTCTAATAGAATGACACTTATAATACTAGCTATCATATAGGAATAAATAATTAATAGCTTGCAATTTAAACAAGTGAGGGTTGGCGGTAAAAATATCGAAATCTGGTGCCATCGAGTGAATTTCATTTAAGCACCGCAAAGCACGCGCTAACAAGTTCCACCTCGTAAGGTTAGTGCGCGAGAACGGCTCCGCGAAACGATGGTGCGATCGAACACGGAGATAATTATTTGGTATGAATAAATCCACCTGGGCTAGTAAGCTAGGGTTATCAGTTTTACCACGAATTAGATTGAAAACATAGGACATGGTCAGCATTTCTCTTCTGAGACAGAGAGAATTATAGCCAACCATGCCTGTGATAAATGCAGTCGGATACAAAAATGGATAATATCCGTACTGCTTGAAGTACAGAAATCTCAAAAAACACTTCTGTACCTTTTCCAGCATGAGGGTATAAGTATCTTCATGTGGATTCCAAATAGCTGCATTCGTTTCCATGCGACTTCTAACAATCGAGTTGTGCGCATAACCCGAATATTATTCAAGTGCTTGGATTGCCGTATCACAAACCCTAGAAGCTATATGGGTCCTTATTAGAATAATAATTAATCTGTGTATTGGTTTGATGGTGCTGATCGAAGTAATGAATTCTAATAAGTAAATGGAAGACGTCACACATTCACAATGGCCAGTTAAAACTAGCACGCGACATGATTTCAAGTAATTAACCTTCAAACGCGACGGTCCTCCATAGAATTGTACCGAATACAATGTCTTTGTTAAGGGTCCGTTATCTCTGGCCATTCTAAAGTTTTTACAAGCTTTTACTTACCTTACAATGTCTGTTAGTTTGTTTAGGGTCAAATCTTGCATGCTGAATTAGAACCACTTCCTCTAACCATATGAAGTAGAAATTTTACATGTTGTTTCAGTTTCGATGACGATACATATTTATGAAGAGCATGACCTGATTTTACAACTAGGGTTGTCGACTACAGCGGGCGAGCCCGTAACCTCAGGAAGTTTTAACGATTAGTCGTTCTATCTCTCGAGTGAGCGCAGAAGACTTGAGGACAAAACAGTCCACCATCTAGCTACGCCACAAGCCCGTAAGAGGCCAACGCCTCAACCGCGAGATAGCCAGCAGTGTTACCCGGCGGGCTTACACTCACGCCCTTACTTCCAACTGTGACCAGATTACTCCGGTCTCTCGATTGGTTACGAGTTCGAGGTCGCTTGCGCGGTCCTCTCCCTTACGAAGCGGTGAGACGGTGTTTACCGAATCTATTGCGGACCACAGCGTCCTTTGCCCGGCTGTTCACCCAGGATCGGATAGCTGATGGTCGTTTCAAGAGCAGTCGCCGTAAGGTCCGCAGCTATTCCCGCTCTATAGGAAACAGTACTGATGCCAGACTCCCCCGACTGTTAGTCAGAGTGCACAGTCGATTGGCTTACGCCGCACGGTGCGCAGACCGTCCAGGAGCGCCGAGGGAGTCTGGAAGTAGTACTGTTTCCTATAGAGCGGGGGTAGTTGTTGACCTTTCGGCGACTGCTCTTAAAACGACCATCGGCTACCCGATTCCGGGTGAACAGCCGGGCAAAGGATGCCGTGGTCCGCAATAGATTCGGTTAACACCGTTCCACAAGGGAGAGGATCGCGCAAGCGACCTCGAACTCGTCGAGAGACCGAATTAATCTGGTCGCAACTGGAAGTAAGGGCGTGAGTGTAAGCCCGCTGGGTAACATACCTGGTTATCTCGCGGATAAGGCGTTGGCCTCTTACGGAAATGTGGCGGAGTTTGACGGTAGACTGTTTTTGTCCTAAGTCTTCTACACTCACTTCACGGGAGATAAAACGATCATATTTCGATAAAACTGCCTGAGGTGACGGGTTCGCCCGGTGTAGTTGACATCTCTAGTTGTCCCTTGAAAGCAGACCCTTAACTGATTTCATACATATATAATATTATGATTCGCTTCGAATTACAACGAGGCAAATTCCATCCTAAATAATTTTCAACATGACACTATGTGTGTACGTATATTCAATTCTACTGTTTCCGGCTTGCTAGCAATTGTCGTTCGCATTTCAACATACGAGACCTGACCACTCACGTAATTATTACGTGTTGAACCTGTATACCAAACTAAACATTGATATATTTATAACTAGCCGACCCGGCGAACTTCGTACCGCCTAACAGTCAATTAATGTCGTGTTACAGATTAGCTGAACTTAATTTATGATTTTATTAAAGTAATACATGAATACAAAATAAATACTAAGTTCACTACTTTATTAAGATAATAACACAAAAAGAAATATAAAAGTACAAAAATTAAGTATATCAATCGCGTGTCAGCAAGACATGATTGAATTAAACTATTTACATATTGTGCAGCATGGGATGCACTCGGTTTAATTCAATTCATTGAAGCATTGTGATATACGACATTTTTTTGTTTTTTATCAGGCGCAAGTACAAATAAAGCGGATGATTTGCCGACACGTGAATATGCCACGTACAACTGGCAATGAGAAAAACACGGATTTACATTTTGTATGGGAAAATGTTTTTTTTTTCATTTTAATTTTTCGCCAACTTTCCAATTTTTGTTTTTAATAGATATTCTGCTATTCGCGACGGCGACAAATACTACGAAATAAAAACCATGAAAATCGGTCCAGCTGTTCTCGAGTTATAAGTGTTCGAACAAACCCGACTTTGTTTTATATATACGGGGTGTTATTACTGCACGGGCTTTTTTTTCTGTGGGGAATCAGTACAACGTGGTAAGCAAGTTTTGATAAAAAAAATTGAAAAAACAAAAAAAATGTTTTTTTTTTTTCGAAAAAAAAAAATATTTTTTATTTTGAAATTTTTGAAGAAGTTGACTGTTAAATAAAGGTTTGAGAAGAGTTTGAGCGCGCTGCGCCATCTAGCGGTAGGTAATAAGTCGTAAATAATATTATCAGCGACATTTTACCAACCGCTAGATAGCGCATCGTGATCACAGCTTTTCATACTATTTAAACATAAAATTAAAAAAACTAATTTGAAAAAAAAAAAAAGTTTTTTTTCATTTTTTTTAATTTAAAGTTACTTATTTCGTTGTATTGATTCACCGACAGAAAAAAAAGCCCGTGCAGTAATAACACCCGAGGTATTATTTCTTTTTTTTTGTTTTTATATTTATTAGTATTCTACCGTATAGGCGTGTGTAGAGATCATTGTATACCGACTTACTGTTGCCCGCGGCTTTCGTAAAGTTTCGAATCGATTTGTTAATTCAATTAGGGTAGCATTTATTTGCCTTTTTAGACGTTACCTTTAGATATATAAGGCAAGACGTTCCTCTCAGATGCACCTATCTTGTTCATCGCCACCCGAAATGCTTGCACGCGTCACTAATTTCAAGATATATCTATAAAATATGCCACCTAAAAACTTATAGTAAATAACTTATGTCATCTCTATATAACACCCGTGATAATGGATAAATACTATTGTCTTCAACAATCACTACCTAATTATTTTTCTTTTTTTTGAGACATAAAAGCAGTTATTGTAGCTTAAATATAAAAGTTGGGTATATGCTGTCGTCGACTTTTTTATAGATCTCTTTGAGGCCAATATTTTTGTCATATATTGTTTTAACATATATCAAACCGCTTCGTCAGCGCACGCCGATAAAACAAATCACCAGCATTTTCTCGATTTGATCTACAAATATTGGGATTTCGTATTGAAAACCATATCGCAATTAAATATAGCCTATAATAGCACTAATCGATAATGAAGCTTTCCATTATTGCAAGAATTTTTGAAATCGTTTGCGTAGTTTCGAAGATTACCCCCTATCTCCCTGGAGTGAGCGCAGAAGACTTGGACAAAACAGTCAACCGTCACACTCCGCCACAAACCCGTAAGAGGCCAACGCCTTAACCGCGAGATAGCCAGGAGTGTTACCCAGCGGGCTTACACTCACGCCCTTGCTTCCAATTGCGACCAGATTACTCCAGTCTCTCGATTGGTTACGAGTTCGAGGTCGCTTGCGCGGTCCTCTCCCTTACGAAGCGGTGAAACGGTGTATACCGAATCTATCGCAAACCACGGCATCCTTTGCCCGGCCGTTCACCCAGGATCGGGTAGCCGATGGTCGTTTCAAGAGCAGTCGCTGTAAGGTCCGCAACCACCCCCGCTCTATAGGAAACAGTACTGCTTCCAGACTGCCCCGACTGTTAGTCAGAGTATTGTTTCCTATAGAGCGGGGGTGGTTGCGGACCTTACGGCGACTACTCTGAAATGACCATCGGCCATCCGATCCTGGGTGAAGAGCCGAGCAAAGAACGCTGTGGTCCGCGATAGATTCGGTAAACACCGTTTCACCGCTTCGTAAGGGAGAGGACCGCGCAAGCGACCTCGAACTCGTAACCAATCGAGAGACCGGAGTAATCTGGTCACAATTGGAAGTAAGGGCGTGAGTATCGGCCCGCCAGGTAACATTCCTGGCTATCTCGCGTTTAAGGCGTTGGCCTCTTACGGGCTTGTGGCGTAGCTAGACAGTGGACTGTTTCGTCCCCAAGTCTTCTACGTTCACTTCCAGGGAGATAGAACGACTAATCGTTAAAACTTCCTGAGGTGACGGGCTCGCCCGCTGTAGTCGACAACCCAAGTTGTTAGTCAGAGTGCGCAATCTATTGGCTCATGCCGCACGTTGCGCAGACCGTCCAGGAGCGCCAGAAGTTTGATTCCTAAGGGAAACTAACCCATAGGGCCAGAGTCCTACCCAGGCTCGCATTTCATGTGTGGAGGCCGTCGGATGGGTGTTGACCCGTGAGTGTGACCAACCCTGAACAGAATGGGTCTTCGTGGCCAACTCAGCAAGGGCCCATTAACTCCCATTAACATTACAAACTTACAAACATTACTTTTTTATACCTAATATATAAAAATAAACCAATTCCGTCTTTGCCACGAGGAAGCGGGACAACACTGCTGGGAGAGGCCATAATAGCAGTATGGGGTTTTGAGTTTTTAACTTTTGTATGAATTCGTTATAATTGATATTGATACAAGTTTATGGTTTGTTATATTTTCTGTTTTTTTAATCTATATAACTTGTGTGTAAATAATATTTACAGCTGTATTGTTTAAATTGAACGAAGTAAATAAGATATTTATCTAAAAAATGTCTAATTATTGAATAAAATTATTTGCAAATACATTAGATCTTTTTTTAGCCACGTATTTTAGCTTAGCTTGTAAATAGTGAAATGCTACACTTTTAATAAGCTTTTGTTTGGTATACGTGGCAATATGTTACAACTAACTGAAATTACCGATTCTCTTTTCGGTAATTGGTTTTATTAATTGTAATGTCAATTAACTCTAACGAACTGTTTTTGCATTGTTTATGCCATATTTCCTCTGTTTAACTTATTCAGTTATTTTTATACCTTCCTGTATTCTATGTATATTTATTTACTTATATATATATTTTTATACCGTACGTTCGATGGAAAAAACCACGTAAAACCGAAAAGTATTGTCGAATAGCATCACCATCTATCTCGCTCTATCGCTGTATTTTTTCTATTGGCTACCCATTTTTTAGAATCTTTAAGTGCACACAAATATTGTTATGGAATTAGGATTTTAAAATGAGAATGTTTTAAAAAAAAATGCCAATAATTGTTACGGATTTAAAAGTAGCACGTATTGCTGTATTTTCAAATCCTAATTAAATGGGAAATCTTTTGAAAATACTTGCTTGGGTTAGTATAGTATGTTTTTTTTATTTATGAAGAGTCAAAATTAAGGGACATATATTTTTTAAATCGCGACTCATACAAACTACGTTTATTATAAACTAGCTGACCCGTGCCCACTTCGTTGGGCGGTAAAACTTTTTACTTGTGATGAAATTATGAGTGTGGTTTGTTTAGTACTGAGTGCTATGATTTATTTCCTGACTGCCAAAAGAAGGGTTATATTTTTACTGCATATGTATGTATGTATTTGCATTATTTGTGAGAGACATACCGTTATTTGTGAGTGTCTTCTTGTGTGTGTCTTATTTGTGAGTGTCTTATCTCTTTAACCATTTATGCAGTAAAAGGGAAATTATATGCAGTAAAAAGGAAAAGTCTTTTGTTTTAAACACTTGAGACGATAAATTTACTTATTTTGATAAGAATTCATAATTGTTGATAATATAATATGACTAATAAACATGACCTAACGATTTAAATTATTTTTTAAATATAAAATACTACTTTTTGTGACTTAAATATAAAAGTTAGACATATGCTGGCGCTGACTTTTTTGTAGGTATTATCAAGCTCTACAACTTTTCTCTAGAACTCAATCATATATCTCTCATCGTTAAGGCAGCGTTAGTTAGAAACATTTTCGTTCGTCCGTTTTTTCTCCGACTTACTTTGCAAATCCGACTACCACGAAAAAGTCTTACCATTTTGCGGATTAATATATAGCCTATGACACTCACAAATAACGTGGTTTTTTTTTTAACTATTGGTAAAAGAATTTTCAAAATCGGTTCAGTAGATCCAGAGATTACTTCCTACAACCTCACAAACTTTACCTCTTTATAATATTAGTATTATAAATAAATCCGCAATCTTTTTTGTTTGATTTGTGATTGCGATTATTAGCACTGTTATTTAAGATCACGATAGTAAAGAAAAATACTGCAAAATTATGAAATTTGTGGTCCAAGTACCTAAGGATGTGATCTAGGGAGTCAATTTTCCATATTTTCAAAAATATGCTAATTGTCACTTGCCTAAGTAATATGGAAGTTTTATTTTATTTTTGCCAGAACTGGTTTGACTTCCCCACTCGCCACGTGCCCGCTTGACATTTACTAGAACGACTGATTTCAATTATCAGCCGTTTCTGAATTATATCCTATTAAATATGGCTAATTCCCTGATATCACCTAGGGCACCTAACACATCCGGGCATTGTATTTTTAATAACTATTTAAACAATAAACGGCGCAGAATATACGAAACGATGAAGTACGAAGGCTGTTTGAGTACAAACTATATATTCCTACGAACGCTCAGGTTTGTCAATAGTATATGGAGGGGAAATACCGCGATGTCTTGCTTGAATTATGTAATGTGTTTCATGATTTCATTACCGCGTTGTTTACTGAAGTATGTAATATACTAAGGTCAGCTGTCCAGAATGGTGTGCCTAGCGACCGTGCAACATAATATACTATATTTTATGGAACTTCCCCGCAGATAATATATTTTAAATAAATAATTGGCATAAATAATCGTGTAATTAGCCATATTTAAGAAGATTTCGAACGTCAAAACTCCGAAACAGCTAATAATTGAGGGAAGTTGTAGTAGTCAACAATATTGTAGACTAGATGACCCGGTGAACTTCGTACCACCTAAAATTGATTTGATTGTAAGTCTTCATAAGCGTTTATTGATCCTAATCAACCTTCCAAATTCAATTCATTGAAATCTATAATATGGCCGAATCATGTACGGTTTGAGTTTTTCGACTTTTTCGGCTTTTTCGACTTTTTCAACTTTTCCGACTTTTTGACTTTTTTGCATTTTCGACTTTTCGGCCTTTTTTTGACTTTTTCGATTTTTTCGACTTTTTCGACGTTTTCGACTTTTTTGACTTTTTCGACGTTTTCGACTTTTTCGACTCTTGACTTTTTTGACTTTTTCGACTTTTCGACTTTTTGAAATTTTACACAATCGCACGGAATGAATAACAGTTATGGATGGCGCAGCTGTCAAACAATAGGATCGTCTCGAACGCCATCTATTGAAAGTAACCCATAACCCTAAAATGACCAATTTCGATTTTTTCGATTTTCAGTTGTTTCTTTTAATTTTTCCTAATTATTTTTTTTTCGTAAACCACCCCTGAATCAAGGCAAACAAAACAAAAATATAATAATTCAAATCGGTTGAGTCATTTTCGAGATCTTGCGAGACCAACGCACGGCAATTCATTTTTATATATAAGAAGAAGAAGATAAATATAATAGATCTTTCCAATGGTAAATACGGTTTTGTTATTGGAGAGGTGGGCCCAGCGCCCATACATTTTTGCCCATTGTCCTTTGTATAATATTTGTATAATAATATACGAATATATTAATTATACGATAATAATATTTGTATATAATATACGATTAAAGAAAACCTTAAACTGAAGAGTGTCCCGATAAAGAGGGTATTTTTTTCTCGGAAAAAAATCCGTTATGTATCAATGATGAAACCCGGATTTTTTATTCCACCATAACTTCTAAACGATTGAACCGATTGAGAAGTGTGTGATATTGCTAGAATCGTTATGTCATCTCGAGTGTAATAGGGCCCCTAAATTGCTTAAATGTCTAATAAAAACATATCTTAATGTCCAACGTCAATAAATGTTAAACGTCAATAAATTAGGATAAATATATCGTATTTAGTACCTATCAAATGATGTCTGATGGAATACATTTCGGATATACTAAAAACAATAAAAAACATTTGATATTTTAAACAGATGTCTAAAATACATCTATTAATCCAACAATTAGGTTTTTTTTAATACTTTTACTTTAAATCGCTTTATTGTAAAGTTTACTCAATGTCGCTTAGTCAGTATTGCCTTTCAAGCGTTGTTATTTTCTCAAATGTAATCACGTTTGAAGTTCCCATTCTATAAAAGAAATTTGAGATTAAAAAATGTAATAAAAACCTTTATTTAATTAATTGAAATATTGACCTCTATGCTAATAAAGGAGTTTTGCCTTTTTATGGGGGTTGATCAAATTTATTCTATTACTAGATGACCCGGTGAACTTCGTACCACCTAAAATTTATTTGATTGTAACTCTTCATAAGCGTTATTGATCCTATAAATCAACCTTCCAAATCCAATTCATTGAAATCTATAATATGGCCGAATCATGTACCTACAGTTTGAGTTTCGTTTGGTGATTAAATGAAAGTCGTTTGTAATTAAAATAAATTCAATGTATTTAATTTACATGATGACATATAAATGATTTTTCGACTTTTCCGACTTAATCGTCTCGACGTTTTCGACTTTTTTGACTTTCTCGACTTTTTCGACTCTTGACTTTTTCGACTTTTTCGACTTTTCGACTTTTTGAAATTTTACACAATCGCACGGAATGAATAAAAGTTATGGATGGCGCAGCTGTCAAACAATAGGATCGCCGCGAACGCCATCTATTGAAAGTGGCCCATTTCCCATTTTGACTGACAAATGACCAATTTCGATTTTTTCGATTTTCAGTTGATTCTTTTAATTTTTCCTAAATATTTTTTTTTGTAAACCACCCCTGAATAAAGGCAAACTAAACAAAAAAAATATAAATCAAATCGGTCGAGTCATTTTCGAGATCTTGCGAGACTAACGCACGGCGATTAATTTTTTATATAAGAAGAATAAGAAGAAGAAGATTTACCCATATGGGCGTAGAAAATAAAAATCTTCAAAAAGTTAATATTTTTAAACGAATAAAAAACACGACTGCCATTACAGAAAGTGAATTACTATATTCATAATTGATTTCATAACGGTTTTTTATTAAATATTTGTGGTTTATATATTTATCCATATATATATTTATTTATTTATTTATTTATTTAAGAATTAATTACTATAAAACATTGATTAGCTTACAAAAATAACAGGAACCGAATGGCGAAACCTTAACCTTTTGCTTATTTGTTTCTGTCACCCAACTGGGACTAGCCCGTTCTAGGGTGGACAGGACTCCAATATTACAATCAAGTTTGCTTGATTGCTTGGTTGCCTACAAATGTCCAAGTTTTAGTAAAAAGCTAATGACACTAAATTGCCCTAAAATGTGGTCTTCAGAATAAAATAAAAATATAATAATAATAAAAAAATATTAAAAATATATAATAAATAAAATGAAATTCCATTATTAAATCGGCAATAAATATAATATAAAATTCGATTAAAAAATATAAATAAAGTTATATGTGAGAAAAGAAAGAAACAGTCATTAATATTTAATATTATGTTTTAAGTAATATAAGATTTAATATAAAAATACCTAGTCTAAAAGTATAATTCATTGTCAAAGTCAAATATTTTTTGGTAGTTAGTTCAATGTTAAAAAATACTAAACATATAAGTTTAAAAATATGTTAATAATTTGTGCAACTAAGTTTTATTATACTATTATTTCTAACATTTGATGTATGGTTAGTCTGTCATGATTCGATAACCATTTCTTTAATTTATTTTTGAATTCCCTAAATGTCAAATTCATTTTTATTTCCATATTGATCAGATTGTAAAATCTCGGCGCAATGAAAGAATAATGTCTTTGACCAAATGATGTTTTCCTTCTGGGTATTATTAAGCTATTTTCTACAACTTGTCTCGTTGGTCGCCGGTTCTGAATTATTCCTAAATTTGAGTTATTGTCCAAAAATATAGATGTATATTTCTGGAATGCACCCAATCAGGCTGAATTTGATATTAAACACGACATATTTATGTTAATTTATTGACATTTGGACACTTAAACATCCACTTACTTGGTATTTGTACAGTCAAGATACCTATGACAATCGGTATGACATAGCGGTTCTAACAATTACAAATTACAAATTATTTATTGTGTTCAAATTATGAGTAGATTCAATATACAAAAGTCTTAACCTAACTAGGCTGCCGCCTGTTCCAAGGTCGACAATTTATTTTAATTATCTATGAAATCTATAATGTGATATTTATATAAATAAACAAAATATCTTAATTACCTTATGTCATGAAAATTGTCAATAATAATAAATAAATACAAACGGAGCTGCCATGGAATTCACCGACCGGAGTCGGGCCCATCATAATACTATTTTTTACACTTCTGGGGGGTGAGCAGTGGATTCCGGACTTACGAACCGGCTGTGGTAGGTTTAGGACAGCTGTCTTGCCACATGTGAGCGTTCACCTTGCCACCCATTCACTCCCCCTTCGAAGCCATAGAATTTGAGATGCGCAAATCGCAGTTTTAGATAATTTTTCTAAGAAAGAGTTGATTATTTTTCTGGAAAGGCCAAGATCTTTAAAGAGGTGAAATAGAGATTTAGCTGGCAGGCCACGAGCGCCAACTTCCACCGCGTGAAGGTGAACAGTGAAGCCGTTCCGGGTTACGGCATTTGCAAGATCATTTTAAAACTTATTATTTTATCTTATTATTTTATTTTAAAACATGATAAAAATGTATATATATTTATATATATATATATATATTAATAAGTATTAATATGTATTAATAATATACAAAATAAATTCACAAAAATGAAAATAAAATTATATTTAGAAATCATCAATTTATATTACTACATATACTATTATGTTTTTATTATAAAGATTCAATTATCTAATAAGGTGTCAATATATGCATTTGTACAATTTAAGAGGTAGGCACTCAAACTATTTTTAAATTTATATGAAATTTTAATGTCTTTAATGTTTGGTGGTATGCAATTATAAAATTTGGGGGCAAGATAAGAGAAACTGGATTGGCCAAAAGCGGATCTCCTAAGTGGTATTGCAAAATTTGTTTGTTTCAATCTTCTTGTCAATATCACACACTATTAAATCGGTCCATGCATTTAGAAGTTATGGTGGAATAAAGAAACGGAAAACATACATATATAAACTCTGAACACATTACACTCCTTTTTTGTTGGGCAGTTTCCCCCCTATATATGGGTTTTATTACAAGATATTTCATTACTTAGATTTATAACCTTAAAAACGGTTATTTTCCAATTACCACAAATGTCAATCCAATTAAAAACCCATCAATCACACTGTAATTACCTAGTCAATAATCCTCCACTGTATATTTATGTTTTTTAATGAGTTGTCTATTACATCAACGAAGATAATTGTCAGTTTAATTCAATCGTTTTTTCGAGAATTACCTAGAGATACAAGGAAGATGTTCAAAGTGTATGATTGGAAAAATCGTATCAAAGGTATTATTAGCCATTGGTCAATTTATATTTTCCTAGGGCTTTTTCAATAATTTCAAAAATATAACGAAAGATATAGGCATTGATTATATATGGTATTAGATTGCTCGGCTCCATAGTATGTTTTGGCAACCCTTCTGCGCCGGCGAAATGCAGGTGGCGCTGGTTTATTTGGCTATATATCTATAATAACATCAATAATTAATAGAATAGAATAACTTTAGTGTCCTATAAAAACGGTAGCGAATGGTTTCGTTTAGCTTGGGCCATAAGATCCATTTTGTTCTCGGATCGGCTCAACTCACGTTTCAGCTCATATTCAGAAGCCTCTACGTGCGGAAGGCTGCCCCGGGTAAGACTCTCGCATCTCAGGCCTCTAGGCTGGTAGACCGGTTTCTGCTAGTGGGATTGCACTCCGGCGCCACTGGACGGTTTGCGCACCGTTCGGCGATGCCATTCGGTTGTGTACTCTGACTAGTGGCTAAAGGGATCTGAAGACTATGGAAATATACTGTCTCCTAAGCAGCGGGGGTGGATGTTGGCCTGTTGTCATGTCACTCTTGAAATGACCTTGGGCCGCTCGATCCCGTGTGGCACCACGGGCAAAGGACGCCCTGGTTTGTTTTCTTTATATAAATAATAAAATTTATATAAAGTTTATATTATTTATATATGTAGATGCCATATATAGAAAATATCACAAACTATATAACTGAATCAATATTAACTATTAATTGTGTTAAAAATTACTGCACAGTAGGTACCGAGTGAGTTGTTTTATCTTATCCCGAAACTAAAGTGGTAAATAAGTTTATAGATGAAAAGAAACAGCCAATAAGTAAGATAGAGATAGGGTGTCAGGTAAGATTTTGCCCATGGGGCCGTCGGCATGCTTTTATTTTACATTAGGGTTGTCAAAACAAATGTATTTTAAAAAAAAAAATTTTTAATTTATTTATTTCATTCATTTTACTTATCTTATCAAAGGTTACATAGAAAAAGAATTACTTTCTAGTTAAATAAAGCGACAAGTTGAATCATCCCATCCCATGCAACCCGAGGGGCGTGACACATCTAACTAGGCTTACGCCTGTTAGATATATTTGAGGTTGCGGATGAAAGAGACATAGTAAATAAGCAACATATTCAGTTGTCAACCACAACGGGCGAACCCGTCACCGCAGGACGTTTTAACGATTGTTCGTTCTATCGACCGTGCAGTGAGCGTAGAAGACTTGGGACATAACAATCCGACGTCTAGCTACGCCACAACCCGTTAGAGACCAACGCCTTACCGCGAGTAGCCAGGTATGTTACCTGGCGGGCGGCACTCGCGCCCTAACTACCAATTGTGACCAGATTTCTCCGGTCTCTCGATTGGTTCCGAGTTCGAGGTCGCTTGCGCGGTCCTCTCCCTTACGAAGCGGTGAAACGGAGTGCACCGAATCTGTCGCGGACCAAGGCGTCCTTTGCCCGACTCTGAACCGGGATCGGATGGCCAATGGTCATTTCAAGAGCAGTCGCCGTAAGGTAGACAACTACCCCAGCTCTATAGGAAACAATACAGTTCCCAGACTCCCCCGATTGTTAGTCGGAGAGCACAATCGATTGGCTTGCGCCGCTTGGTGCGCAGACCGTCCAGGAGCGCCAGAGGATTGTTCCCAGGGGAGACTGGTTGACCCAGTGTCCTACCCAGGCTCGCACCCCATGCGTGGAGGCCATCGGATGGGTAAATAAGCAACACATAGATAGATACTGTGTGTGTGTGTGTGTGTGTGTGTGTGTGTGTGTGTATGTGTGTGTGTGTGTGTGGGTACCAGGTAAGATTGTACACCTGAGCCGTTGTCATTCCGTCGTTATAAGTTAGGGTGTTATGAGTGTTTTCTGTTTTCATGTGATTTTGTTTTTACTTTATGTTTTTGCTTTACGATTGGATTTTAGATTAACTGTTGATTCAAGTAACTATTTGTAATAAACCCTAATTACATAATAAACTATTTAACTAGATTTAATAACTAGTTTATTTTACAAAATCATCCAGATATATAAAACTTCCAATGTGTATTCCAAATACAACATGGATTAATGGGTCAGACATTTCTTATTATTACTTCTTTACACAAGCACAATTAATTGTTATAAGTAACTAGTTGTTACACGCTGGGTACAGCCTTTCATATAAAAATTCCCATTGTCCTTTAATGAATTTGACCAAAGGAAGATGTAACGGTTAGCAACACGCATAATTTAGCAACTACTTTTAATATAACATGTGTAACATTTTTTCTCACGAGTTTGGTCTGACGTCATTAACCCTTCGAGTAGCGGCATAATTTCTTGGCAGACTGCGGCAATTTATTGGAATTTCTTGCAATATCGCCGCGCTCGACAAAAGGTACTATAACTATAGAACTACTATAGCAATCATAAAAAGAATAACTGTGCAATGATAGCATTGAAATTTTGTATATAGAATATTGAAATATCATTTTATAAAACAATCAGATAATTATGAATAAATATGAAAAAGTCGAAAAATTTAAAAAAACTCGGCATTTCTAACTTATACTTGGGAATGTTCCATGGGAATCAAATATCCCAAAAGACCACGAGTACCAATTAAATAAATACCATGACCTCGCAAATGCCGTCACCCGGAACGGCTTTACTGTTCACCTTCACGCGGTGGAAGTAGGCGCTCGTGGCCTGCCAGCTAAATCTTTGTTTCACCTTTTTAAAGATCTTGGTCTCTCCAGGAAAATAATCAACTCCTTTCTAGAAAAAATTTCTAAAACCGCGATTTCTGCATCTCAAATTCTATGGCTTCGAAGGGGGAGTGAATGGGTGGTAAGGTGAACGCTCACATGTGGCAAGACAGCTGTCCTAAACCTACCACTGCCGGTTCGTAAGTCCGGAATCCACTGCTCACCCCCCAGAACTGTAAAAATAAAATAGTATTATGATGGGCCCGACTCCGGTCGGTGAATTCCATGGCAGCTCCGTTTGTATTTTATTTATTACGGAAAAATACGAAACCCTATTTAGAAATTGTAAATACTATCGTGATATGTATTAGATTCTCTATCAAAGGTAATATTTCGTTTAGCTCATTTACATACAAAAATATTTATATATTAGGTCATAAAAACCAATAAAATTTTTAATGATTTCTCGAAAAAAAAAGATTTAATTTAATTACGTAATTTAATTACGTAATTTAAAAACATTTACAGTTCATGGACATGTAGGTACAATGTAATAGACAAAATAACCAGTAGCAAAAAAACTGAAAACCTGATATGCCAGAAACTGTTGTCAGATATTCCATTTCAATGTCGCCTAACTAGGCTATAGCCTGTTCTAAGGCAGACATTTAAATTAACATAATTTTATAAAAATATAGTAAGGTAATCGCCGTAATTTTAAGAAATAAATTTTTTTTTAAATTAAAATAAATATTTTTTTACACAGAAACATGAAAATAATCCTAAAAATTTCAATATAAATTAAAATAAAATAATTGAAAGGCCTACAATTCCTACAATTTAATAGAATAAAGAAATGGTTTGGTGAGATGAAAAGAAAAGAGATGATGTTTGACAATGGAATTTTACCAGAAATATATGCGAAATGACGCGCTTAATTATTTTAGCGGCCGTATATGTATCTATGGTAATAATGAGATATTTGGTATGGATTTTAGGATGCGTTCGAATTAGAAAATAATATTACTGTGCGCTCCGGGAACAAGCCGCCAATATTGGTCGTCAACGGTGTTCTGATGTGCAACCAAATTTGGTCGTTACATAGCCGAAGGGAGAACATAATTAACCCCTTGAGTATGATACGACCAAATCTGGTTCTGAAACAATTATCCGTTGAGTATGATACGACCAGATCTGGTTCCGCGTTTTTTTCACTTCTTTGACGTTCTCATATTTATTCATAATTATGTAATTGTATTACAAAATGATATTTCAATATTCTATATTCGAAATTTCAATGCAATCATTGTGCAGTTATTCTTTTTATGATTGGTGTAGTAGTTTCGTAGTTATAGTACTTTAAGGTCGATGTCGCCGAAAATCCTGCAAAAGAGACAGATGCATCCATGAAAATACCCATTTACTCCAAGGGTTAACCAGAATTTTTATTGCGTCTTTCGCCATAAGCATTTTTATCAAACGTTTCTTTCGATACACGAATGTACGGTCTGACTTCATTCTGAACATTTCAACGTCAAAATGTTGGCTATATAAACTAAAATTTTTCGTGAATCAAATTCACTCTCTCTCTCTTCGCTCAAACGACTCATTGATAAGCGTCTCTTTGTACAATTAATAAAATAGATAATAAATTGTTGTAAATACTATTTTTTGAGTTTCTCTACTCTCTTGTCCGCTGAGGTAAAAATATATGTAAGATTGGAACCCTGGTTTCCGCACAGCATCAGAAATAGAGACCAGGCACCTTCCAATAAAGTCTTCATTAGGTTTCTAGGTTATTCTATATTAAAATACCTATTTTACCTTGTTTCAGGACATCACTTAGTGCTGGTTTCCGATCCGGAGAACGTGAAGGATGAGTTTGCGTTCGATAATGCTGGTTTCAAGAGCGGAGAGCGAGGGGTCGCCATTGAGAACGGCCGCTCCAAGACGCACCAGGGCCTCGACAGCGCCACCTGGCTCCCAGGAGAAGGAGTACCCGCGTCGGGTATCGCCAGGAGTAGACTCATCACGCAGGATGATACTGCCGTGGAGGTAACGACAACCATTTTACCTTCTTAGCCCACAAACCGACCAGAAGGGACAGTATTGTGAACGTTCTAAAAGGACTCTGGCCTTGTGGTTAGTTTCCCCTAGGAATCAACCTTCTGGCGCTCCTGGACGGTCTGCGCACCGTGTGGCGTAAGCCAATCGATTGCGCACTCTGACTAACAGTCGGGGGAGTCTGGAAGCAGTACTGTTTCCTATAGAGCGGGGGTGGTTGCGGAGCTTACGGCGACTGCTCTTGAAACGACCATCGGCTACCCGATCCTGGGTGAACAGCCGGGCAAAGGATGCCGTGGTCCGCGATAGATTCGGTATACAGCGTTTCACCGCTTTGTAAGGGAGTGGACCGCGCAAGCGACCTCGAACTCGTAGCCAATCGAGAGACTGGAGTAATCTTGTCGCAATTGGAAGTAAGGGCGTGAGTGTAAGCCCGCTGGGTAACACTCCTGGCTATCTCGCGGATAAGGCGTTGGCCTCTTACTGGTTTGTGGCGGAGCTTGACGGTGGACTGTTCTGTCCAAGTCTTCTGCGCTCACTCCAGGGAGATAGAACGACTAATCGTTAAAACTTATTGAGCTTGCCCGTTGTAGTTGACCACTCTAGTTATTCGCATACCACCAGTTCCGGACCAGGTGTTCCCCGGGAACAGAACCTCCCATCTCAACCATCTACAACCCTAGGTTACAGCCACAGGCAGAGTCCACTGGGGTGTTTCCAGATTAGTCCCTCTTCAAGGAAGCTACCGTATGGGAGCTGAACAGCCAAAACTGCATGGAACCGTTAAAACTAATAGCAGTATTTATTTTTCAGCATCCAAATCCCACATCACACCTGGTGTCCTTGTGGTCTCGAGATTTTACAGGACTTGGATTGACGGTCACCGGTGGGTCCAAAGAGGGCATCTATGTGGCTAATGTCCTAAGATCTGGACCCGCAGCAGCATCCGGATTGATAAACACAGGTATTTTAATAGTGTATATTTTCAGGAAAGCAAGGAGTATGGACTGCACATGAACCGCAGCAAGACCAAACTCATGTTTGTGGACCGGGCTGGAACCATGCAACGCAGCAACGAGCTGAGTAACCTTCAAGCTGTGAAAGACTTTGTCTATCTGGGCTCCATGATATACAACAACGGAAACTGCAAAAAGGAGGTCTCACGCAGACGCCAGATGGCAAGGTCGGCCATGAGCAAGCTAGAAAGGCTGTGGAAGAATTTAGGTATTAGTTCTCTATGCATCAGAGATATGGACCCTGAAGTCTAGGATACACACCAAAATCCGAATTAATAATATTATTTATTCTGGCCAGGCAGCTTTACTGATACGTCCAGATAAGATCTTGTAAAGCTAAACAATATTAACCCTCCAACCGCGGGAGACGCTCTATTAGCGTTCAGCTCTTTCCATACGGTTATGTTCGTTATTATCGGATTGCATTTTATTTCTGTATATCCGCTTTTTCTCCATTGAATTTATTTCTTTTGCTCTGTAACATCGAGAGTCGCATTTTCCATGTTCTCGAGTCGCAGGGCTAACGGGAACGGACAAGTTATGACCTGTATCATAGAATATAGACCAAATCGATAGGAAATCGCCTGCGGTTGGAGGGTTAATAATATGTAAATAACAGGCAATAAAAACAATATTAACTAGGTTTTTAGGTACAAATCAAGTCTGTTTTTAAATTGATTAACAGAGCTTGCAATAATCACTTCAAATGGTAGTTTATTCCACATGTCCACCACTTTGTTTGGCAGAACGTTCTTAATATGTCTCAATCAGGTCCCCTCTTTGTCTTCTTTATTTGAGAATGCCAATGCAAAGACGCTATCTCATACATTTATAAACTATTGCAGGCGATAGGATCAACAGTGTGAGGATATCGTTCAGGAACATGGTCCTCGAAGATGCCACATCCATTCTCTCTTACGCTAGCCCCTATGAAATTCAAATTGAGGTGGTCCCCTCTAAGTATTCGACTGGACCGAGGACGCCTTCATCGGCGGAAGTCGTCCATCCGGTGCTAGGAATCGGTGGCGCGATGAGAAGGAGGAACTCCTCAGGAGATTTCGACACGGTAAGTTATTGTATATTTATTTATTTCTTTCCCGGCCCACCAACTAATGAAGATGGAAAGCATTGTAAACAAGCAAATATTATTTTACGAGATGAAGGCGGAAATATTGGTCTATAAGGGCTCTATTATCTCCCTTATAGACCCAAATAACCACTTCAAATTTCTTGGCAGGAAAATCACCTGCCAGGGAAAAGACCTCTCTGGCGATCATGTTATAGAACATTTCAGTAGTTGCCTGGAAAAGATAGATGCATTGCTAATTTCTGACCCTCGTAAGGCTTGGATCTATGACAAATATCTAACTTCACATTTGTCATGGCCCTTTCTTATTTACTATTTCACCAAAACCCAACTGTCTCCTCTGGATGCACTGGTGACAGCTAGTTTAAAATCCTCGTTGTCCTTAGCCAAACCAGCTGACCCCTAGACTCTCTTCAGGTCCAAACACAATTTTGGGCTAGCTCTAAAACTTCCCTCTCTGCTCTACGCCAACTCCAGAATAACCAAAAATTCGATTCTAAGCAATTCCAAGGATCCGGCAATATCGAAGCACGTAATAAGTGGCCGTAGTGAGTCAAATGATCTACAAGCCCGCTTAGACTTCCACAAAAAGTTCCTTACTGGAATCAGCCAGAATGGCACTGGTCTGGGGTATGGCAGTACAACCATGAGCGATGTGGTCTTGAAGAAGTCTCTCTTGCGCTATTGGCCTTCAATGCCAGAATGATTGGACAACAATGGGAGACTTTTGCATTCCTCCTATAATGCACTGGAAAGTAATGTTGTATGACTGGATGCCAGAGATGCTGAAATTTTATTTAAATGCCTTTCAGCATACACTTCCAGACCCCAGTAACCTCGCTAGTTGGAGCTATGCCGAGAATAGTTCATGTCCCCTTTGTAGCAATACCCCTTGCACAGCTAGACATATTGTAGCTGGCTGCAAGGTGGCCTTGGATCAAGGACGGTATACTTACCGCCACGACAAAGTCCTTGCTGTTATTCGCGAGGTACTTAGCCTCTCAGTGGCTCGTGCCAACAAGGGTTCCACAGTATCCTCCAAACCCCCAATACAGTTTGTGCGGGTTGGCTCTAAAGGCAAAAAACATCTCACTGCGAAACCTTTCTCAATAATCGAGAAAGCTTCCGATTGGATTATGGAGGTCGATTCGTTCTCTAAGCAGTATAAATTCCCTAAAAGTCTCGGATGCACAGCCCTCCGTCCAGATATAACTCTTTACTCTCTATCTCGGAAGATGGTCCTTATCGTAGAATTAACTGTTCCATGGGAATCAAATATCCCAAAAGACCACGATTACAAATTAAATAAATACCATGATCTCGCAAATGCCGTCACCTGGAACAGCTTCACTGTTCACCTTGTCATCATGGCCGTCAACACAACATGGCCGTCAGAGATTCAGGCCTTATGGCGAGGCACCGGGAAAGGTACAAAGCGGGCAACCTCGCCCCCGGAACTACCAGTTTGGAAGGATATCTCCATCTGGAATTAACCATCACGATACCTCCGTGCTCACTATTGGTTACAGGTTCAAGGTTGCTTGCGCGGTCCTCTCCCTTACGAAGCGGTGAGACGAAGTGCACCGAATCTATCGCGGGCCACAGCATCCTTTGCCCGGCTGTTCACCCAAAATCGGCTAGCCGATGGTCGTTTTAAGAGCAGTCGCCGTAAGGTTAACAACTACCCCCGCTCTATAGGAAACAGTACTGCTTCCAGACTCCCCCGACTGTTAGTCGGAGTGCACAGTCGATTGTCTTACGCCGCATGGTGCGCAGACCGTCCAGGAGCGCCAGAAGGTTGATTCCTAAGGGAAAGTAGTTCTGGGGCCAGAGTCCTACCCAGGCTCGCACTTCATGCGAGGAGGTCGCCGGATGGGTGTTGACCCTAGAGTGTGACCAACCCTGAACAGAATGGGTCTTCGTGGCCAATTCAGCAAGGGCCCAAATCTGGACAACAGTTAGTACAACTTCTGCATGGGAATGCTTCACGCATGAGAAACAACAGATATTTTGCTTCCTTCATTATTCACTTGTCGGGATTGCCAATGTTAAGCCCTTCACATTTCTTAACCTTTCAGGCCTCGGCCCCTCAGCCGATTGACAAGCTGCTGTCCCAAAAAAATTTAGTAAAAATTAGTAAAAAAATTGAATTACGACACTGTCTCACCAAAACATTAATTACTGCCAAACCACTGTACCCATAATTAAAATGAAATATATTAACATAATGAAACATAATAAAATAAAACAAATTAAATTTAAATTAAATTAAAACGGGGCAGTCACGCTGAATCGTTTTGTGGCCGATATCGGCCAATCGGGGCCTGAGGGGTTAATATTTACAAGTCGCTTTGCACATACTTATTATCTTCATTGTATTTTCTATTCCAGCTGGAGAAAGCCTCTAAGCATCGCCACTTTTCTTCCAATGCTGCAATGACCAACTCTAATGATTCCACTTTGGAGAAGTCGAACAATTCGAAAAGTGGCGGCATCAAGAAAATCATCACTGAAAAGATCATCACGACGACGCTGGAAAAGGCCAAACCGGTGAAGGAGAAGAAGAGCGAGAGCTGGATGGTGGAGCGAGAGAACGAGAAGAACATCTCCAAGGCGGTGATCGCCAAGAAGTTGGATGTGGTACTCTCCAAACCAGACCGGAGCAGAAGGTACACCTAATTATTTAACTAGTCACCAACCGACAAGGAGGTAAAGTATTGTGAATGCTTTTTTTTTCTCATGATGAAGACGGATTTATACATTTTGACCCCTTGTGTGTCTGTGTGTGTATTCCTTCACAATAGCACAGTATACCAGACATCAGCTTCTCTTAGAACAAAATTGAAATCGAAGCGAATACGTCATGTAAGGGCGCTAGATGGTGGCTTCTCGGCCCTAAATGTTCGAAAACGTCGCCAGCCTTTTTCTACGCATAACGCTAACCAAAGGCGTTCGTCGAGACATACCCCTCTGCCCACATTCCTCCACCACTACATTTTTGGTGGTAAACGGTTTTGTGCAACTTGGGCCACAAGATCCATTTTGTTCTCGGATCGGCTCGGATCGGTCCACCAGAGGGCGCTCTAGTCATACTTCAATCTCGAAATATTGGACTTGGACGAAATATGGAAATATTGGATTGGTTGGAATATTTCATATACAAGCTACCAAATAATATTTAAAGTCTGCGATATATTAATTAAATAGTAAGGCCCTTAAAAGCGGCAACGCTTGCGATGCGAGAATCGTCTGAAATGTTAATTCGACAGCTCACGGCGACTCGCGTTTACAATTTGATTTTAAATTGAATGAGAGTTTGAAATTCAAATTTTCATTGCGTTGCATCGCATATCAACACGTTGAACGCTGACGGACACTATGTGTCCGACAGCATATTTTCCCCCGGGGTCGCACCAATAAATCAAGAATCGTCCAAAAATCGTTGAGGTGCTCTTTTGCAAAACAAAACAGTAAATAAATCAAAAATAATGGGTGACTTAGCGATTTACTCATTATTTTCGGAGATGTCAAATGGCAGACACCAGTGTCCGTCTCGGCCTGTGAGAACGTCCAGCTGTCTTTCCTTTTTTGTGCCAAGTGGTCAGGTTGTACTATGGGGCCGCGCGGCCTTAGTAAAAACAGTCGAAACGCTGTCCGTTGGCCGCCTAGAGGCTTCTGAAGTGATCGAGGGCATGCGGACTCATGGTGTCCGACGCGGCCCCCTGGACCCGATATACTGGCAGCCGCAAGGTGTCCGCCGCGACCCACTGGGCTATACATGGTTTTTAGTTTGGCGTTCATTGTGCCAACAGGAATTTTAGCCAACTGCTCATTGATTTTATTTATGAAATGAATGTTCAGATGAAATAAGTCCCTGGTTACTTGTCGGGAAGGTCTTTAGTATTGGGGCGATACAGCCAATTTTCTGAATTATTTGTAATTGTTTCTATTCAGCGACTCACTGGGAAACGACGCGGCAGACGAACTGGCCAAAAGGGGATCAAAGGAAATATTATATGGACCGGAACCCTTGATGCCCATTCCCCAGGCCCAAATAAAAACATGGCTACGCAGGAACACCGAAGAAACCCACCTTACAGAATGGAAAAAGAACGCAGGATGCAGGCAAACAAAGAACGCGGTTCCGGAAGCGTCCAAAAAACTTGCCCGCAACCTCACCAGATTAAAAAGAGACAAAATCCGTAAAGTCATAGGTACTATGACAGGCCACTGTCCCCTAAACAAGCACCTGTTTACCATAGGTGTGACAGACAGCCCTCTATGTAGAGGATGCATGGAGGAAGAAGAAACGCCACGGCATGTGCTCATGGAATGCAGGAGCGTGGCAGAGCAACGGGCAAGAATACTACAATCTCCAGCATCTGTCCCGGAGGCCTGTAGCAACCCAAACAGGCTGCTAACCTTCTGGGACAGCCTGGGTTGGCTGGAGTAACATAAATAGAAACATGAGCCACGCACAACGGCCCAATCAAGAGGTCAAGTGCGGGAAAAAGCCCAGACATACTAACTAACTAACTTCTATTCTAAGTAGTGCAGCTTCAGCAGGATCTTGAGAAGATCAAAACAAAGATGGAATATTGGTTGCTTATCTTGAATACCGAGAAATGTGTAGTGCTTCATATCAAGAAAAGCGACCATATTCTCTGGCAAACGCCCAATTAGAAGCAGTTAGTAAACAAAAAGATTTTGGAATAGCAATTACTGATGATATCAAATGAGAAAAACAAATAGTTGCAATCGCTTAAAGAGCCGACTCTACTCTATATGATCAGGAAGGCTTTCCAACATCTGTCAATAGAGGTGTTTATAAAGCTCTACAAGGAATATGTGAGACCTATTCTTGAGTATGGCTATCATCTCTGGATCCCGTACTTATGCAAAGATATAGATGTCCTGCAAAAGGGGCAACGAAAGGTAACCAAAATGCCAGTGGGCCTAAAGAGTAGTAATTATGAAGATTTATTTATTTATTTCATAAGCAAATCAACATAACAGATTATACCAATCTGTTGATATGCAATATGCACATAAATATGCATATAATTCTTACAAGTATATACACAACATGTTTAAATAAGCATTAAATACAAATACAGGCTTTAAGAATAGAAAAACTTACAAACTTACAGTACATAAAGAGTGAAAACAATTTATCTTATTCTGAAATAAACAAGTATCGCAATGCCCACACCTTGAAGAGATGCGGGCTCGCTGTAAAAATATCAAAGTCTGACGCTGTTGAACATAGCGCATTTATGTGACGCAAAGCACGGGTAAGCAGACTCCATCGACTTAGGTTGGTGTGCGAGGACGGCTCCGCAAATAGATTATGAGTGCGAGCACGATTATAATTGTCCGGAACAAAGAGACAAACCTTCGCTCGCTAGCATCTTAGCATGCTAGGATTATCAACTCTTCCCCGGATCAGCTTGAAAACTTAGGCCATGGCGAACATTTCTCTACGCAACTTAAGAGAGTTATAGCCCACCATGCCTAGTAGAAAACTAGTAGGGTATAAATACGGATAATATCCTGCGGATAATATACTGCTTGAAATGTATAAAGCGTAAGATCACTTGGAATTACTACTCTTAAACAAAGAAGACAATGAGGAGACCTGATTGAGACTTATAAAATTCTCACCAATTATTACGGTGCATCCGGGCTAGAAAATATTTACAAATTTAACCCTTCAGGCCTCGGCCCCTCAGCCGATTGACAAGTTGATGTCCCAAAAAAATTTTGTAAAAATTTGTAAAAAAATTGAATTATGACACTGTTGCACCAAAACATTAATTACTGCCAAACCACTGTACCCATTATTAAAATAAAACATATTAACATAATAAAACATAATAAAATAAAACAAATATAAATTAAAATAAAATTAAAACGGGGCCGTCACGCTGAATCGTGTTGTGGCCGATATCGGCCAATCGAGGCCTGGGGGGTTAACAGAAAACTTCAAGCATAAACATCAACCGAGCAAAATTTAAATCTAATCCTCTTAAGAATATTTAGCAAAATAGAATTGAACATGTGGTATAAACTACCTGCTAAGGTAATTAGTGCCAGCTCTTTCAATCAATTTAAAAACAGACTCGGGTTTTACCTAAATTTACAATTTAAATAACCTTTACAATATCTGATCTGGAAGTATCAGCAAAACTGCCTGTTTGAATAAATAATAGAGTAAAAGTAAAAAAAATTAAAAAAAAAACTTTTTTTTTAATCTTTCGCTGGAAACCTTAAAAAACTTAAACAATGTTTTCTTTAAAATTTCAGAGAAGATCAACCTGACATGAGCCCCCAAATCGAAAAGGCAGAAGTCCAAACGAAAGGCATGCGCTTCGGGGTGCGCGTCCTTCCGCAATCCCTTAACGAGGAACTCAACAAAACGACCACATCCGAAGTGCTAAGCATCGATGAGGTAGATAAGCAGCCGGTCGAAGAAGCGCCGGTTGTGGCGAAGCGACGCGAGAAACCCGCCGCACCGACGCCAAATACTCGAACGATCGCCGCGAAGACGGACGAAACAGAAACGAAAAGCTCGACCGTGACGGAAGTGAGGTTTGAGCGCGACGCAATCAACTCGAGCGTGAAACGTGACGAGAACGGGATCCCGCAGGAGATACCGAAGCACATGCTCGACGCCGCTCTAGCCGCTCGGAGCAGCCGAAAAATCGACGTTTCCGACTCCGACAAAACTCCGAAGAAGTACAAAGGAAAAGCTCCGTCGCCGCCGATACGCGAAAAACACCACAGAGATTTAGATTTCTCGGATAACTTCACATCGCTCGATTCCGATAGTCTCTCGAAGTTTTTAGATACGGAGAAAACGCACTCGAGTCTATTGCTACTGAATACGTCGACGCCAAAAATCGAAAAGGTGATACAGTTTACGACCGAAGATATCGAGGATATCGTGCGTCCGTTTGGGCGCGAAGCGCGCGATATGCGACGCGAAAACGACTCGCTCAACAACTACTACGAAGACTCGAAATCGAACGTTTCATACGTTTCGTCAAACGTCGACGTAACCGACGAGGACGCAGAGAACGAACGAAAGGCTACTTCGCTCGGCGATTTATCGAAGCTCGCGTCGCGTATAACGAACGTGCGAAACGTCACTTTGGAACGAGCGCAGAGTCTCGACATATCCGCCGACGCCGACGAAGACGTTGAAAAGGCAGCGACGCCAAAAAAGCGCAAGGCGACGGAGGTGACGACGGAACACACACACGCGGAACACTCGAAAGAACCTCGCCTGAGCCTGAACGTCGGAACGATGGAGATGAGCTCGTCGTTCCAAACGAACCGCCTGAAAAAGGCGTCTGAATTTGGGAACCTCGAAGACGCTATCATAAACGATACGGATTTCGTTCCCGTCGATGCCATCGACACCAAAATTGACATTGCAGACGATGAGATTTCGGACGAGCTTAAAGTGTCGCGTCACACACTCGTCAGCAGCTTAGAGCGACCCAAATCTGAAATGATGAAGAAACTCCTCGCTCAAAATCCCGTTCTTTTCGAAGATACTACCCGCACGGAAGTATTCGATACTACAAAAGTTACAGATGACACGCCGATATTTAAATTCATAACGAATACTTCGCAGCAGCCCCCGGACATTGTTAAAACCGTTCCAAAAATATCGGATTACATCAGCAGCATAAACATTGAACAGCGCGATGCCAGCCTGGATTTAGTGACGACGTCATCGCAAGGGACGAACATAGTGACGATATCATCGCAGCCATCCTCGCTCATCACGACGGTAACCGAAAAAACAGTAACCGTAAACGTCACCGAATCAACGCCGACGATCACCACGCGAAACTCCGAAGAATATAACCGAAGAATCGAATCGGATCACCCCGGCTTTAAATTCATCCAGACGGACGTTCCGGCGACAATCACGGACATTCCGGCAACGTTTATCACAGGTGAAATCAAGCGCATTCCCGATCGCATTGAAATGACGCAAACGACATACAAAATAAACGCCGAGCCACCAAAAGCTGTTGATTCGTCATCTTACATCACGGAGATACAAGTGGTGACGCCGCGGACTGAGCGCAGTACCAAAACTGAACACTTTGAACGCTCTAATAAATCCGTTGACTTCCCCGAGCGTGTTACTAAATCCTATGAATTGCGTAGTACTGAAGATGATCCTGCAACCAAAGAACGCACCACTAAAACTGATCACTTTTCTGAGCGGAGTGTTGAAACTGATCGTTTCCAAGAACGTAGTGTTAAAACAGGAGATCTTCCAGAGCGCATTACCAAAATTGAACGCTTCGAAGACCGTAATGCTAAAACCGAAGACTTCCCGGAGCGGTTTACTAAAACCGTAACTAAAACCGAACACATCCCTGAGCGTATTTTAAAATCCTATCACTTCCAAGACAGCAATGCTAAAACTGAACACTCGCAAGCATATAGCTCTAAAGTTGAAGAACACAATGAACGTAGTGTTATAACAGAACACCATCCCGAGCGCATTACAAAAACCGAATACCTTGAAGAGCGCAATGTTAAAACCGATCAGTTACCGGAACGCAGTGCTAAAATTAACACAAGGTTCTTCCAAGAACGTAGTGCTAAAGATCGCTTGCCGGAACGCAGTGCTATAATTGAAGACCAACCTAAGCACATCACGAAAACCGAATATTTCAAGGAACGCAGTGCCGAAACCGAACACCGCCCGGAACGCATCACAAAATCCGAGTACTTCCAAGAGCGCAGTGCTAAAGATCACCACTCTAAAACTGAACACTTCGAAGAACGCAGTGGCAAATCCGATCAATCCTCAGAACGCAGTACTACCACTAAAAATGAATATTTCCAAGAGCGCAGTGCTAAGGATCACTTACCGGAACGCAGTGCCATAATTGAACACCAACCTGAACGCATCTCGAAATCTGAGTATTTGCAAGAGCGTAGTGTGACAGGTCACCATGCTAAAACTGAATATTTTGAAGAAAGCAGTGGTAAAGTCGATCAGGTATCGGAACGCAGTGGTCACACTAAAAATGAATTCTTCCAAGAGCGCAGTGCCAAGGATCACTTACTGGAACGCAGTGCCATAATTGAACACCAACCTGAACGTATCACGAAAACAGAATATTTTGAGGAACGCAGTGCCAAAACTGAACGCCACCCGGAACGTATGTCGAAATCTGAGTACTTACAAGAGCGCAGTGCGACAGGTCACCACGCTAAAACTGAATATTTTGAAAAAAGCAGTGGTAAAGTCGATCAGTCATCGGAACGCAGTGCTAACACTAAAAATGAATACTTCCAAGAGCGCAGTGCTAAGAAATTCTTACCGGAACGCAGTGCCAAAACTGAACATCATTCTGAACGCATTACAAAAACCGAATACTCTGAAGAACAGAGCGTCCCGGAGCGTAGTGCTAACACTAAAATTGAATACTTCCAAGAGCGCAGTGCTAAGGATTATTTACCAGAACGTAGTACCAAAACTGAACACCATCCTGAACGCATTACAAAAACTGAATACTTTGAAGAGCGCAGCGTACCGGAACGCAGCGCTAACACTAAAATCGAATACTTCCAAGAGCGCAGTGCTAAGGATCATTTCTCGGAACGCAGTGCCAAAACGGAACATCATCCTGATCGCATTACTAAAACTGAATACTTTGAAGAAGGCAGCATCCCAGAACGCAGCGCTAACACTAAAATAGAATATTTCCAGGAACGCAGCGCTAAGGATCACTACCCTGAGCGCATAACTAGAACGGAATACTTCAGGGAGTCGCTTTCTCCATTGAGCAGTATGAGCTTGACCTACGATATGAACAGGTCGTATCTCGAGGACTTCCTGTATAATGAACGTCTTCACTCTGCGAGGGAGAAATTATCGCCGGTAAAGTCAAACGGATCAGTTGCTGTGAGAAAATCTACCGACGATGATCTTCCGAGGAATTCCCATATTAAATTCCGCACAGCGACTTACGAAACGCGCCACGATTCACCAGAGAAAACAAGGTTAGTTTTTGCTATTTTCTCTTTGCTCAAAGGTGTGTGCCATATCCTAATGCTTGCCAGATGTGTTGAAAAAAAGATAGCATTTGATGCCACTGCTTTTTGACACGACAGTCCAACAAAAAAGAAGTGTAATATGTTCAGGGTTCATCTATGTATGTTTTCCGTTTCTTTATTCTACCTTAACTTCTAAACCCTTGAACCGATTTAGAAGTGTGTTAGAACGTTCTGTCATCCCGAGTGTCATAGGGTATCTTAACTGTCAAAATATCAAGTAAGTAGTTGTCTACATAAATGTCCAAATGCCCAAATGTCAATAAATTAACATAGGGCCAAAGGCCAATAAGTCTGGAATATATCTGGCCGGAGGGCTGTGCATCCGAGACTTTCAGGGAATTTATACTGCTTAGAAACCGAACCCCCAATACAGTTTGTGCGGGATGGCTCTAAAGGCAAAAAACATTTCACTACAAAACCTTTCTCAATAGTCGATAATCCTTCAGATTGGATTCTGGAGGTCGATTCGGTCTCTAAGCAGTATAAATTCCCTGAAAGTCTCGGATGCACAGCCCTGCGTCCAGATATAACTCTTTACTCTCTATCTCGGAAGATGGCCCTTATCGTAGAATTAACTGTTCCATGGGAATCAAATATCCCAAAAGACCACGAGTACAAATTAATAAATACCATGATCTCGCAAATGCCGTCACCCGAAATGGCTTCACTGTTCACCTTCACGCGGTGGAAGTTGGCGCTCGTGGCCTGCCAGCTAAATCTCTGTTTCACCTTTTTAAAGATCTTGGTCTCTCCAGGAAAATAATCAACTCCTTCTTAGAAAAATTATCTAAAACCGCGATTTCATCATCTGAAATTCTATGGCTTCAAAGGGGGAGTGAATGGGTGGTAAGGTGAACCCTCACATGTGGCAAGACGTACCACAGCCGGTCGTTAGTCTGGAATCCACTGCTCACCCCCCAGAAGTGTAATAACAGTATATGATGGGCCCGACTTCGGTCGGTGAATTCTATGGCAGCTCCGTTTGTATTTTATTTATTTTTTTATTTTATTTTATTTAGGAAACAGACACAAAACATATTTACTTAACCTAAATATAACAAACATAAACCATTTATATGTTTCTACCAATTAAATGGTCATATAGTGCGTTATTCTATATAAAAGAAAAGTTTAAAATATACATACAAGCATTTTTTAAAGTGAAATTATTAGGGTTTTTTAAATGAACAGAAAATGTTCTGAAAAGTAATTGCTAAGTTACTAAACAGTCCAAAGTATTAAAAGAGTATATATAAAGTAAGTAGGGCAGAAAAAAACAGTAAATAGATTCATAGACATGTATATTAATATGGTAATAAATCAATTAATTATTAAATAGATAGTAATAAGAAAATAAAATATATAAGTATGTAATGAAACACATTATGAAAACGAAAAATAGAAAAAAGGAATAAGTTATGTAAATACAAAGATAAGAGGAGAATAACTATTTTCATAATATACAGATTACTTAATTAAATTGTAATATATTCATAATTAGATTTTTTAATGTATCTGGGGTTGTGGCAAATATATCAACATCCATAAGTTTGCTTCTCCAATATGGTCTCCCTGTTATCAGGTACACATTAACAGACTGCAAAATATCCTAAATAAGTTCGTTCGATACTTAAATTTCAAGACAAAAAGTTATTGTAATACTACTAATGAGGCGGCCTTACTATTTAAAATAAATTCGCTATGTTATTGGCGCAACTTGAATGATGCTCTGATCCTCTATAAAATAATGAATCGTATATTCGATTGCTCTGACCTGGTGGGAGCGATCAATATCAACGCCCCAATGAGGACCACACGCCAATTTGACCTGTTTCGATTGCCGCGTTTTAAAACTAATGTGCTGTGAGCTTTATAATACCCATTTAAATGGTATTGATATGTTTAATAATTCCATAATCACTTACAAATACTCCGTAAATCAAACCCTAACCGATATAATAAGCTGACTATTCGTTTTTAGCTATTTTTATTGATTATTATTATTATTATATTTTATATACGCCACTACTAATATCATACATGATCACACTCCACACTTACACGCTCAACACACTCCCACAAACACATACACACACACCCTGCATACTAAACTCTTATATAGCTCTAAAATTGAAGTTTTATAAAGTAGTTTTAAAAAAAAACGTAATATATGTAATTTTAATGAAATCCGTAACCGGTTTTATTTGTTGTAAATCTGCATACATTTAAAAAAAATATTATACTGTAATACTGTGTGATTTCCTAATAAAGAATTGAATTGAATTGAATTGAATAAACACCGAGTTGTATTGATGACAAGCTTTATAAAGAAAAGCATTTTGTGCATAGTTAGAATTGACAATTGGCAGTTGAAAGGACGCTGTGAGCGAACTGGTCGAGGTTATGAATTTATTCTATCACTAAGGTTATAAATTTATTATGTTTTCAGGTCACAGATAGAAATTCTAAGGTCGAACTTCGAGCGCGGCGAATCTCCATCCCCCACAGGTTCTATGAAACCGGCGATTGCGGCGCGACCTAGCAGTATACCCATAAAACTACCTGATAAGTCTCGGGAAGGTATGTAGGAAGAGGGACATAGCCAAGAGACACCAGTCTCTATAGCTGTTGAGGTAAATTGGTGAACCTTCTCTGACTCCTCTCTTCTCTTTCTTGTAGTGTCGTCTATTATCGTTGGTTATTATTATTGTTATTATTTTATTTATTTTAATTTGATTTTCAGATTACTTACAGCGTTTTATACTTAACTAGCTGACCCGGCGAACTTCGTACCGCCTAACAGTCAATGAATGTCGTGTTACAGATTAGCTGAACTTAATTTATGATTTTATGAAAGTAATGAAATGAATACAAAATAAATATTAAGTTCACTACTTTATTAGGATAATAACACAAAAAGAAACATAAAAGTACAAAAATTAAGTATATCAATCGCGTGTCAGCAAGGCATGATTGAATCAAACTTTTTACATATTGTGCAGCATGGGATGCACTCGGTTTAATTCTCCTAAAGCAGTGAATTTAAACTCCTAAAGCACCTTGTGATATACGAATTTTTTTGTTTTTTTATTAGGCGCAAGAACAAATAAAGCGGATGATTTGTCGATCCGTGAACATGCCACGTAAAACTGACCATGAGAAAATGTTTTTTCTTTTATTTTAATTTTTCGTCAATTTTCCAATTTTTGTTTTTAATAGTTATTCTGCTGTTCGGGACGAAGAAAATATAACAAATCAAAAACCATGAAAATCGGTCCATCCGTTCTCGAGTTATAAGTGTTCGAACAAATCCGACTTTGTTTTATATATATGACCCAAAATTGGTCTATAAGGGCTCTATTATCTCCCTTATAGACCCAAATAACCACTTCAAATTTCTTGGCAGAAAAATCACCTGCCAGGGAAAAGACCTCTCTGGCGATCATGTTATAGAACATTTCAGTAGTTGCCTGGAAAAGATAGATGCATTGCTAATTTCTGGCCCTCGTAAGGCTTGAATCTATGACAACTATCTAACTTCACATTCGTCATGGCCCTTTCTTATTTACGATTTCACCAAAACCCAACTGTCTCGTCTGGATGCACTGGTGACAGCTAGTCTAAAATCCTGGTTGTCCTTAGCCAAACCAGCTGACCCCTCGACTCTCTTCAGGTCCAAACACAATTTTGGGCTAGCTCTAAAACTGCCCTCTCTGCTCTACGCCAACTCCAGAATAACCAAAAATTCGATTCTAAGTAATTCCAAGGATCCGGCAATATCGAAGCACGTAGTAAGTGGCCGTAGTGAGTCAAATGATTTACAGGCCCGCATTGACTTCCACAAAAAGTTCCTTACTGGAATCAGCCAGAATGGCACTGGTCTAGGGTATGGCAGTACAACCATGAGCGATGTGGACTTGAAGAAGTCTCTCTTGCGGGGAGATTACGACAGCAAAAGTATGGCTCATGCTATTGGCCTTCAATGCCAGAATGATTGGACAACAATTGGAGACTTTTGCATTCCTCCTCCAATGCACTGGTAAGTAATGTTGTATGACTGGACGCCAGAGATGCTGAAATTTTATTTAAATGCCTTTCAGCATACACTTCCAGACCCCCAGTAACCTCGCTCGTTGGAGCTATGCCGAGGATAGTTCATGTCCCCTTTCTAGCAACACCCCTTGCACAGCTAGACATATTCTAGCTGGCTGCAAGGTGGCCTTGGATCAAGGACGGTACACTTACCGCCACGACAAAGTCCTTGCTGTTATTCGCGAGGTACTTAGCCTCTCAGTGGCTCGTGCCAACAAGGGTTCCACAGTATCCTCCAAAACCCCAATACAGTTTGTGCGGGTTGGCTCTAAAGGCAAAAACATCCCACTGCAAAACCTTTCTCAATAATCGAGAAAGCTTCAGATTGGATTATGGAGGTCGATTCGGTCTCTAAGCAGTACAAATTCCCTGAAAGTCTCGGATGCACAGCCCTGCGTCCAGATATAACTCTTTACTCTCTATCTCGGAAGATGGTCCTTATCGTAGAATTAACTGTTCCATGGGAATCAAATATCCCAAAAGACCACGAGTACAAATGCCGTCACCCGGAACGGCTTCACTGTTCACCTTCACGCGGTGGAAGTAGGCGCTCGTGGCCTGCCAGCTAAATCTTTGTTTCACCTTTTTAAAGATCTTGGTCTCTCCAGGAAAATAATCAACTCCTTTCTAGAAAAAATATCTAAAACCGCGATTTCTGCATCTCAAATTCTATGGCTTCGAAGGGGGAGTGAATGGGTGGTAAGGTGAACGCTCACATGTGGCAAGACAGCTGTCCTAAACCTACCACAGCCGGTTCGTAAGTCCGGAATCCACTGCTCACCCCCCAGAAGTGTAAAAAAAATAGTATTATGATGGGCCCGACTCCGGTCGGTGAATTCCATGGCAGCTCCGTTTGTATTTTATTTTATTTATATTGTCTAACACATATTATGCAAATATAAGGCCAATTATTACAGCGCAAAGAATAGGGCAAAAATGCGCATTTTTCACATGCGCATTTTTGCGCTATGCGCAATGCGCCATGCGCATAGGGCAAAAAAGAATGGGCATTTTGGGCCCACTTTTCCAATAGTTGTAAATCATATTCAGGAAACATTTCCTAACAAACCGCATTGTGGACCAGTGGAACAGTTTACCTGCTGATGTGGTTGAAGCGAGTAGTGACAACATATTCAAAAATAGATTAGACGCCCATCTTAACCCCTCAGGCCCCGATTGGCCGATATCAGCCACAATACGGTTCATCGTGACGGCCCCGTTTTAATTTAATTTTTATTTAATTTGTTTTATATTTTATTATGTTTTATTATGTTAATATGTTTCATTTTAATTATGGGTACAGTGGTTTGGCAGTAATTAATGTTTTGGTGAGACAGTGTCGTAATTCAATTTTTTTACTAATTTTTACCAAAATTTTTTGGGACAGCATGTTGTCAATCGGCTGAGGGGCCGAGGCCTGAAGAGTTAAACAGAAATTGTAATTGTACTCAGTTTTATATTCAGACATATCAGCAATTATGCTGCCTGTTTGTAAAAGTAATAATAATATAACAATGGAAAGATCTCTTTATGTTGAACATTTATTACTAAATTGACTATTCAGTATTCAGTATTCAATTTATTCATTCAGAATATACAATAAAAGCATGCATTATCAGTTAAAGCTAATTATCGCATATTAGAATTCGTCAGTTGCTAGTAATATATTAATATATGTATCTTGGTTATGAGCCGTTTCTGAGTTTTATCCTATTAAATATGGTTATTTTATATATCCCCCAGGGCCTAACACATCCAGGAATTGTATTTTTAATAACTATTTAAACGAAAACCGTTGCAGAATACCCGAAACGATAAAGTATGTACATACACCCTTGTGCAAATTAATCTGAACACTTCAAAATATTTCATACTGGCAAGTAAAATCTGTTTTTTTGATGTGGCAACACTGTTCTGTACTGTGAAATGTCATTCTAACCTCTAATGTGACCCTAAGAGCTTGTCATATTGTTGTTGTGCGTGGATTTTAGTGTTTTTTCCTCACATTGTGTATGTCGGGGACTTTTTGAAGATTTTTGAAGATATTCGGATGTAATTCATCCCTACGAAGACGATGGATATCTCGTTGGAAATCCGTAGCAAGGTGATTGCTCTAGATGCGCACACATCGCTAAGTCAAAGACGAATATCTGAGGAATGTGGCATATCACTGGGATCAACTAACGCCATCATACGGAATCACAGGGAATCTGGTTCAATTTTGCCACAACGAATCGGAAAATGTGGCCGCAAAAGGAAAACTACAATGAAAGATGACACCATTTTGATTCGCAACAGTAAAATTAACCCACACAAGACTAGTGACGACTTACAAAAGGAGCTTGCAGCTTCTGGGACGATCGTGCACGCATCTACGGTACGTCGAAGACTCTTGGAAAGTGGGCGAAAAGCTAGGAGACCCTTAAAAAAACAGCTTCTTACAAAAACCATGAAGAAAAAAAGGATGACATGGGCACAAAAATATAAGCTCTGGACTTCTGAGGATTGGAAAAACGTTTTATTTTCTGACGAGAGTCACTTTTTTGTCCAGGGTATGCGTTACCAATTCGTTCGCAGGGCAGACGGAGAACCACTTTCTCCAGCCCATATCCAACAATCGGTGAAACATCCCGTTAAGAAAATGTTTTGGGGTTGCTTTTCATTCTATGGCACTGGTGCATTAGTTCCGGTAACAGGAATGATGAATAGTGCAAAATACATAGAAGTTTTGACGGACAGAATGATACATGAGCTAAAAAAAATTCCAACAGAGACTAAAATATTTCAACAAGACTTGGCTCCTTGCCATGCTTCCAAGTTGGTAAAGAAATTCTTTACCGATAACAGCATTATGTGTTTGGATTGGCCTGGAAACTCTCCAGATTTAAACCCAATCGAAAACTTGTGGTCAATCTGTAAAGCACGGCTAAGAAAAATGGACTGCACTACAAAAGAAAAGCTCGTAAATGCTGTAATTGAGGTGTGGTACAGAGATCCGAAAATTCGTGAAAACTGTAAAAACTTGGTGGAATCAATGCCGAAGCGTATACAGTTGCTACTTAAAGCTAAAGGAGGCCACATAAAATACTAATTTATAAGCTAAGTTAAAGTTTTGTATGATTTTCATGAATAAAACCATTATTTGACTAAAATTGCCAGTGTTCAGATTAATTTGCACAAGGGTGTAGCTGTGTGAGTACAAACTATTTATTTGTAAGATTGCTCGACTTTGTCAGCAGTATCTGGAGGGGAAATACGGGGATATGTTGCTTAAACTCTATAATGTGTCTCATGATTTCATTCCCACTCTGTTTCCTGACGTATGTAATATGCTAAGGTCAGCTGTTCAACATAGACGAACACTCGGGTTTGTTCGAACACCTATAACTCGAGAACGGCTAGACTGATTTTCATGGTTTTTTATTTGTTGTATTTGTCTCCGTCCCGAATAGCAGAATAACTATTAAAAACGAAAATTGGAAAATTGTCGAAAAATTAAAGTAAAGAAAAAACATTTTCCCATACAAAATGTAAATACGTGTTTTTCTCATAGTCATTAGTACGTGGCATGTTCACGTGTCGGCAAATCATCCGCTTTATTTGTTCTTGCGCCTAATAAAAAAACAAAAAATGACGTATATCATAAGGTGCTTCAATGAAAAGAATTAAACCGAGTGCATCCCATGCTGCATAATATGTAAATAGTTTGATTCAATCATGTTTTGCTGACACGCGATTAATATACTTAATTTTTGTACTTTTATATTTCTTTTTGTGTTATTATCTTAATAAAGTAGTGAGCTTAATATTTATTATGTATTCATTGTGTTACTTTCATAAAATCATAAATTAAGTTCAGCTAATCTGTAACACGACATTCATTGACTGTTAGGCGGTACGAAGTTCGCCGGGTCAGCTAGTATACTATATCTTATGGATATTCACTGCAAATAATATACAGTGGAACCTCTCATAACGAGTAATTCACAGTAATTCCTAATAACGAGTATGGGAAACATTGTTTTGCTTAACGACTAAGAGTCTGGTACGAATTATGCTTGTTAAGAGAGGTTCCACCGTATTTTAAATTAATAATTAACATGGGGGTGTTCGTGTAATTACCCATATTTAAGAAGATTTTGAACTTCAAATCTCCGAAACTTCTCATAATTGGGATAAGTTTTAGTAGTCATAAATATTGTAGAGAAATATATGTCTCCAATAACAATACATTATTGTTGTTGGGGAGGTGGGCCCAGCACTCATACATTCTTGCTCATTGTTCTTTCAAGGAAAGGAATAGAGGAGCTACATTTTCAATTTAACCCGTTGAGTATGAGTCAACCAAATCTGGTCGCGAAACAATTATCCGTTGAATACGAGTCGACCAAATCTGGTCGCGCGTTTTTTCCACTTCTTTGACGTTCTCATATTTATTCATAATTATCTAATTGTTTTACAAAATGATATTTCAATATTCTATATTCGAAATTTCAATGCAATCATTGTGCAGTGGTTCTTTTTATGATTGGTGTAGTAGTTTCGAAGTTATAGTACTTTAAGTCGAGCGCCGTCGATGTCGCCGAAAATCCTGCAAAAGAGACAGATGCATCCATGAAAATACCCATTTACTCCAAGGGTTAATAGATATATTTAACAGGTTACTCGAAATAAATTGTTCAAATATGTACATATAATATTGATAAAATAATATCATAATATAAATAATAAGGTATGATAATAATAAAATATAAAAGTTGAGGTAATATAAATAGATATAATATACATAATAAGGGGCCGTCCACATATTACGTAATCACTTTTTTAAGATTTTCGACCTCCCCCCTCCCATATGTCAACAAATGGAGTTGTCAACTACAACGGGCGAGTCCGTTACCTCAGGAAGTTTTAACGATTAGTCGTTCTGTCTCCCGAGAAGTGAACGCAAAAGACTTGGACAAAACTGTCCACCGTCAAGCTTCGCCAGATGCCTGTAAGAGGCCAACGCCTTATTCGCGAGATAACCAGGTATGTTACCCAGCGAGCTTACACTCACGCCCTTACTTCCAATTGCCACCAGATTACTCCAGTCTCTAGATTGGTTATGCCTGGTTACCCTGGCTCGCACTTCATGTGTGGAGGCCGTCGGATGGGTGTTCCGAGAGACTGGAGTAATCTGGTCGCAGTTGGAAGTAAGAGCGGGAGTGTGAGCCCGCTGGGTAACATAACTGGTTATCTCGCGGTTAAGGCGTTGGCCTCTTACGGGCATGTGGCGGAGCTTGACGGTGGACTGTTTTGTCCAAGTCTTCTGCGCTCACTTCACGGGAGATAGAACGAACAATCGTTTAAACTTCCTGTGGTGACGGGTTCGCCCGTTGTAGTTGACAACTCTATTTGTGCTATTTCCCAAAGGTTTAGACCAAACAAATTGCCATTGCCATTTGGTTATTGCCGTGCAGCCTCAGCTCCAACCTCCGCTCCCCCTCAGTGATTATGTAATATGTGGACGGCCCCTAATATATTTATAATCTAATATACATAATATTCATTACAATATTTTACATCGTTTAACAGATCAATAAATACTAATCAAGCCCGAATTATTATTATTATTTATATATAAACCAAAAACTCACACTCACTAACATGGTCTGACTATATACAGGATGGAGCAAAAGTCGCAAAACCTAAAGTTTAAATGCATAGCAAAAAAAGCTCTTCTTCAAAATGAAAGTGGGCGGAATGTTTATGTTTTGAAAGATCGAAGTTAAAAAATGCTCAAAGTTTACCGAAGTCCGTGTTTATTTTTGTACAAACTCTTTTTTTTTTAATTATTTTTTGTGTGGGGCTTTTCTAAGGTCTTTATGAGCCTTGTAACACTGCGACCATTGCTGATCTATTGTGTTCTCCATCTACTATAGGTCTGCGCTAAGCCTCGTGTCAATTAAGAACCGCAGCAGGCTTTTGGCGCCAGATTGTTTTACCTCCTCAGGTTGGAGGTAATGACCACCCAAGTGGGTGTATCTTTTACGTATCAGCGGGCCACACTCGCACATGAGGTGCTGGGAGTTTCCTCTGCCCCTTGGCAGAACCTGCACATTTTTGTGTCTCGGTGCTTGAGGTTGTACATGTGTTTGTTGAGGCCACAATGCCCCGTGAGCGCCCTCACCAGTATGCGTAGATTGTTCCTATTTAGCGATAAGGCCTCACAGGCCGTCTTAGGGTCGTAGGCCCTAATTAGCGCTTTGGATTGATTCAGCCCTGGTGGGTTGTTCCAGTAGTTGACGGATTGTTCTAAACATATTTGTTTGAGCATTAGGTTTGCAAGGCTTTTTGGTCCGCCACAGCAAGATCATTAAATAGGTGAAACAGAGATTTAGCTGGCAGGCCACGAGCGCCAACTTCCACCGCGTGAAGGTGAACAGTGAAGCCGTTCCGGGTGACGGCATTTGTGAGATCATGGTATTTATTTAATTTGTACTCGTGGTCTTTTGGGATATTTGATTCCCATGGAACAGTTAATTCTACGATAAGGGCTATCTTCCGAGATAGGGAGTAAAGAGTTGTATCTGGATGCAGGGCTGTGCATCCGAGGCTTTCAAGGAATTTATACTGCTTAGAGACCGAATCGACCTCCAGAATCCAATCTGAAGCTTTCTCGATTATTGAGAAAGCTTCAGATTGGATTCTGGAGATTCTGGAGGCGGATCTGTCAAACGACGCAAAATGCCTATAGGCGCTGTCGCCGTCCGATAGGTCAACCAAACAGAGCGCTGTCGCTTAGATATAGGGTGGCTTTGTCAGCGTTTATTGTAACTTTTTGATGATTTTGTATGTGTTTAGAGTTAAAATAAATTTGTTTCCATTTGTTTGTGAGTTTTTGACAAATTGGGTTTTTGCGACTTTTGCCCTTGTAATTTTATTTATCTACATATGTATCGAATATATGTGTATATTTTTTCAGGCAACCGTTCAAGCTCAAACAGTCCATCGAAGATCCCCGTTCTCTACGGCCAGCGGGCCCTCAGTCAGGAGAATCTCAGCGAGAAGAGTTTCAGCATCGCCAGGACGTCGCCTACTTCCAAGATATCCACCTCAACGGGCAACATATCCGTCACATCCATAAAGAGCAGCTCGAGGAACCCCAGCGGAATGTAGACCTTGATTAGCTCAGGGTTTTAAATATTCCCCTAAACTGATGTCTCAAAAACTATTTAACATGGTGATGATGATGATGATAAGATGGGGGACAACCGATCAGACAGTTACTCGCACTTAGTTCCGATATTAGGGCCATTGTAGCTTACACCAATTTCGTGTAGCTTACACCCATATTATCATCATCATGCCCGTCGTACTCTTGTAGTATCTCTGTATTTCTACATACTGTCTTCTATCTTGTAAGCCTCATTTTCGAAGAGTTATATATTTTTATATTATGTATGTCGAGAGTGAATGACACGATATCTTTAAATTTTAAAATAAAAACTGAACAGCCGGAAAAAGATGGTATCCGTTATGGTCGTCAGAATCCTACCCAATGAAAGAGCAGAGCAGCGGAAATTAGGAGGAGTGGCTAACATTTGGTGTTGCTACATGTTAAAATAGTATTGCTGTCTCACTAATAGGTCTCGAATAACGGTTCCTAGCAAATAATAGATAATTTTTAAGGAACGAAACGATTAACGAATTACTGATTACGATTCCAATTCCGATTATTGTCACAGCTCTGATGTGATTCATTCATCATGCATTGAATTATGCAAAATATGACCTTCTTATTCGTATGGTGCCTCTCCAACTAGTGAAGGTTGGCAGTCAGCTCTGCATACTTCTTTTTGTCCTTCGCCAGGCAAGACAATTCGGCAACACTCGTAATCCCGGTCCATTCTCGAATGATCCGCAACCAAGATTTCTGTCTATGGCCAGGTCTCCTCTTTCCTGCAACTTCCCATCATAATGAGTTGCGGGAGTTCGTACCTGTCGTACCTAAGCACGTGACCCAGGTATGCATGCAGCTTTGCGCTGTTTGATGGTCTGCCATATCTTGCGTTTTTGGCCGACACGCCGTAGAACTTCCTCATTAGTGACTTTCTGAGTCCAAGATATCGACATCTCGAATGCTTCTATATGTATCCTGAGATCTTCCTTAATAATCCAGGCCTTACATCCGTATAGAAGTACGAGCCATATGTAGCCTAGAGAAGACGTATTCAAAGTGGGATTTTCAGGCTTCGATTGCAAAGGACCTTTTTCATTTTTCCAAAGGCGCTGCATGCAATTTCGATGTGAGTCTTGATCCACTTTACTGTCCCAGCTTTGTGTAAACCAGGTGCCAAGGTATTTATATTTATGAACTTCTTATAGTTTTTGGCACAAAATGCTAGGTTGGATATTGGGAAATGCTAGCTTAAATCACTCTGCAAAAACTTAACCATGCAAAATTTAAATCTAATCCTCTTCAGAACATTCTGCAAAATAGCGTGTTTGACAAGTGGAATAAACTACATTAAATACATAAGTCACGGATTTTTCCCTGACTCCCCTTTTTTTTAAAACTCTATTTTTACTCAAGAAATTTGGGGCGGGGGGGGGGGGGGTGCATCCCCTGTGTCCACTATCCTGGATATGTCCTTGATTTGAAATGATAAGTGCAAGCTCAGTCAATCTTTTTACAAACACACTAAAAATGGGATGCTAATGCCATATTGTGGCTTGTTCCCAAATGAATCGAAGCATAAATCGACTTTCGAAAGAAAGAAGAAATATAGTTTCATCTTTTTACAGATCTTGTCCCCTAAACAAACACCTGTTTACCATAGGTGTGACAGACAGCCCTCTATGCAGAGGATGCATGGAGGAAGAAGAAACGCCACGGCATGTGCTCATGGAATGCAGGAGCGTGGCAGAGCAACGGACAAGAATACTACAATCTCCAGCATCTGTCCCGGAGGCCTGTAGCAACCCAAACAGGCTGCTAACCTTCTGGGACAGCCTGGGTTGGCTGGAGTAACATGAACACAAATAGAAACATGAGCCACGCACAACAGCCCAATCAAGAGGCCAAGTGCAGGAAATAGCCCAGGAAAACTAACTAACTAACTAAACACACTCGATTTTTACCTAATACTTTTTAATATTGTTTATCACTAGCTTTCTAAAATCTGATCTCGACGTATCAGCAAAGCTGCATATCCAAAATAAATAAGCAGAAAAACAAAAAAAACTTACGTTTTCGAAACTTCTGTTTTTCTCGAGTATAAAGATATCGCGTCGTTCCCTAATTATAATAATGATTAAGAATGTTAGTCTTAAAAATTTGAAATTGATCAAATTGCCATGTTGTAAAACGTGACTAAGTCAGCGTGCCTTTATTTTTTTGGGTACTTAGAAAGTAAAAATACTTAGATATAACAAATATAGAAACTTAACAAAAATATATCGCGGTGTGGAACAATATCTAGCATAGAAAATTTGCGTAGTTTTCATATTTTAAGAAATGACCAATTTTTATATTTCCTTACTTTTCGATCGTAAAGTTACCCGTCTTTTGTTAATTTTGAGGGGGGTGGGGAACGGTTTGCTCAAGAGGAACAAGTAAAAAGTACCGAGTATCCAAACGCCATTATTTTGTAAATATATCGAATATAAAAAATCCGTTACATTCCTTGTTATTTCTTTTGGTAAGTTTATAAAGATGACAATATATTTTTTTTAATATAAATCCGACTTTAGATACTAACGCTCTAGATTATTAGATACGTATTAGAAGTATGTCTTCCTTACATCGTAAATCCATGGATTTAATTACGTGTTTCCATATAACTTAAATCTGTGGTTTACCCTATGTTATAATAACAGTTGAATCTGTTTTATTGTGTACAAGAGGTTTATTTTTACATATATTTTTGTCTAAGAAAATATATTTTATTATGGAAAATAAAAAGTTTTCGATATATTTTAGTTTTTTATTGTTTTGAATTTTTTTGACAAGCATTGAGACAAAGCAATTGAGGAGTCGGCGATCAAAACGATCTAAAAGCGTTAAACTCAATTTTACAGGAGAGGCTTAAAACTAAATAGCATACTTAAATGTGTTTATTTATATATTTTGTTTTTTTTAGTTGATACCTTGGCTGATTTGTGTAAGATTTAGCATTCGCAAGTATTTTTTCTTTGTAAGATTAAGACATAATAAAACAATTTGTTTGAAACTGGAATATTTAGATTGTTTTAGTCGCAACTGTATTCATAAATTATACCGTTTTGATTGCTACTGGTGTTATAAAAACAGTAAATTAAAACATGTAGGCTTTTATTCTTTATTATAGTTCTACATATTATATTAATCTATTCAATCCTTAATTAATGAACAATATGTAAAAAATCTCAAAATAATTCATATTATTTAAGAAATATATGAATATGTCTTCTTAGAACCGGCGTTGAGTGCCGCAACCGTACCAGATGATATTATTATTCTCCATTTACACCAAACCAATTTGCACAGTAACTCACTTTAACGAAGCTATGCTCAAATGTGAGTGTTGCCATATGTAAATTAGGGATACCGCAACAAAAACAAGAAAAGGTGCCAAGAAATAATATATTTAAACCTTTTTAAAATGTATTTATTTATTAGTTTTACATATTATTCAAGAGCATTATAGACGAATACAAATCGCCCTTGAATATTAAAGCTAGAGTGTTAGTCTTAAAAGAAATGATTTACATAACTAAATTAATGCTAACATTGAACAAGAAAAAACATAAAAATATTAAACGAAATAAAAGACAGATTATGATAAACATGAGATAGCAGGGAGTTGCCTTTTTAGCTGCCAAAGGAGATGTCTATTTCTGTGGGCAAGGAATTAAGAAGAGCTATAACCCTCCCCACTGGCCTGTCTAAAAAAATATTTGTACGATGGTACGGCACATTAAACAATAGATGCGATCTCCTCGCTGTGTAAGTTACCGGTACGTACAATTCGAACTTACATAGTATCTCTGGCAAATAAATAGTTCCTTGAATTAATTTATATGCAAATATAATTAGGGAAATATATTGACGCGTTTCAAGACTGTTGTATCCTACCATTCCTAGCACAAAATCGGACGGATATAAGTATGGATAAATATTGTATTTTCTGTAATAAATATATCTTAAAAATTTTCTTTGAATACGCTCTACCATCTGAATGTATTTGTTTTCACTTGTACACCAGATGACCGAGTTATATTCAAGTATGCTACGGACTAAACAATTATATAGTAGAAACATTACATGAATATTATTAAACTGTTTGCATATGCGAATAACGAAACCGACCATTTTGCTAGCACGTTTGCAAATATTTGTAATGTGTACACGGAAATTCAACTGCGTATCAAATGTAATTCTTAGGTCCCTCAACTTGGTTGACCTTTTTAAAATTGACCCGTTTATTGTGTATGGGAAAAAGCAAGGTGTTTTCTTCTTAGTGATTGTTAGTGTGAAATTCCATGTCATTGACAGAGCCCCATCTTAAAAGTGCATCTATATCTTGCTGTAATATTTCCGCTTCTCGAGCATCTGTTATTTGATGAACAATTTTCAGGTCATCAGCAAATAGTGAGCAGTGACTAAATTTTACAAATTTAGGCAAAATGAAAATGAGGAACAAAATCGTAGAGAGATTCGCACCTTGCGGCACCCCCGAATGAACCTTAAAGAGGGCTGACTCGGAGGAACCAAAGCTGACTAACTGACTCCTGTTTTTGAAGTAGCTTGCGAAGAACTTCACAAAATATGCAGAGGAACCGAAGTCAAAAAGCTTCTGTAAGAGGATGTCTCTGTTAACCCTGTCAAATGCCTTGGCCATGTCCAAGTATATACTTAACATCTACTTGGAGGCCCCGGTCCAGGGCGGAAGTGGCATACTCTGTCAATGACAATAAATTCGTGCATGTTGACCTTTTCTTTCTGAATCCATGCTGGCTTTCCGACAGCCAGGTGTCTGCGAATGAGTAAATACGTTCGTGTAGAATAGACTCGAATAATTTTGCAAGTGTACACATAACGCTGACGGGACAGTAGTTGTCATGTTTTCTTTTCTTATTTAAAAGAAAACATTTTTACGGGCTATGATTCAGTATGAGATGTTTTATGATTTAGTTTTTAGATACTCAAATACAAACAATATATTTTTTTTTCTCACTTGAACCCTTGCTAAAATGTAATTTTTAAAGTTAGTAAATTTAAAAATAGAAATACCAAAAATTTCAAAATTTGACATCAATTGTTTTTACTCGCGACCCTCCATTTGGGTTTATTTTATTTTGATTTCTGCATTTTATTGGTCTGATAATACGTATATGCATTGATTTTATAGTGTAATCAATGGTATATGCAATACCCATGGAGCCATCAATTGGACACAATTCGACTGAGTCGGTCGACTTTAAGTCGGACTTGCCAAGGGAATGTCGAGCGGGTCGCAATAGACGGAAGGACCATTTTTGCTTGTGCAGCATACCATTTTACTGAAATTGCGCTTGACAAAAAAAATACTTTTTTGGTTTTTTGGAAGATTGTAATGGAAAAAGTAAAATAATTAAAAATAAAGCAATGTTACATTTTGAATATTTACTCCTTACTTATTATCAACTTGGTTTTAAGTTGCTAACCCTTATCGATTCCAAGAAAAATGCTATTTACTAAAAAGTGATGACTTCAGATTTTATTTATTTTTATTAAGAAAAAAATCAAAACATTGAAATTCGACCTCGTAGTACAAAATATTGAAAAAATTTTTACAAGACTCATATTTTTATTATATAAATAAATACAAACGGAGCTGCCATGGAATTCACCGACCGGAGTCGGGCCCATCATAATACTATTTTTACACTTCTGGGGGGTGAGCAGTGGATTCCGGACTTACGAACCGGCTGTGGTAGGTTTAGGACAGCTGTCTTGCCACATGTGAGCGTTCACCTTGCCACCCATTCACTCCCCCTTCGAAGCCATAGAATTTGAGATGCGCAAATCGCAGTTTTAGATAATTTTTCTAAGAAAGAGTTGATTATTTTTCTGGAAAGGCCAAGATCTTTAAAGAGGTGAAATAGAGATTTAGCTGGCAGGCCACGAGCGCCAACTTCCACCGCGTGAAGGTGAACAGTGAAGCCGTTCCGGGTTACCGCATTTGCAAGATCATAGTATTTATTTAATTTGTACTCGTGGTCTTTTGGGATATTTGATTCCCATGGAACAGTTAATTCTACAATAAGAGCCACCTTCCGAGATAGAGAGTAAAGAGTTATATCTGGACGGAGGGCTGTGCATCCGAGACTTTCAGGGAATTTATACTGCTTAGAGACCGAATCAACCTCCAGAATCCAATCTGTAGCTTTCTCGATTATTGAGAAAGGTTTTGTAGTTAAATGTTTTTTGCCTTTAGAGCCATCCCGCACAAACTGTATTGGGGGTTTGGAGGATACTGTCAAACCCTTGTTGGCACGAGCCACTGAGAGACTAATTACCTCGCGAATAACTGCGAGAACTTTGTCATGGCGGTAAGTGTACCGTCCTTGATCTAAGGCCACCTTGCAGCCAGCTAGAATGTGTCTAGCTGTGCAAGGGGTATTGCTACAAAGGGGACAAGAACTATCCTCGGCAAAGCTCCAACGAGCGAGGTTACTGGGGTCTGGAAGTGTATGCTGAAAGGCATTCAAATAAAATTTCAGCATCTCTGGCGTCCAGTCATAGAGCATTACCTTCCAGTGCATTGGAGGCGGAATGCAAAAGTCCCCAATTGTTGTCCAATCATTCTGGCATTGAAGGCCAATAGCATGAGCCATACTCTTGCTGTCGTAATCTCCCTGCAAAAGAGACTTCTTCAAGTCCACGTCGCTCATGGTTGTACTGCCATACCCCAGACCAGTGCCATTCTGGCTGATTCCAGTAAGGAACTTTTTGTGGAAGTCTACGCGGGCTTGTAGATCATTTGAATCACTACGGCCACTTATTACGTGCTTCGATATTGCCGGATCTTTGGAATTGCACAGAATCGAATTTTTGGTTATTCTGGAGTTGGCGTAGAGCAGAGAGGGCAGTTTAAGCGCTAGCCCAAAATTTTGTTTGGACCTGAAGAGAGTCGAGGGGTCAGCTGGTTTGGCTAAGGACAGCCAGGATTTTAAACTAGCTGTCACCAGCGCATCTAGACGGGACAGTTGGGTTTTGGTAAAATCGTAAATAAGAAAGGCCATGACAAATGTGACGTTAGATAATTGTCATAGATCCAGGCCTTACGAGGGCCAGAAATTAGCAAGGCATCTATTTTCGCCAGGCAACTTTTGAAATGCTCTATAACATGATCGCCCGAGACGTCTTTTCCCTGATGGGTGATTTTTCTGCCGAGGAATTTGAAATGATTGTTTGGGTCTATAAGGGAGATATTAGAGATTTAAATGTTCGCGGGAGTCACGTAAATTTGATTGCAAAATGTCAGTTTTTCACTGTTTGAGAGAGGTAGTCACCTTAACTGACAGATCTCGGGCATCGATGGGATCACGGGTAGATGACCGAAAAATGCGAGTCGTCTCTTGTTCGACACTTGTTGACAATTTAAAAGTGGAACTTGTGAACTCTCTCGTCCTAGTCGACTATGACTAGGTGTCACCTAGTTTCCATTCCAATGCACTGAAAAATAATGTCGTACGTCTGGACCAAAGAGATGCTGCAATTTTATTTAAATGCCTTTCAGCATATGCTTACAGACCCACACCGCTGCTACAACAGTTGGGCCGTGTCGACTACAAAGGGCGAACCCGTCATCCCAGGCTGGTATAACGATATGTGTCAGCCGTGGGAACACCTCCCTACTGGACGGTTTGCGCACAGTGCGGCGTCAGCCAATCGGTTGTGCACTCTGACTAATTACTGAAGGAGTGTGGAGACTGAGTGTATACTGTCTCCTAAGCAGCGATGGTGTCAACCTTCTGGATATGATTAGCTATCTGATCCTGAATTCAGAGGCAGGCAAAAGATGCCAATGGTCTGCGTTAGATTCAAACTGAATCAACGCTGAATATACGGCAGGTAGAGGTCGCGCGGTCGCAGGAGAGGTTTATTTATTACGATGTATTTTAAAATTGCTTCTTATATTCATAGATTTTTTAAATAATGCGTTAAGAGTTTAACACTATTTAAAAATCTATTTTTGACGATATGTTGTGTTGCAAATGGCGGAAAATCTCTTCGACTGTCAAATTGTCATACAAAAAAAAAGAAAAAAGAAAAAGGCGGGAAACTGAACGTCAAACGTTGATCCAAAATAGCGAATCGGAATCCAGCAAGACTACAAGATAAGATTCCAACAAGATTATAGAGTTTTTCTTAGATAAAAGCGATTGAAATTGTGTTTTATTTGTCGCTGTGCGAGGAGGCCTTGCGACGCGGCCATTTTGTCGGCGAAATACGACATTTTTTTCGTTTTTTGCCGCACGGCGGGTCTGGGCGCCCGCGCTCGCCGGTTTCGTTTCGCGATTCGTGATTTTTCGCCAGTCTGTGGCCAGTCTTTTGCCGGCATTCGAGCGGAGCGGCCGCGTCGCGGGTTTCCGCATCCTTTGTACATAGTTTCGTCGCCGTATTATCGATTTTGCTCGTCCCCTTCCACACTGCCGTATCCCGCCCCACAGTACACCCTTGCTCTGTCATTGCGAGCATAACCTATAACATAGTGTTTTCCTGCGTTTGGAAAAGTTGTTTTTCGCGAAAATTTCGTTATATTTTGACTGTTTCGTGATTACCGTGAATTGGGGTGACTTGGAACCGGTAACTAAACGATTTACTATATTACCTGTAATGGTTTTTATACAAAAACGTAGGTTTTGGGTGTACTTTACCTACTTTGGCTAATTTTGGAGATGATCTAAGTTTAATAGCTCGATGGTTGATAATTGGAATTGTGGGATAGGTATATAGTCAACAGTCTTTTATTCATCCTAAATTGAAAATACTGTTGGATATGTCATAATAATAAATGTTAAAAACACAAATAATAAAAAATATAAATGGAACAAATAAGTAATTTAAAAAAAACAATGAAATCAATTGCTCAAAACTAATGCAACAAATCATCAATGAAAATAATACTAATAACCAAAGTCAGACAAAATATATGATAAATTCTCAATAATAACATACGTAGGTACTTATAAACGGCAACAATAATGTATTATCAAACATTATCAAATTTATCTCATATGTTTTAAAATAAAAGTAATAGAGGCATGTTAGGGAGATGATTTTATTTTTCATAATATGTATGTATATTAAAGATATTGTAATATTTTTTCGATTTCCACTACATTGTGAATAGTATGTGTGTAATGTAAACAATAAGTGCAGTAATGTAAACAATAAGTGCAGTAATGTAAACAATAAGTGCAGTAATGTAAACAATAAGTGCAGTAATGTAAACAATAAGTGCAGTAATGTAAACAATACTGCATTTAGGCATTACGTTAGCCAGTGTTTAACTCTGTATTCGAACATTTTTGGTTCTAAATCTCGTATCGACTTTGGAAGTAACTGTATTAAAATAGTGTGTATTTATTTTTTATTTATTTATTTATATAAGTAATGCAAATATTAAAAAAGTAAACAATTTCAGCGTAGGAATTATGCATAGAAATACTTTCAAAATTGAATCAAAAGCAGAAAAAAGAATACAATGCATAGTCTAGTGGCAACGTCACCTAATTAGGCCGGGATCTGTTCTAAAGTAAACATTTATTTTTTAATGTGCTTGCACAAATACCGTGTTTATAAGAGTGGCATATATTCCATGTATGCACAAAAATGGAATTGCAAAACAATATAAAAAATGACTAAATACTTAATTAAATTAAATAATTAAATTAAAGTTACAAGTGGAAAATTAAAATGACAGCAAATAAATTCAAATCAGAAAAAAAACAAAAAAAAACAAAACAATTTATATTGTATATTGTATAATATTTATAGAAACCCACAGTTTTTATTCAAAATCGACGAAACTTTGCAAAAATATCCTTTAAAACAAGGAGAAAATACTGTCTCGAGTGTAGAAAATGTAGACGTGTAATTATTTATTTTTGCCCAAACATCTTGAAAACGGTGAGAAAATCGTACAAAGTGTATGATGATATTCATGCCATGAAGTTTCCTGCCGAATGACGTTGGTTCCGATTAGGCAGGATGGCGGTGTCGACTACAACGGGCGAACCCGTCACCCCAGGACGGTATAACGATATAGATCGTTCTTTCAGCCGTGGGATGAGCGTAGAAGACTTGGGGACAAGACAATCTACTGTCTAGTTCACCAGCAACCCGTTAGAGACCAACGCCTTACGGCAAGGCACCGGGAAAGGTTCACAGCGGGCAGCCTCACCCCCTAACTACCAGTTTTGGCAGGATATCTTCGTCTGGAATTAACCTTCAGGATACCTCCGTCCTCCCGATTGGTTACGGGTCCGAAGTCGCTTACGCAACCTCTACCTGTTGTATTAGAGCGGTAATCTTTGCCCGTAGTGCCACACAGAATCGAGTGGCCCAAGGTCATTTCAAGAGTGGCATGACATCAGGTGAGACATCCACCCCCGCTGCTTAGGAAACAGTGTATTTCCATAGTCTCCAGACCCTTTCAGCAATTAGTCAGAATGCACAACCGATTGGCTTCGCCGATCGGTGCGCAAACCGTCCAGTGGCGCCGGGATGCAATCCCGCCGGGAGAAACCGGTCCACCAGCTCTGAGGCCTGAGACACGGGAGTTTTACACGGGGTAGCCTTCCACTCGAGGTGGCCCAAGCTGCACGAAGCCGTTTACCACCCTTCCGATTAGGCAATTGTGTAATGTAGGTGACGAGAAATTCGAACTTGATTCGAAATTCGAAAAAAATGTTCTAAATTCTCAATTTTCACAGATAACTGTCAGAAAATCGGCTGTCAGCTGCTGATAACACAGCTATCACCATATAAACTGCTGTCCCTTATAGACTATTACTATTAAAACGAGTAATTTCTAATATATTACATTCTTGTCTCATGTATCTACGTATATTGTCCTGCATTACATAAAGTGCAATAATGGCATTTTTTTGCAAAGTAATGTGTTAGGTAAATAAATATGTGGTCACTCAAAATTAATAATTCTCTATTTTTCCGTATAATTGGTATTTTCCAAAGATGATATGCCGTATACACATCTAAAATAATCCAAAATCTTATTAAGAGGCCGTATATGAAATTTTGCGCATTTCGTGAATTTACGTAATTTTGCAGACGTGAATTTAAGGTTAAAATACTGTATTTCTATAAGTTTTATTGCACAACATAAAAGATCATTTATATTATTGTCTAATGAGTGTGCTACTTTTTTGAAAATTATTATAGAATTTTGATTAATTGACCTTAAACCGGCGAATGTTTGTGAATTTTTGCTGTAAGAGGTTTAGAATATAACATATTTACGAATCGATTTGACATCTAAACGGTATGAAAAAATTACAATGTATTGTTGTTAAAGTACTCTATATAATAAGTGAATCACTTTTTACTACTTTCATATAAAATTGTTGATAAAAAAAATATTTAACTTTGTAAAATTTTTTAGAAAATGGGCGAAGAAATGCTTTTGGTTTTGGCCTTTTAGAACTCTCGTTCATAAAATAAAAACAACAGAAATAAACTTTAGTTCAATATCAATCCATTTCCTCTAAAAAAATGCAAAACATTAATTAAAATTGTCAATAAAGTCTTTTAAAACAATCTAATTCTCGCGTTAAGATACTCGCCTATGATACGATTCACGCCTCAAGTCAGCTAGTCCCCGCCGAGCGCTTCCAAAGGGTGGACATATCTCCTTGGCTCCGAAAAACCTACCTACCTATAGTTATATTATAACATTGATTATAGAGGTATCACGGCCCACATCGATTTCGTACACGGCCTCTTAAAAATACAGTTATAAGTTATAATCAGTCAGCAATTAAAACACAGTAATGACATGTTTATAGCATATTAATTCTGCAAAGTCGTTATTTTTCCGACTTGTACTTACTAACTTGCGGTGTCGACTACAACGGGCGAGCCCGTCACCACAGGACGTTTTAACGATTAGTCGTTCTGTCGCCCTGCAGTGAACGTAGAAGACTTTGGACAGTACAATCCTACGTCCAGCTACGTCACAACCCGTGAGAGTCCAACGCCTTACCGCGAGTGAGCCAGGAATAAACCCGGCGGGCTCGAGATACTCGCGCCCTCACTTCCAATTGTGACCAGATTTCTCCGGTCTCTCGATTGGTTCCGAGTTCGAGGTCGCTTGCGCGGTCCTCTCCCTTACGAAGCGGTGAAACGGAGTGCACCGAATCTATCGCGGACCAAGGCGTCCTTTGCCCGACTCTGAACCGGGATCGGATGGCCAATGGTCATTTCAAGAGCAGTCGCCGTAAGGTAGACAACTACCCCCGCTCTATAGGAAACAATACAGTTCCCAGACTCCCACGATTGTTAGTCGGAGAGCATAATCGATTGGCTTGCGGCGCTCGGTGCGCAGACCGTCCAGGAGCGCCAGAGGATTGATTCCCAGGGGAGACTGGTTGACTCAGTGTCCTACCCAGGCTCGCACCCCATGCGTGGAGGCCATCGGATGGGTGTTGACCCGTGAGTGTGACCGACCCTGAACACATGGGTCATTGTGGCCACCTCATCATGAGCCCATTAGCTCCCAACTCTCAGCATTAGTTACCTCCTGCAATAGCTTTTTTTTGTTTAACAGCTGCATGATTGAAATGCAGTAAAGTCGATAAATTTGCATCCCAGTTTAGAAATCATTATACAAATTATATTTCCCAAACATGTCTAGAATCCAGTATAGAATAGATTACCGCATTTCTGTTAAGCAACTAAATGTGCAGTAATGTAAACATTACTGCATTTAAGCATTACGTTAGACGGTAACACAGAATACAAGTGAAAATATCCATCTACCATACAGGCAAAAATCTTGTCCGCCTTGTCCTCAAAAACCACATTTTTACTATTACTGCACTTTAAACACTGCAACTGCAATATAGTTAATCTATACTAATATTATAAAGAGGTAAAGTTTGTGAGCTTGTAGGAAGTAATCTCTGGATCCACTAAACCGATTTAAAAATTCTTTTACCAATAGAAAGCCACGTTATTTGTGAGTGTCATAGGCTATATATTAATCCGAAAAATAAAAAGACTTTTTTGTGGTAGTCGGATTTGCAAAGTAAGTCGGAGAAAAGACAGTCGAACGAAAACGTTTCTAACTAACGCTGCCTTAACGATGAGAGATATATGATTAAGTTCTAGGGAAAAGTTGTAGAGCTTGATAATGCATACAAAAAAGTTAGCGACAGCATATGTCTAACTTTTATATTTAAGTCACAAAAAGTAGTATTTTATATTAAAAAAATAATTTAAATCGTTCGGTCATGTTTATTGGTCATATCGCAATTATGAATGCATATAAAAATAAGTAATTTTATCGTCTCAAGTGTTTAAAATAAAAGACTTTTTCCCTTTTACTGCATATAATTTCCCTTTTACTGCATAAAGTGTTAAAGAGATAAGGCACTCACAAATAAGACACTCACAAGAAGACACTCACAAATAACGGCAATATAGTCAAATTGGCATGCAAATACATACATACATATGCAGTAAAAATATAACCCTTCTTTTGGCAGTCAGGAAATAAATCATAGCACTCAGTACTAACCTAACCACACTCATAATTTCATCACAAGTAAAAATGTTTACCGCCCAACGAAGTGGGCACGGGTCAGCTAGTTTAATATAAATGACTAATATGTTTGCAATATTTTCATTTTATATAGTATTACAGTATTTACCAACTTAACAGTGCTTAACTAATAGCGTTACTTACCAACTTAGTTCAAAAGTAACAGAAGGATGTGGCTTTTCGATTTATAAACAAATCGAAAACCATGAGTGATCATACTTCAAGCACCTTCAAGCTTTCATTATTTTGCAAAATATTCTCCCTTAGATTTAATTTCTGGATAAATAAGCAAAACAAGATATGTCAAAGTAATATAAAACAACTAAAGTTTTTTGGAGTTGTCAACTGCTACGGGCAAACCCGCCACCCTAGGAACTTATAACGATATTGGTATTTTTCCAACCGTGGGGTGAACGCAGACTAAGGGCGACACAGTTCACCGTCTAAACATGCCTGTTAGAGAACAACGCCTTACCGCAAGGCACTGGGAAGTGAAAACAGTGGCAGCCTCACGCCCTCACTGCCAGATTTGGCCGCATTTCTCCGTCCTACAGTCTGGTCGCAGTTTCGAATTCGCTTGCGCGGCCTCTACCTAACGTTAGCGGTAACTCAGTTCGAATTTATCGCGGACAATACTTTGCGACGTTTACTTAGAGCATACTGCTTAGGAGGTGTGGTAGCTAACGGTTCCTGTGCAATTGGGCCATTAAGACATGCTCGTTATATATGGTCGGCTCAACTCACGGTTTAATTCCCATCCGGTAGCCTTCTCGAAGAGGATCGAACCTGGGTATGTGTGCGGGTCACATGTGTGTAAAAAAGTGTCTTGTTATTGCATTCGATCGACACAATTGAAATGCAATTCCGTTAATTTTATCCAAACGGAAAATGGTGACCCTACCCGAAATCGAACCCGGAACCTTACGAAAGTAAGATCAGGCGAGCTAACCACTATTCCACCGGGCCATGTTCAGTTCCTCTGGGGAATGACTTTCGGGCGCTGCTGGGCAGTTTGCGTATCGTGCAGCGTCAGCCAATCGACTGTGCACTCTGGCGAATAACTGGAGGGGTCTGGAAACGCAGGGGTGGTTGTTGACCTGATGTCAGCTACTCTTGTGACGCGTGAGCGACGGGCAAAGGACGCCACGGTCCCCAATAAATTACCGCTAACGTCAGGTAGAGGCTGCGGAAGCGACTTGGAATCTGGGACCAGACTGGAGGAAAGAGAAATCCGGCCTAATCTGACAGTGAGGGAGCGAGGCTGCCCGCTGGTTTCACTCCCCAGTGTCAAGCGCTAAGGCGTTGAACTCTCACGGGCTTTTGTCGTAGTTTGACTAGATTGTCTATTACGTTCACTCCGTGGGAGACAGAATGGCTCGATGCTGTTACGACTCCCTGGGATGGCGGTTTCGCCTGTTGTAATTGACACCCCTCAATGCCTAAGAGTATATCATACATACCTCATTTCCTATGCATATTTTCTCTCAAATTTGAGGCTTTTTAAAACACGAAATAATGTTCCAAGTCACCCTTAAATCCGGTACTTCCCCTATTTTCCGCAGTAGAGCTCGGCGAGTGATCATTAAAAAAAGTCGCGATCGATATCGTTTTTTTTTTAATTTATCGAAAAACGTTAGTCGACTCGCAACCGGTCTTCGAAATCAGGTAAGTCCACCATTTCTGTTACGCAAGTGTGTTAATATTATTCGAAAGACTGTACTGTAAAGAAAATTGTGACTTGTCAGTTTATTTTAAGAATGCCCCTTGAGCTGTTGACATTTATTATAATAGAAGTAGCTAATGAAAGAGGCAATAACAACTAAACTGGTTTCAGCCGGTTAGCTGAAGAGATGGATGATGTAACATAATAGGGTTTCAAGTTATCTTCATCACGTAAAACTATAGTTTTTTTTACTTGCAGAGAAAAATATTGTAAACGCAGTAAATTTTTTTTCAGGATGAAGACAGATATATACGCTTTGACCTCTGACCATTTCCAGACTAAAGTCTCTCTGTGTTTCTGTGTGTCTGTCTGTCTGTGTACGTGGGTGTGTATTCCTCCACGATAGCGCCCAAACGCTTATTCCGATTGAGCTTAAATTTGCTACGCAGGCATCAATCAATCAATCAATCAAATAATGTATTGTCCTAAAAACTAATACATAGTTGTATAGACAGTTGTATTACATTTACATTTGGCCGTGATATAATTAAATTCTTCATTAATGACCAAATTCTTCTATTAATAATCAAAAAATAAAATGTTACTCGTAAGAATAAAGAAGGTATTATTGTAGAATTAAATCGAGTCTCACCATTTAGTTTACCAGATAAAAACACAGTGTACCTAATTAATTCTTTAAAATACCGATAAAAATAAGTTTTTTTAGTATAAAATTAATAAATAGGTAGTGTCAAAAATAACAAAAAAAAAATGTGATTATTTATTGCAAATAAAAATAGTCAAGGTATAATTAATATGTGCCTACTTAATAATAGAAATATTCAATACATTTTAGTCAAATTGAAAATCGATTAAAAACCTATTACAGAAAGAGATATAGCCGAGATGTATACAGTTTTTAGAGATCGTTAATGTCGTACAAATATCTTTCAATGAGATATAATTTGAGTTTATTTTTAAATTGGAGCATTTTTCCTTCGCGGCATATTTTTTTTAAACTAGTGGGTAGCATCATTTGGTCATGGCAAGAGTTGAAAAGATTGTGGTAGAAATCGGTGTATTAGTCATATTTCAATCTCAAAATATTAGACTTAAGAGACTTTTCGAAATTTGGTACATGCCTTGTTGGACCGAAATCATATTGTGAATTTTTGGTTACAATATCTCATATATTTTGAATTGAATTTGAATTGAATTTGAAACACCTGTCAGAACCTTTCTACGCTTTGAATTGGCCGGAATAGGGGGATACACTGGCAGGCCTTCTCTTTAATTTATCTCTTGAGAAGACAATCGTAACTCTGGTTGTCACGGAGCACTGCTCCGTGCTGGTTGTTGTGTGCAATAGGGGTCATATTAATAGGAACAGTTGTGAATTTGCACACAATTACAATTGGTATTAATTCTGACATTTCAAAATTGTGATTGAAATCTGTCCACCAGAGGGCGCGCTAGTCGTCCTACAATCTCGAAATAATGGACTTAAAGACTTGAAATTCGGTACGGTGTTACCTTGTTGGACCGAAATCACGTTGTGAAATTTTGTTTGAAATATCTCCGTATACAAGCGACACAAATAATATTTAAAGTCCGACATATTAAAGAAAATACCACGGAAAATACTACAAATATACAACGAATAAGCGCACGGGGGGAGGTTGGATTTGCGCGGGGTGGGGGGTCTACTTGCCGGGAAAGTCTTGGGGTGGCACAATTTTCTACTTTCGTAGCAAGGAAAGTATTGTTTTCGCACTTCTGTGTGTCTGTATGTCAATCAAATCAAATCAAATCGCATTTATTGTCTTCAAAAAACTTTACATAGTTGTTTAGACATTGTATATAGCCGCTTAATGTTAAAATAACTTTAAAATGTATACTAAATATTTCATTAGAGACTCACCACATAATTGAGTTATATTAGATATTTATAACTACAGATAGTCATGAAATTATAATATTAAAATTAAATGGTCCTGTAAGTAAGAATTATAATTGATTATGGGAGACAATTAGAAATAATAGTAATAATATAATAATCAATAAAATGGTACAAATGTCAAGTTAAATAAAAAAAATCGAGATGGAAATTGTCAGTAATCTAATTATAATTCGTTAATATTATATAATTCTCTCGCAATAAGGTAGCCTTTTAATTTCGATTTAAATTGGGTGATATTTCCGTTTCTACATATACTTTTGATATTCTCAGGCAGTTTATTGTAACACGCCATTCCAACGTAATTTGGATCCCTTTTGAATAATTCCAGAGATGGACGGGGTAATGCTAAATTGTGCCTACATCTGGTGAAATGCGAGTGAATTTCTTTTTGGGTCTTCATTTTTCCTATGTTTTTTAATATTAATTTTATGCATTCAAATATGTATAGTGATGGTAGCGTTAGAATACTGAGATTTTTGAAGTGACCACGACATGATTCATTATGTTTAAGGTTTATCAATATTCTTATGGCTCGTTTTTGGAGAGAGAAAATATGTTGCCTTAAAACTACTGTACACTGTGTCCAGAAGGGAATCCCGTAACGAAGAATTGACTCGAAATAGGCAAAGTATATTATTTTGGTGTGTTTAACACTGATTAGTTTCCTTATTTGCCTTAGTAAGAAACAGGCGCTGGATAGTCTGTCGCTTAATTCCTCTCCGTGAGCATTCCACCTTAAATTTTCATCTAAAACTAAACCCAGAAATTTATGGCTTTTAATATTGGCTACTGTGTTTGCACCGATAATTAAATTTTGACTGTTTATAACCTTATTTTTTCTACAAGATAGGAAAATGGATACTGTCTTGGATGTGTTTAGAGACAGATTATTTTTCTCGAACCAGGTATTCAACAGAGCCAATTCATGGTTTAACGTTTTCACTACATTCTCTATTTTGGCATCTGCAAAGCTTATGCTGGTGTCATCTGCATACAAAGTTACATTTGAGTGAGCTACTATAGATGGGAGATCATTAATATATAGAATGAAAAGGGTCGGTCCCAGGATGCTTCCCTGAGGAACACCGCTCTTCGTTTCACACTCATCGGAAATGGTTCTCTTCAATACGCCACCTGTGCAGTCGTCTAATTGTACAACTTGTTTTCTTTTTGAGAGATAGCTGCTGAACCATTTTAAGCTATTTCCTCGGATTCCATATCTGTCGAGTTTAGTTAGCAGTGTTTGATGGTCTACCATATCGAACGCTTTTGATAAATCGCAAAATACGGTACTTGAATAAAGTTTCTTGTCCATGTCATTGTACATTTTTCTCAGAACGTTGTTCAGTGCATCGATTGTACCTTTATTTCTTCTGAAACCGAACTGAGATTTTGTTAGGATATTTTTGTTTTCTATGTATTTTAACAACCTTGAATTTACTATTTTTTCAAGCACTTTGGAAAAAACAGGTAGCAACGCTATTGGTCTGTAGTTGTTTATTTCAGTTTTTGGACCTTTTTTATGTATAGGAATAATTTTAGCAATTTTGAATTGATCTGGGAAAATTCCATCTCGGAGAGATATATTGAATATATAGGCTAATTTGTCAACTATAAACGGAAGTGTCAATTTTACCATGTCTATTGCGATATCGTCAATTCCTGAGGATTTTTTATTTTTCATGGAATTCACTATTTTTGTTATTTCAACAACATCAGTTGGCTGCATGAAGAAAATATGTCTGCTGTAAGGTATATTGTGCCCACCTGTTAGATTGTTCTGTGAGGTGTTTGATTGTGATATTTGACCGATTTGGGAAAAGAAAGTGTTGAACATATTCGCTACTTCTGTTTGATCTTCGACCGTATGGCCCTTTCGGTTAAGAGTAATGTTAGAGTAGCACTTTTTTCCTTTGCCCATTTTATCATTTACAAGCTGCCATAATGCTTTTGAATTATTTTTCAAATTTAATATTTCATTTCGGATTAGATTTCTTTTGGCATTCCTAACCACTCGCCTATATATTTTCTCGTATTTATTTATAAATTTCATAACAAAATCATCGCATTTAAACTTTTGTATAAAACGAAGGGACCTCAGATTCTTAGCCGAAGCTTTAATTCCCTTTGATATCCAGGATTTCTTTAGGTTAGGATTTTTTATTTTTCTTTCTTTCTCGGGAAAACTGCTGTCAAAATGAGACTTAAATTTTTCGAAGAAAAGAGTAAATATTAGATCAGCATTTTCGTTTTCGGAATTAAAAATATCGTCCCAGTCGTCACTGATAATTTTGCTGAGAAATATTTCTTTGTTTGCTTTAGAAAACAATCGGGACTTTTTATAATATACCTGATTTTTTGTGGTGTTATTAATTGAGACGAAGATACCTTCATGATCTGAGAGGCCAGTAGAAGAGATTTTTGAAGAAAGTAGGTCAGTACATAGGTTTGAGAATATGTTATCTATTAATGTGGCTGAGTGCCCTGTGATCCTTGTTGCAGTGTCTACATATGATTTTAAGCCATATATATTCAGAATACTGCACAAATTATATTTGGCTACTGAGTCAACTAGGAAGTCTATATTAATGTCCGTGCATATGACGATTTGTTTATTTTGAAATATTTCTAATAGCCGTGACAATCTTTTGAAGAATATAGTAATATTTCCGATTGGCGATCGATATAACGAAAAAATATGAATACGGCTTTGCGTCAATTTTACTCCGCAGCATTCAAAGTGGCGATCGAGGCAGAGATCAGCACACTGCAGTAATGGTTCACTACCAAGATTATTTTTGAGTTGTACCATAGTCCCCCCCATTTTAAAAATACTCCTGTGTTGGTACGCTCCAATATAAAAACCAGGTAAACTTTCTGGCGCTCCTGGACTGACAAACAGTCGGGGGAGACTGGAAGCAGTACTGTTTCCTATAGAGCGGGGGTGGTTGCGGACCTTACGGCGACTTCTTGAAACGACCATCAGCTATCCGATCCTGGGTGAACAGCCGGGCAAAGAACGCTGTGGTCCGCGATAGATTCGGTAAACACCGTTTCACCGCTTCGTAAGGGAGAGGACCGCGCAAGCGACCTCGAACTCGTAACCAATCGAGAGACTGGAGTAATCTGGTCACAATTGGAAGTAAGGGCGTGAGTGTAGGCCCGCCGGGTAACACTCCTGGCTATCTCGCGCTTGTGGCGTAGCTAGATGGTGGACTGTTTTGTCCTCTAGTCTTCTGCGCTCATTCCAGGGAGATACGACTAATCGTTAAAACTTCCTGACGTGACGGGCTCGCCCGCTCGACAACCCTAGTTGTCGACTACTGTGCATCTGTGTGTATGTCTGTGGCTCTGTGTGTATTCCTCCTGGATAGAGCACAAACGCTTCATACGGTCATCGCGAGAGTTGAAAAAAATGTAGTTGAAATCGGTCCTCCAGAGGGCGTGCTGGTCATACTTCAATCTTGAAATGTTGGACTTAAAGACTTGAAATTCGGTACTCTGATGCCTCGTTCGATCGAAATTACGTTGTGAAATTTTGGTTGGAGTATCTCCGTATACAAGCGACACAAATAATATTTAAAGTCCGACATATTAAAGAAAATATTACATCCTTATACACTTTTAATACCACGGGAAATACTATAAATACACTATGAATTGGGGAGGGGCTCGTTTTTTCTGGGAAAGTCTTGGGAAGACACGGTTTTTTTTTAATTTTGGTATGCAGTTTCAATATGTAATAATTAGGCATTTTAATGTTCGAATAGATTAATAGATGGCATTCTATCTCTCCGTATTATTTCTGTGATATAACCAGCCTTTATAAAAAAAACGATAGATAGCACTAATAATTGATTATTATTATTATTATCATTGGTTAATTTATTGCGTTTTTATAATCGATCACTTTGAGGCGTCGACTACAACGGGCAAACCCGTCACCTCAGGAAGTTTTAACAATATGTGATTATTCTGTCTCCCGTGAGGTGAGCGTAGTAGACTTTCGGAAGGTACAAACCTAACGTCCAACAAAGCCACGAACCCGACAGAGGCCAACGCCCTACTGCGGGGCACCGGGTAAAGTACAAATCGGGCAGCCTCGCCCCCTGTCTACCAGTCTTGGAAGGATATCTCCGTCTGGAATTAACCATCAGGATAGCTCCAACCTCTCGACTAGTTACGGGTTCGAAGTCGCTTGCACGATCTCTACCTGCTGTATATTCAGCGGTGATTCCGTTTGAATCTTTCGCGAATCAAAGGCATTTTTTGCCCGGCTCTGAATTCTGGATCAGGTTATGGCCCTAATTGCAATTTCAAGAGTAGTTGACGACAGATCAACATCCACCCCCCGCTTAAGAGACAGTATATTTCCATAGTCTTCTCCAGCCTCTTTCAGCAATTAGTCAGAGTGCACAACCGATTGGCTGACCCCGCGCAAATCCTCCAGAAATACCGGGAGGCAATCCCCCAGGAGAAATTGATCCGCCAGTCGTGAGGCCTGAGACGCGAGAGTCTTACCCATGGTAGCCTTCCACACGAGGAGGCTTTTGAATAGGAGTCGAATCGTGAGTTGGACCGATCTCTAAAAACAATGGATCCTATGGCCCAAGCTGCTCTAAACCATTCGCTACCATATACATATAATCAATCGAAATAATATATAGAATGTCGATTTGTACAACTGACTGTAATAGTGAGAAATGCCTGTTATAGTTGTTTAAGCGATGCGATATATTACCTATACATGAAAAAGTTACATTCTCACTAGCAATGGAGCATTTTAGAAATTCAGAATTTAAAATACCAATACAGTACAATAGGAATGTTAGAGAAAAAGTCCGTAAAAGATTTGAAGAACCAAGAGCGAACAACTACTATGGTGAAAGGACGTTAAAGTACCTCATTCCAAGAATCTTGAATACTATTGTATCTGAGGAAGACTGTGTAAGCGTGAGCAAACAGATGTTTAAAAAGAGATTAAAAAGCTATTGGACGTTTATAGTGAAATTAGTGGTCATAAGTGGCATAATGGTTTACTGCATCCCTCATTAAACTCATTAAAGAAAAATCAAAATACCACAGAAAGTGGCGTCAATATGGCAACCCCCGAGACTACGAATCATTTTCTCTGCTCCGCGCCCGGCAAAAAGCAATGAGAGATGATTGCTTCCAGCAATATATTAGCCGTTGCGAAACATCTATAAGGGACAACCCGAAGGAAATTTGGTCATATGTCAAAAGTATCCGTCGTCACCACGTGCTACCTCAGCGCATGATTTACGAGGACCTTAACATTGATGGGGGCCATGAAATCTGCGAAGCTTTCTCTAAGTACTTCGAATCGGTGTTTGACAAGGGCACACGACTGGACGCTGTTCCGGCTCCTGACTCCCCTGAAGAGCACCCTAGCAGTACAAGTAGTATATCCAAAATTGCCATCGATAAGGGACTTATCGGCAAGTATTTAAGCAAGCTAGACAAGAATAAAGGATCTGGAAGTGATGGAATTCCTCCCACCTATATTATAAACTGTGCAAGCCAATTAGCTCATCCACTCGCCTTGTTATTCCGCCGTTCCCTGGATGAAGGTACATTTCCCTCTCGTTGGAAAGAAGCCTTTATTGTACCAATACATAAAAGTGGCTTAAATAATAACATATCGCATTATAGGCCCATCTCAATCCTTCCGGTGTTCAGTAAAGTTTTCGAAAAAATTATATACGATCAGATTTATCCCGCCATTTGCAATTCGCTTTCTCTGTATCAGCAAGGCTTCATGAGTAAGCGATCTGTAGTCACGAACTTAAGTCAATTCACTAACGAAATCCTGGATAACATGAACAATCGGATACAAACTGATGTTATATATACAGATTTCTCAAAAGCATTTGACAGGGTAAATCATTCTATATTATTAATTAAACTTGAGAAACTCGGTATACACGGCGATCTGTTAAGATGGTTCACATCTTATATTCATAATCGTCAACAGGCTGTCGTCGTAGGTGGATTTAAATCAGACTTTATTTCGATTCCTTCGGGTGTTCCACAGGGATCACACCTGGGACCGCTCTTATTCAATATATATATTAACGATATCGGTTCCTGTTTTAAATCTTGCCAGTTTATCCTATACGCGGATGACCTTAAAGTTTATTCTGTTATCTCAAAAGTGGCTGACTGTTTACGCCTGCAGGATGACCTGAGCCGTCTTAGCGAATACTGTGTTTTGAACAAGCTCGATCTTAATGTCAAGAAGTGCCATCGAATCACGTTTACGAGAAACAGAAATAAAATATTTTACAATTATAAAATTGGTTTAGATAACATTAAGGAGACTAACATTGTCCGAGATTTGGGGGTTTTACTCGATTCCAAAATGAAATTCGACCAGCACATTGAAAGTATTGTCACCAGAGCATACAAATCGCTAGGTTTTCTACTACGGGCGTGCAAGCCCTTTTCCGAGATATCCACCTTGTTAGTAATATACCAAGCCTATGTCCGTAGTATACTTGAATTTGCATCTTGTATTTGGTCCCCTCAATACAATGTGTATAAGCAACGAATCGAGCGTATTCAAAAAAAATTCTTAAGGCACTTGTGCTTTAGGGAAAATAGACCTGCTGAATCGTACAAGGATAGATTAGCTCTTTTTAAACTCGATAGTCTTGAAGATAGGCGTACAACTTGCGATATGATGTTTCTCTACAACGTAATAAATAACAATTTTGACAGTGCGTATCTGGTCGAAAAGATATCCATTCTGGCTCCTCCTCGCATTACTCGAAACCCGAATCTGTTTTATATAAAGAGATATAACTCTAATTACACGAAACATTCCTTAATAAATAGAGCTATGACAACGTATAACGATAGGTTCGGGTACATTGATATTTTTTCATCAGTTAAAAGTCACTTTAAGGAAACCATTAAAAAATCCTATCAGTCCTTTGTCCCTCGTATTTCATATAATGACTATTAATCGCTTGAACAGTTTACATGAATAGCTTTTTTGGAATTTTTTGTTTTTGCAATTTTTTGTTTTTTAAAATGTATCTTTGGTACAAAATAATAAATATTGTATATAATCTCAATGTAAAATTTCATTTCCATTTGTTTTTTGTTCTTTTTCTTTTTCTATAATATTAAATTTGCTAAAAAATGTATATATATAAATAAGATATAATAACGGAGATATGTACTGTACACATTATAGATAGATAGTGTTAACATATAATTAGTCATAGTTTTATTGTTATATTTTGTATTTGTTATGTATAAACGCTGTTTGTTAACCAAATAAAATAAAATAAAAAATAAATAAATAAAATAAGTAAATTTGTTATACGTTTCTATAATTTAAGCTTGTAGTAATACTGGCCTGATTTAAGCCTGTAGTAAGACCAGTAGTAATACTGCTGTGCATTGTTTTTTATATTATTAATGTCTTTTTGTATCACAAAATTAGAAGTGTAAGACTAGAAAAATAAGAGATTGTCTCGCCAGCAAACTGTACCTATACCAGTTTGGCAAGATTTTATTATTTAAAAAATGCATTTTTTTCTCTGAATAAAAAAAAAAAAAAAAAAGTTCTTCGTGATGAAGGTAAGTGCCCTCACGAAATTTAGATTGTTTTTATGAATTTTGGCTCCGCCTATCAGGCGCCAGTATGTCTTCTAAATCACGTTTCATTCGTCGATCAATCATTCATTATATACCTAGATGCTCACAGCAGCCTTGGAAAAAAAGACATTAAAATAAGTAAATAGTACCTGTTATCAATCAAACCGTCGCAGGGAAAAAATAAGTGTTATGTATCCACTTACCAACCGGTTATTTATAGATTCGTTAAAATCTATAATCAGTAAATAAGGAAATTGAAAGTTAATATTGGCTGTTGTATCGCTTATCTGGTTGCTATAAAAGAAATGAGTACCTACCATAGTATCAAAGTCGGACATCTGTCAATTAATGAATACGATGCGACAATCACATCTATATTGCAAAAGAGGGAATTCGCGCTTGTAGATTCTACATATTCTGCGTTAAAAAAAAATAGAAAAACACCAAAATAATAAAATAAAAAAATAAATAATGATAATAATAATAATGATTATAAATTAAAATAGAAATAATAATATATATATATATATATATATATATATATATATATATATATATATATATATATATATATATATATATATATATATATATATATATATATATATATATATATATATATATATATATATATATATATATATATATATATATATATATATATATATATATATATATATATATATATATATATATATATATATATATATATACATATATATATATATATTTTAGATCTTTCCTTGACACAACCGTGGCACTCTAGTGTGACTCCCGAAGTGAGCTCGCCTTAACACAGGGGTGCCTAGCAAGGCGGGCTCGGCCGCTCTTTGCTTAGCATAATAGAAAGATTATCATTTGCGTTTAATGTATGCGCTATGTAACCTGGGCTCAGCCAGATGTATCATGTGTATATAACTTTAAAAGCATACGACGGCATTGTCTAAATTGTCATTTCATTTTCTGTTGTGCTCATGAATTTGAATGTATATGTATATGTAAATAAATAAATTGAATTAGAGAAAAATCGTTTTTTTGGTGAAGTGGACATTTAGACCCTTTTTTTTCTTCTTTATTTTGTTTAATACTCTAAAAATGAGAAGGAGGTAACTGTTGGTCTTTGAATTGAAAACTTCGATTTTCTGTGGTATTGAATATTTATTTCGAAGAAAATTGGAGAAAGCATTTCATTCAATGTGTTGTCCATCGCTAGCTATGACGTCCTCCCATTTTCTGTCAAGAGTCAGATTCCCCGGCGGAAGAAGTCTTCGTCCTTGGAGGCTATCCACGAATCCAGCCATATTTCAATATCCTCGAAAGACTGGAAGCGCTACTCGGAAAGGCCATGGGCCATTGTCCGGAACAAATAGTAGTCGGATGGCGCAATATCTGGGGAGTACGGCGGGCGAGGTAGGATGTCGGAAAAAACATGAAATATTACAAGGGGGAGGGGGGGGGGGGTGGGGGGGGGGTGTAATGATATATCACGTGTTTTTTTTATTTTAAGTATGATCGTGAGCAGCTTGTGAGAAGGACCTGCCAGCGGTGTGGACTGTACTTCTAAAAGGAATGTTAAGGCACATGTAAATTCATGTCACAAGCAACCTAATGATCCGAGCATAATAGTCCAGATATGCACAATGTTCGTCATTCACGCATCCTTACGCGACAATCGATCGCTAGATCGAGAGAGATTCTCTGCATGTGTTGTTGTTAGTTTAGGTTGCCCTAAGCTTTGTTGAACAATGCCAAACAGGCTGTTCTGTTCTGTTCTTAGGTTGCCCTAAGCTTTGTTGAACAATGCCAAACAGGCTGTTCTGTTCTGCTCTTAGGTCGCCCTAAGCTTTATTGAACAATGCCAAACATAAACTTTGTTGGCGACGGCTTTTTAATAAAGAGAAAAAGTTTCGAAAATAATCGCAAATATTTCAATCGACGCAAGAAACAAACAAAAATTAGTTTGACAATGAGATTTCGAATGGGTAATTCATATGCTACAAATTATTAAGTACGGTATACTTTTTTTAATTATACTTATTCACAAAAAAATATTCAGGAATTATTTTTACAGAATGATTTTGCGATACAAGGCAGTGCCTGTTTCAAGGAAAACGCCAATTTGATATATTATTATTTTAAAGTTTACTTTTATTAATATGTTAGAAATTGTTATTTTTAATTAAAAAAATTTAAATAAAATGAACAAGATAATCATTCAAGTCAGAATAATTATTAAATAATAAAAGTAGTAGAAAATAATTATAAAATAAATATCCTACGACTATAATAAACGCGAAAGTTTGTAAGAATGTATGTACGGATGTTTGTTACTCTTTCACGTAAAAACTGCTAAATGGATTTTGATGAAACTTTACAATAATATAGCTTACACATCAGAATAACACATAGGCTATAATTTATAAAGATATAGTGTGAATTATTTAAAATATAACGATAAGTGTCAAGTAAGTAAGAAAAACTCTGCCATCTGCGAGTTATTTTGGCGTGCGCCGCAAAAACCGTTGGAGTTACACGTATATAATGTATAATTAAATATGTTTATATTAGTATTATCACAATTTTCCATCACCACGCGGGTGAAACCGCGGGGTGCAGCTAGTTATGTTATAAAAATAAAAAAACTGATTTTCTCTTGTTTACATATGGGCAATTTATATTGTTGATTTACTGTAATCTACTGTATAAGGATTTACTGTAATCCTAAAAATATAAATTACATTATTACAATTACATTACAAACGTTAGTATATAAGTGTAGCCTACAAGCAGACGTTTAAATTCGTTTGACCTTCAAAACATATTAAAAATGCGTACCGTAATTACAATACGAAATACTGTAGTGGAAGATGTTCATGGCTTCACCGAAAAAATCGTTATCCGAAATAGCTCCCCCCTCCCCCCCCCCTCTTTAGTTCAGTTAACCGGGGTTGTACTGTACGTGAATTTGGCGCCCCTATAAATTGCCGCCCGAGGCAGGCACCCTGGTTTACCCCCACTCCCTTCTACCACCTAGATTCGGGGCTGGATATGGGCTAAATGGCGCCATCTGCTGGTTTTAAAGTGTCCGATCTCGAGGGGGAGCTAACGGGCCCATGATGAGGTGGCCACGATGACCCATGTGTTCAGGGTCGGTCACACTCACGGGTCAACACCCATCCGATGGCATCCACGCATGGGGTGCGAACCTGGGTAGGACACTGGGTCAACCAGTCTCCCCCGGGAATCAAACCTCTGGCGCTCCTGGACGGTCTGCGCACCGAGCGGCGCAAGCCAATCGATTGTGCTCTCCGACCAACAGTCGGGGGAGTCTGGGAACTGTATTGTTTCCTATAGAGCGGGGGTGGTTGCCTACCTTACGGCGACTGCTCTTGAAATGACCATAGGCCATCCGATCCCGGTTCAGAGTCGTGCAAAGGACGCCGTGGTCCGCGATAGATTCGGTGCACACCGTTTCACCGCTTCGTAAGGGAGAGGACCGCGCAAGCGACCTCGAACTCGGAACCAATCGAGAGACCGGAGAAATCTGGTCACAATTGGAAGCAAGGGCGCGAGGGTCGGCCCGCCAGGTAACACTGGCTATCTCGCGGTAAGGCGTTGGCTTCTTGCGGGCTGTGACGTAGCTGGACGTTGGATTTGTTCTGTCCAAAGTCTTCTACGTTCACTGCAGGGCGACAGAACGAGAAAATCGTTAAAACGTCCTGTGGTGACGGGCTCGCCTGTTGTAGTTGACACCGCAAGTTGTCCGATCTCGAGGAAGAAGAAAGAGTCTACGGCGCTGATCATTCGTGCGTGCGATCGTCTTGTCGAATGCATTTTTCAATAATAAAAAAACCCGCGCATTCTGCATTCTCGGAATTGGAAGCAGCGAAAACAGTTCACCATAATCGCAAGCGACGCGCGCCGGCGTGTTTAGCCGCTTATTTAGCGATTCGTAAGAAATCTGGGCCAATTGCGCTCTAATTAAAACTTCACGCGTCGGCAGCGGGCGAAACAATGTTGTAACATTGCGAAGAAGCGAATGTGATGCATAACATGCATAATCATTGCAGAGCATGTCCAGACAGTTTTTTTTATGACTTACGAAACGTGATTTAGAAGACATACTGGCGCCTGATATGTGGAACCTAAATGTATAAAAACATTCTAGATTTCGTGACCATCATCACAATTACGTTGACGTTTATTTATTTTTGCCTTTTTTGGGCAGATGATTTTACACGATTGCCCCAAAAAGGAGTGTTATGTGCTTAGGATTCATCTATGTGTGTTTTCCGTTTCTTTATTCCACCATAACTTCTAAACGCTTAAACCGATTTAGAAGTGTTCGAATCATTATGTCATCCCGAGTGTAATAGGGTACCTTATCTGTCCAAATATCAAGTAAGTAGTTGTAGAAATGTCTAAATGTTCAAATATCAATAAAATAACATAAATATATAGTGTTTAGTGGCGGCAAAGGATGCCGTGGTCCGCGATAGATTCGGTAGACACCGTATCACAGCTACGTAAGGGAGAGGAGCGCGCAAGGGACCTTGATCCTGCCACCAGTCAGAAAGCAGGAGGTATCATGATGATTAATTCCAGACGGAGATATCCTTCCAAACTGGTAGTCAGGGGGCGAGGCTGCCCGCTGGGAACCTTTACCGGTGCCTCGCCGTAAGGCGTTGGTCTCTGACGGGCGAGTGGCGTAACTAGACAGTTGACTGTTTTCTTTCCAAGTCTTCTACGCTCACCTCATGGGAGACAGAACGATCAAATATCGTTAAAACTTCCTGAGGTGATGGGTTTGACCTATGTAGTTAACAGTTCTAGTTGATGTTAGAGGTAGCGAATGGTTTCGTGCAGCTTGGGCCATAAGATCCAATGTGTGATCGGGTCGGCACAACTCACGATTTAACTCCTATTCAGTAGCCTGCCCGTGTGGAAGACTACCCCAGGAAGGACTCTCGCGTCCCAGGTCTCACGGCTGGCGGATCGGTTCCCGCTGGGGGAATTGCGCTCCGGTGCTAGTGGCCGGGTTGCGTACCGTGCGGCGTCAGATAATCGTCTGTACACTCTGACTAATGACTGAAGGAGTGTGGAGACTATGAAAATATACTGTCTCTCAAGCAGTGGGGGTAGATCAACATCTACCCCCACTCTAGGGGTCAACGACCTGTGATGAACCACTCTTAAAATAATCAATTGGCTACCTGATCCTGAATTCAGCGCCGGGAAAAGATGCCAATGGTGCGCGATAGATTCGAGCTGAATCACCGCTGAATATGCGGCAGGTAGAGTCCGCGCAGGCGACTTCTAACCCGTAACCAGTCGGGAAGGTCGGAGATATACTAATGGTTAATTCTTGGCGGAGCACCCCTACCCGGTGCCTCGCTGTAAGGCGTTGTCCTCTAACGGTTCGTTGGCTTTGCTGGACGGTAGGTTTGTATCGTCCTCAAGTCCTCTACGCTCACCCTACCGAAAACAGAACGATCTTTATTGTTAAATCTCCCCGGGGTGACGAGTTCGCCCATTGTAGGCGAACTCGGCGAGGCGCCACACCTTCATGTGACGTTAGCGGTAATTCAGTTCGAAGTTATCGTAGACCGAGGCCCACCCTTTGCCCGTCAATATTTCAGTATGTGTTCACTGGAAGACCGCCGCACAGCGGCTGATATGACATTATTGCATAAAATAATACATAACAAAATTTAGCCCTCATTTGGTAAAGAAAGTGTCGTTGTTGGTTCCGCCACGAAGGGTTCGCTCTCCTCGTACGTTCGAAATCCCTCGTGTGAACACTAGTTACGCCCAAAACTCCGCTTGCGTTATGCACCGCTTGATGACCACATGTAAGATAAGATAAGATATCGACATTTTTTACTTGAATCAACCTAAATTCAGCGAGGCTGTCCTTAGCTCACTAGGCGTCTAGGAAGTGATGATATAGTGAGTATACAAATGGTTTCAAAACACTCAGAGCGAAAATGAGAATAGCAAAGAGTATAATTTGAATACCTACGTATATTCTATCCTACATATATCCCATCCCTCTCCTTTCCTATCCTTGCAATAGTTCGATTGTAATTTAATTTCGTGCAATGCAACTTTTGATTTACCGTATAAGAAAATGATGTAGGAAACAATTAATCGGTCAGCGAAACACTGTATTAGAATAATTAGTAATAATTAATGAAGCGCTGTATGTTTCTCGAAAATAAAATAAATAAATATCACAAGAGATCGGATGGCCAACGGATCCTTTTAATTTATAGATGACGTCAGGTCGGCAACTATCCCTGCCGCTTGGAAAACGTATGTTTTCAGACCCCCTAGTTATTCGCCGGATTGCGTAAGCGTGGCTATTGTGAGAGTAGCCACCCTTCACTAGACTCCAATTGATTGTGAGCGAAGGGTGGTTCTCATCATGAAGTTTTCTCCGTGAATGAAAGTCGAGGATGTCGAAGTAGAAGTGTTTAATCAGAAGGTTGAAATGAGTTGAGTTGAAGTCGCCAGTTCTTAACGCCTTGATTGTTGTTTCGCCGTTGTTTAGTAGTGTGGGCGCGAGGTGAAGCCGTAGTAGCGTGTCTGAAGTGTGTAGTCGAGGAGCGAGGCTTGACGATCGGTATCGCGGATAATGCAGGTACTGCTTGATAATGAAGAGTAGTCGCGATAACTGTCCACTGATGGGACGATGTGTAGAGCGCGGTAACTATCCGCCAAAGGAATGATGCAGAGGTGTAGCACGATACTTGTCCACCAAGGGAATGATGTGTAGAGCGTGGCAACTGTCTGCCAAGGGAATGATTGTAGTCGAGTACTCGTCCACCAAGGGAATGATGCCGATCGATTGAAATGTACTACGTTTTATACAGTGAGTGATGATGTAATAGCTACGAGTGGGGTGTGACATGTGTCGCTTGGCTATGCAATAATTGCCGAATTTAGTTGGAAATTAAGTGCAGCTGGCTCGTGTAGGTTTGAGCGAGTCTGCGGTTTCTATTCTGTGAAATTACTTTTTTGTTGTGGGTATGTGGAGCGACAGGCTCCTACACTATCACAACCTGGTACGTAAACCGCCCAGTTCCATCTGAGGTATTCCCCCGAATCCGCGATCTTCTGATCCTAACCGCCTCCGACTGCAGGATTACAGCCGTCGCTGAAGTTGAAGCAATTGCACTTGGTTCCTAATGATTCCGTGCAGCTCGGGTGGTGTTCGCTAACCTATGTGTCATCTGGCTTACACAACTCACGGTTCAACTCCTATCTGATAGCCTCGTAGAGAGACTTAACCTGTCGGGGTACCTATGAGCTTCTAACCACGGCTGTAATTTTGTAGTCGGGGGCGGTTTCGATTGGGATTTTTAGGACTAATCAACTTTCTTGCATATCCAGTTTAATGAAATTATTCTCCAAAATGGTTGATATTTACTCCAACGTTATTTTGGGCCATCCTGTAAATGTTTTTCAACATACTGACTACCATCGATCATGCTAATATTCTCTATAAGTTTATTTATTTTTTAATAATTTTGGAATGCGTGTCCAGAATTTGTCTCCGAAAATGTTTTTTTTTACTGAACATATTTTCCATTGACTTGAAATCAATAGTTTCTAAATGACTACCAAACCCTTGGCTGGTGAGCATTATAATTCGCTATCTTCCCGCGCCGCAAATAAACCGCAATGAATACCTAAAAAATAACAAGCATCAAAACCGTACTTGTTATCGATATTTCTGCAAGACAAGGTTGACTTTCATGACGTTATCAGCCAGCTATTGTTTGTTGTCAGTGGTTTCATATTACAATTACTACTGCATTTCTCTCGCCTGTCGATGTTAGAGGATTGACTGCCGCTGTAAAATAAATCATCTTAGATTTATTTATTTTTGTTAATATTTTTGGAATTTACTAGATTTCATTTCAAACCCATGGTATGAGAATTTGATGTATAGTAAAACCTAACGTTAACAAAAGCATTACTTTTAATGTCAGTAAAGTTCGAAAATTGAAAAGAAAAGAAAAGTAATTAGTTGTCTGAATGTTTAAATGTCCAAATGTCAATAAATTAACATAATTATATCGTGTTTAGTGCGAAGGAAAGGTCGGATTGAGTACATTCCAGAAATATACTTGTATCTATATGGATAAATACATAATCCACCAATAACAATCTATACTAATATTATAAAGAGGTAACGTTTGTGAGGTTGTAGGAAGTAATCTCTGGATCTACAGAACCGATTTTGAAAATTCTTTTACCAATAGAAAGCCACGTTATTTGTGAGTGTCATAGGCGAAAAATGAAAAGACTTTTTCGTGGTAGTCGGATTTCCAAAGTAAGTCGGAAAAAACGGTCGAACGAAAACGTTTCTAACTAACGCTGCCTTAACGATGAGAGATATACGATTAAGTTCTAGAGAAAAGTTGTAGAGCTTGATAATGCCTACAAAAAAGTCAGCGACAGCATATGTCTAACTTTTATATTTAAGTCACAAAAAGTAGTTTTTCAAATTAAAAAAATAATTTTAATCGTTAGGTCATGTTTATTGGTCATATTATCAACAATTATGAATTCAAATCAAAATAAGTAAATTTATCGTCTCAAGTGTTTAAAACAAAAGACTTTTCCCTTTTACGGATATAATTTCACTTTTACTGCATAAATGGTTAAAGAGATAAGACACTCACAAATAAGACACTCACAAGAAGACACTAACAAATAACGGTAATACAGTCAAATTGGCATGCAAATACATGTTATTTATTTATTTTTTATTAGCTAAATGTATACAGCATATTCATTTTATAAAAGAACATTTTATAAATTAACATTAATATAGCCATTAATACATTTCAAATTAGCAAATAATATGAAGCACCTATTTAAAAGATAATAATTTTATAAGCATTTTTTTAAGAAAAAGGAAAAATGGAAAAAGTAGCATTTCTAAATTTAATTGTATAAGTACAATAGGGGAATGGAAATGGAAGGGAGGGATTGTTATAACACTATATGTAATATACGTTCATAAATGCCCATACATACGTATACTATTGACATATATACATATAAACATACATACACACATAAATACATTGTATATAATAAAGTAATAAGTAGTGCGTATTTTATAAATATTTAAATTAATTATTGTTCCTGAGCTTTTCTTCAACTGCTTGAAGAAAAGGCTTCCTGTCCAGAGAAAAAATGTCAAGTTCATTAAACCTGTTATTAAAAGAGCTGAGTAACCGTATCATTGTAGAGTTTCTGAAGTGGCTTGTATTGCATACATACAAATGCAGTAAATATATAACCCTTCTTTTGGCAGTCAGGAAATAAATCATAGCACTCAGTACTAACCAAGCCATACTCATAATTTCATCACAAGTAAAAAGTTTTACCGCCCAACGAAGTGGGCACGGGTCGGCTAGTTATAAATACAATAGTTCACTCTCTATAACGTCAGTGTGATTTTTATTGATTTTAATATATTTACATCTTCATGGATAAAAAATAAGATTGTAATAGTATTCATACCTTATCATTATCATTCCCGGCGTCAATTAAATCATCAAAGTAACCGATTTATTATAAATAAAATGTTAATTAGTGTATATCTTATTTTTTATGATTATCCGCCTGCTCGTTTTTAAAAACAAACGGAGGCACAACTAATGTTTTTTATTTTTCTTTCAAGCTGACAATAATTTGAACGTCTTTACGGGAATGAATCAGTAAAGGAGCAAAAGAAACACTAGTCTGAGTACAATACGCCTCTTGGGAGACGGTACTGAGACATATCCCTTGATACTTACTTATATGATGATACTTACGTGAATGGCTTACTATTCTCACATTACTGTGTTGCAATGTAAAAAAAAATTACCAAAACGTAGGTTCTACTCTTTCTGGCCAGACTGTATAATATACAGTCAGACTGTATAATATACAGTGGGAGATAATGAGCCCTTGCTGAGTTGGCCACGAAGACCCATTCTGTGCAGGGTTGGTCACACTCACGGGTCAACACCCATCCGGCGGCCTCCACGCATGAAGTGCGAGCCCGGGCAGGACTCTGGCCTTAGGGCTAATTTCCCCTAGGAATCAACCTTCTAGCGCTCCTGGACGGTCTGCACACCGTGCGGCGTAAGCCAATCGACAATGCGATAGATTCGGCGCACACCGTCTCACCGCTTCGTAAGGGAGAGGACCGCGCAAGCGACCTCGAACTCGTAACCAATCGAGAGACCGGGGTAATCTGGTCACACTTGGAAGTAAGGGCGTGAGTGTGAGCCCGCTGGGTTACTCACCTAGTTATCTCGCGGTTAAGGCGTTGGCCTCTTACGGGCATGTGTTGGAGCTTGACGGTGGACTGTTTTTGTCCAAGTCGTCTGCGTTCACCTCACGGAGGATAGAACGACTAATCGTTAAAACTTCCTGACGTGACGGGTTCGCCAGTTGTAGTTGACAACTCTATTTGTATAATATACAGTCAGATATTCTTGAAATATCCCGACGAACGCGTCATAAAATCGTTCATCGAGTTCCAGCAATTTTTAACATTACATTTAGCATTTTTTTATCGCAATTCATTAAAACCGTCGACTCTGTCACTTCTCGACCCGTCGCCGAGCACATTTATACACAATCGACATTTTTAACCTTGGAATAGCGCGTTGCATACGTTCGGATCATTATTTAATATCTTCACCTAATGACCTCAAGACGTTTGTTTTTAAAAACGAGCAGGCGGATAATCATTAAAAAATATGACATACACAAATTAACATTTTATTTATAATAAATCGGTTACTTTGATGATTTAATTAACGCCGAGAATGATAATGATAACGTATGAATACTATTAAAATATATTTTTTAACCATGAGAGATTTTATCCATGAACAAGTAAATATATAAAAAATACAAAAAAACACGACTGCCGTTACAGAAAGTGACTATTGTATTTATAACTAGCTGACCCGTGCCCACTTCGTTGGGCGGTAAAACTTTTTACTTGTGATGAAATTATGAGTGTGGTTTGGTTAGTTAGTACTGAGTGCTATGATTTATTTCCTGACTGCCAAAAGAAGGATTATATTTTTACTGCATATGTATGTATGTATTTGCATGCCGATTTGACTATATTACCGTTCTTTGTGAGTGTCTTCTTGTGAGTGTCTTATCTCTTTAACCATTTATGCAGTTAAAGTGAAATTATATGCAGTAAAAGGGAAAAGTCTTTTCTTTTAAACACTACTGACACTTTTGTTTTAAACATTTTGAGATTACTTCCTACAACGTCACAAACATTACCTCTTTATAATGTTAGTATAGATAGACGACACGGTCGCGGTTCCATACATATATCGTATTATCTTTTTAACTATTTCTGCAGTAAAAGGGAAAAAGTCTTTTGTTTTAAACACTTAAGACGCTAAATTTACTTATTTTAATAATAATTCATAATTGTTGATAATATGAGCAATAAACATGACCTATCGATTTAGCCTATGACACTCACAAATAACGTGGCTTTCTATTGGTAAAAGAATTTTTTAAATCGGTTCAGTAGATCCAGAGATTACTTCCTACAACGTCACAAACTTTACCCCTTTATAATATTAGTATAGATAGACGACACGGTCGCGGTTCCATACCAATCTCGTATTATCTCTTTAACTATTTATGCAGTAAAAGGGAAAAGTCTTTTGTTTTAAACACTTGAGACGATAAATTTACTTATTTTGGTATTAATTCATAATTGTTGATAATATGACCAATAAACATGACCTAACGATTTAAATTATTTTTTAAATATAAAATACTACTTTTTGTTACTTAAATATAAAAGGTAGACATATGCTGTCGCTGACTTTTTTGTAGGCATTGTCAAGCTCTACAACTTCTCTCTAGAACTTAATCATATATCTCTTAGCGTTAAGGCAGCGTTCGTTAGAAACGTTTTCGTTCGACCGTTTTTTCCGACACATACTTTGGAAATCCGACTACCACGAAAAGGCCTTTTTATTTTTCGGATTAATATACAGCCTATGACAAATAACGTGGCTTTCTGTTGGTAAAAGAATTTTTAAAATCGGTTCAGTAGATCCAGAGATTACTTCCTACAACGTCACAAACTTACCTCTTTATAATATTAGTATAGAATAATATTTGTGGTTTATGTTTTTATCCATATAGATACAAGTATATTTCCGGAATGTACTCAATCCGGACTTTCACTTGACACTAAACACGATATATTTATGTAAATTTTTTGACATTTAGACATTTGGACATTTAGACAACTACTTACTTGCCTATTTGACTTTTGCCTTTCCTGGAACAATCCAAGGGCGTCAGGTATCTGAACCAGCAGTATATCTCTAGACGTCAGGCTCTAACGATTTGTTATCAAGTACGTAATAATTTTAATGTTTTGATATCTATTTTTTTTAATTGCATGGCGTTTAATTTTTTTTAAATGCGAATCCGTAATCTTCTGATCCCAACCACCTCCGACTTGCAGGATTACAGCCGTAACAGAAGCTCACAGCCTTAACCCTGATAGGTTAAGTCCCTTTTCGAGGAGACTACCAGATAGGAATTAAACCGTGAGTTGGGCAGGCCAGGTGACATAACATTTGGCTAACACCACCCAAGCTGCACGAAACCATTAAAACATCTTCAGAATAATTGTCAATTTTATTAATCTGAAATATTGTGCTGGCTGTACGCTATATTTATAATATTGGATACCTAACTGACAAGCAATTCAAGTCTCCCCTTTCAAAGACCTCTCCCCAAGGAAATTGCATGGCGTAATCTTTTTATTCAATCTTATAAAGGCGTACGATGATGTCATACTCTGACGAATCTGGTCGGCAAAAATCGATGTTACGCATATAATACAGAAGGTTCTGTGCAGAGTCGCCTGGGCCTTTCAGAGACAAACATGCCACTTTTACAGTAGTCGATTGTAAGCTGGTCCGTTCGCCGGATCCGGTCGTTTTATCGGATTCGCTACATTACATTGCATTCGTACGTAATTGGCTAATTTACCGATGTTGGGTTGGACGTGTCACAATATACTATAGGTTGTACCTATGTACAAGTACCTATATTATGTATACTTATGTAGTAGGCATCAACAGCCGATTTCCATAGCCGGATCGGTCAGGCAACAGCAACATTTGCCTCGCTCAAGTGGTGCATATGGAAGCGAACGAATATTACCATCCAAACCAAAGAACGACTATATCGAACGTTGGTCCTTCCCATTCTTCTTTATGGATCGGAAACGTGGACGTTACTACAATCGGACCTCAACAAATTCGAAGTCTTCCAAATGCGATGCTTGAGGCAGATTCTCGGTGTCTCACTCCGCGACCGAATTCGAAACGAGACCATTAGAGAAAGATGCGATTAACTAACAACGATCGAAGAAGAAGTACAAAAACGTCGACTACGATGGTTCGGTCAAATTTGCCGAATGGACGATAATCGCTTGCCACGTAAACTTAGCGAGACCGTCCGACAGAATGGAGAATTCAGCGATCGGCACCGAAGAAAACCTGGCTAAATAACATCAAAGATGACCTTAGCAATCAACGATTATCGGCTATCGATGCTCGAGACGTGGCAAATCGTCAACCGTAGATTTCAACCGTCAACCGTGTGGGAGAGATGGACCGAGGCTACCTTTTCTTTTGAATCTAAAATTTCTTTTAACTAAAAAGAAAGTGTCGTTTTGCTATATATATTTTATAAATGGTATAGTATTAATAGTATTTATTTATTTATTTATTTATTTATTTGTTACAAATTGGTATAGAGTTAACAGTGAGATATGATTTGTAATTATTTATATAAGTAATAAGAAAATGAATACAACCCATACGATCATTCTAGACGAATGCCCAACTAGACCGAACAGCCTGTATCTGGGCATACGAAATATATACCCTTTGTTTTTTGAGTAGTACTGACGTTTGAGTAGTACTGACTAATAGACTACTTTCAATACTAACACTAAGATAATGAATAAAGAAATAAAATATAAGAAAATAACTGAAAAAAGAAAATTAAAAAGTAAAATGGCATAAAATAGTAAACATATTAATACAAATATATATGATAAAGGGTTAGTAACATACATATATACACATATACACATACAAACATATATACATACATATATAATAACAAACACACATATTTCAAATTATTGTATGAAGCAATTCATTTTCAGTCTTTGTACGACCTACTTCGTAAAGGAGCCATTTTTTTACTTTTATCTTAAATTGGTGTGTATTTTGAACATTTTTTACTGCCTCTTCTAAAGTATTAAAAATTTTTGGGGCGATGAAATACAACTGTCTTTGGGCAAAGGTTGTATGTACGTGAGGAATTACATAGTTCGTCCCTTCAGCCATTCTAGTTGGTCTTTGCTGCTGGCTTCGGGAACGTTTCTCTAAGGTCTTGTAAAAATGTATTAGGCGTTGTTTCACAAACAACTGACGAATATCCAAAACACTCGCTTCGCTGAACAGCAGGTCAGAGTCATGGCGGGGATGTTTTCTGTAAGTAACCCTCAATAATAATTTCTGGGCTTTAACCAGTGGTTCAAGTACTTGTTTCGTACAGGCCCCCATGCAATGATACCGTGCATCCAAAGGCTTTGGCAAAGCGCCGTGTACACAATTTTTAACGTCGGTATATTCACATAATACCATAAGCGTGTGTTTTACTCATTCACAAAAAAAAATGGGCCCCAAAAAAAAGTGGTCCATCTCTCCTCAACTTACCTACCCTATATAATTATTATATTTTGAGATTGGATACCGTGTTTAGAAAACTACTATATATTGGGCTACTGAACATAAGGGAAAAATATGCAATGTTTGGAATTATGAGTGCTATCTACATGTTACATTTCATAGTAAAATCCGAGCTGCCAAAACGTAGTACGGCATTGAGCAATCTAATATCCTATAATATTAGCAATGATAAGACTATGTCATAGGGCAAGTGTAAACGCGTTTATTCCGATGACCTCAAAACATGTTTCCCATAATAAATGCATAATAATATCTCATCATCTTTTTAACGCGTTACGTCCGAGATTTCTTCTGTAGCAACCTCTTTTAGTGATTAGGTCATCTGAAGACGTTGATGTTGTACAGAGCTCGGGTGGAGTCGCTTTTCGCGTACAGACTGACGGTGTATGGCGGTGTATGTACAATAAGAAATAGAAATAAGAAATAAGAAAAATTTATTTTCAAAAACCCGATCTGGGTATAGAAATTACATATAACAAAAAATAGTATTTCTACAAATGAAATTACATTTCAAATTATAAAAAAGTGTATAAAAAACTAATATTAAAAAAAACATAGAAATTAAAACATAACAAAGACATAAAAACTAGAAAAATAAAAATAAACAGAAATAATGAAAAACATAGAGAATCAGCAATACAATAACGAAAATATATGAAAACTAGAAAAATAGAAAGCATCCAAAGAGTTCTACATAGACTACATTTAATAAGGATCAAACTATCAATCAACAATCAAGAAATAGAAAAATGCATCGACTCTTCAAAGAACAAAAAATCAACTGCTCTCGATGATATACCTGTTAGCGTAATTAAAATCCATAAACGTGTACTGGCACCTTGTCTAACATATCTTTACAATTTAAGCTTTTCAGAGGGAATATTTCCAGATTGTCATAAAGTAGCCAAGATTACACCGATATATAAAAGACGGCGATCCCACGAGCGTAGAAAATTATCGACCCGTAGCCCTACTGAGCAATTTCTCAAAAATATTGGAGAATACAATACAATACAATCACTTACTCCAGTAGATAGGCATTCCTACACTTGGATGCGTCACAAAATTAAATCCTAAAAATTTCATTATTAAAAACATTACTAACGTGATAGTTGTCATGGCTGTAATATTATATTCAATATTACCTACATACAAATAATCAAAATATGCTAATGTGATGAGTCAGGGAGAATAATATATTAAAATAGAAATGCAAATTCTATGTAGAATAATAAAAAAATATATTTTATTGTCAATCCAGCAATATGCCTTCGTATTTTTTTAAAATGAATAGATGTATAATAAATTATATGAAAATTAGAATGTCAAATATGTATACAAACGTCGTTGTATATATATATATACAAATGTTCGGTTATATGTATACAAATATAATTTTTAAATCAAGACTTTTAAAAACATTTTTTTAACTGTATGGTTAGTAACGGTTGTACCTTTGACAGACGTTTCAGAGCCCGTGGCTTCTTCTTTAGCGGCAAGAAGAATACTGAAGTCGAAACTGTCGGCTACCACCATAAATACCATTTATACAATACAATACAATCAACTACTCCAGTAGATCCCTACACTTGGATGCGTCACAAAATTAAATGCTAGCAATGTAATTATTAAAAACATAACTATCGTGATAGTTGTCATGGCTGTAATATTATATTCAATATTACCTACATACAAATAATCAAAATATACTAATGTGATTTAAGAGTCAGGGGGGATAATACATATAAATAAATACAAACGGAGCTGCCATGGAATTCACCGACCAGAGTCGGGCCCATCATAATACTATTTTTTTTACACTTCTGGGGGGTGAGCAGTGGATTCCGGACTTACGAACCGGCTGTGGTAGGTTTAGGACAGCTGTCTTGCCACATGTGAGCGTTCACCTTACCACCCATTCACTCCCCCTTCGAAACCATAGAATTTGAGATGCGCAAATCGCAGCTTTAGATATTTTTTCTAAGAAAGAGTTGATTATTTTTCTGGAAAGGCCAAGATCTTTAAAGAGGTGAAATAGAGATTTAGCTGGCAGGCCACGAGCGCCAACTTCCACCGCGTGAAGGTGAACAGTGAAGCCGTTCCGGGTTACGGCATTTACAAGATCATGGTATTTATTTAATTTGTACTCGTGGTCTTTTGGGATATTTGATTCCCATGGAACAGTTAATTCTACAATAAGGGCCACCTTCCGAGATAGAGTAAAGAGTTATATCTGGACGGAGGGCTGTGCATCCGAGACTTTCAGGGAATTTATACTGCTTCGAGACCGAATCAACCTCCAGAATCCAATCTGTAGCTTTCTCAATTAGAAATAGAAATGAAATAGAAATGCAAATTCTATGTAGAATAATCAAACAATATATATTTTATTGTCAATCCAGCAATATGCCTTCGTATTTTTTTTAAAATGAATAGATGTATAATAAATTATAAGAAAATTAGAATGTCAGCTATAATACCATTATGTTTAAATCTTTACGCATTTCATCAATCATCAACATGTAAAATAAACTCAGAATTTTCAAACTCCCTTATACCATAAATTGGGTTTCTTACCAAATTATGTATAATTATCTTTTTAAATTGGTCCTCTCCAAGGCGTTTCATTTGCTCTGGAATCTTATTATAGAAGGACAGATTTTGGTGAATAAAACTGTATCGCACTTTGCTAAGTCGCTATCGGTTTATGTGGAGATTGGATTTATTCCTCGTATCGTGATGATGAAAATCACTATTCACCGGAGCTTTTGTTAGGTGTCTACGAGCGTACATAATATTTTGGTAAATGTAAGAAGAAAATAGACTCATTATTCCTGATTTTACAAATAGCGGCTTACAAGAACTTCTCGGTGATACTCTATATAAACTGCGCACCGCTCTTTTCTGGAGGAGAAAAATTCTTTTTGAGTTTGGTGCCATTCCCCAAAACAGTAGGCCATACGTTATTAGGGGGTGGAAATATGCAAAATAAACGGATTTAGCTGCTTCAAAACTGCATAAACTTCTTATCTTTCTAATGGCGAATATGACACTGCACAATTTTTTTACTGAGATCAGACCATTGTAATTTTTGATCAATTTAATTTCTAATCCGAGAAATTTCGTGGAGGAGACATTTTCCAGTTGGTCAGACCCAAAGTATACGTCTATTTCATTATAATCAGACGGCCGCAAAGAGAAGCATATTGATTTGGATTTATTTACGTTAAGTGACAATTTATTAACTTGGAACCATATACTAAGCCTGTCTTTTGCTTTATTCTTTGGGCCAAAGTGTCTTTATTTTTATCGCTAAAAAGAAGTGAAGTATCATCGGCGAATAAAATGATTTCATCATCCACGGATTTCAGGCACTCTGGGTTGTCATTAATATAGACGAGGAAGAGAAAAGGTCCAAGTATCGATCCTTGAGGAACACCTTTGCGGATATTCTGTGGCGCGCTCTTGCTATTTTCGACTTGCGTAATCTGAGTGCGTTCTTGCAAATAAGATTCCATGAGTTGCAGTTCCTTATTCCTAATGCCGTAGTATTCCATTTTTTTTAATTTCGAGCAAAATCGAAACATTTGCGTAGTAGCGTAACGCCACTTAGCGGAGATTAAGTGAAAACGCTTCAAAAGCGCACGTCGGAGTCTAATCAACGATACGAACCGCAGTCGCGGGTCATAGGTAGTAGTGCGCATGGGGTAACAAATGGCACTGGCCGCCTGCAACTTTAAGCGAAAAAAAATACAATTATAACAAATTAAAAACGGCGAACCGATTTCAACCACTACTTATTACTTTATGTGTCTGTGTGTATTCTCCAACGATGGCGCCGAAACGCTTCATCCGATTGAGCTGAAGTTTGGCATGCAGGCATCATTTGGTCATGGCATGAGCTGAAAAGATTGTGGTTGAAATCCGTCCACTCTGGGTTGGCTCCCGACGAGGAAACTCCTCAACGGTCAACAGCAGGGACCCAAAATTTTGTATACGCATTCATTTATGATAGCAACTTTAAAGTTCCACCATGACATGGCTGATGTACCCTGGGTTGGCTTCCAAAGAGGGAACTCCTCAACGGCCAACAGCAGAGACCCAAACTTTGGTATACGCATTCATTTATGATAGCTACTTCCAAGTTTCACCATGACATGGCTGATGTGCCCAGACTTTCAAAATATAGAGAGGTCGAAAAAGTCGAAAAAAACAAAAAGTTAAAAAAGTCAAACAAGGAAAAAACGTCGAAAAAGTCGAAGTCGATTTCAATTATCGAGGGTTAAAGGGTTCCGCTAGGTTGGGGGTGGTGGGGTTGTGACAGGATTTATGATGTTAATATTCAGATGAATTAATTTCCTGGCTACTTGACAGGAAAGTCTTGGGGTGATACAACCGATTATTTTTTCAACTCTTACCATGACCAAATAATGCCTACATGCCAAATTTCAGCTCAATCAGATGAAGCGTTTAGGGGATATCGTGGAGGAATAGGTATACATAGATAAACAGAGTCACAGACAGACGTCTTAATCATCCCGGGTTGGGGGGGGGGGGTGGAGGGAAGGAGGGGGGGGGGTCAAAATGTATATATCCGTCTTCATCTCGAAAATAAATTGTTGCGCGTTCACAATTCTTTCCCTATCAGAAGAGTAAATAAATTAATAGTTTAAAAAAAAAACACGCTTTTATAAATCCACGTGAAAACCACATCATCAGACCTTGAAACCTAATCGCGGTCAAAGTTCATTCCAAGACTTTTCTAACAAGTCCAAACACACCTATGATACGATGTTCCATCATGAAGTTCCAGTTCATATCTTCCGACTCCATCATCAGATCAGTTCGACAGTACCATATTATTGTATTGTCATCAGAACTACATACAGCTGTTAATTTTCATGACGCTACGATTCTTGGAAGATGGTTAAATTAGTTACCTTAGATTGCATTACATAGTTACATACAGGTCGACCTAATAAAAGCGTGTTAAGAAGAAGCGATCATACGCTTCGCAGCACTTTGCCCCAGCACTAAGTTGAGTTCGGCTCATCTTGAAATACTCAAATGGTTGATTACTGCTTTGTTTCGGGGGCGTCGCTGCAAATCCATGTGTCGTCACCTATTAATATGCTTGACACCAAATTTGACGCCCATTTGTTGAATCTGGTAAGTATGGCAGTGCATCAAGTGACGTGTTTGAGCCTCGGGCAAATTGTGTGGGATCCACCGCGAGAATAGCGTTCTCACAGCCAAATGTTTGTGGAGGATTGATTGAACCTTACTGATATCTATGCCTTAGGATGCCCAAAGCTCGTGGTAGGCCACTTTCCTGTCTGTTTCGAGCATAGGAGGCACACCATGATGAGGTGGCCACGATGACCCATGTGTTCAGGGTCGGTCACACTCACGGATCAACACCCATCCGATGGCCTCCACGCATGGGGTGCGAATCCTGGGTAGGACACTGGGTTGCAACCAGTCTCCCCTCGGAATCAAACCTCTGGCGCTCCTGGACGGTCTGCGCACCGAGCGGCGCAAGCCAATCGATTGTGCTCTCCGACTAACAGTCGGGGGAGTCTGGGAACTGTATTGTTTCCTATAGAGCGAGGGTGGTTGCCTACCTTACGGCGACTGCTCTTGAAATGACCATTGGCCATCCGATCCCGGTTCAGAGTCGGGCAAAGGACGCCTTGGTCCGCGATAGATTCGGTGCATACCGTTTCACCGCTTCGTAAGGGAGAGGACCGCGCAAGCGACCTCGAACTCGGAACCAATCGAGAGACCGGAGAAATCTGGTCACAATTGGAAGCAAGGGCGCGAGGGTCGGCCCGCCAGGTAACATACTGGCTATCTCGCGGTAAAGGCGTTGGCTTCTTGCGGGTTGTGACGTAGCTGGACGTTGGATTGTTCTGTCCAAGTCTTCTACGTTCACTGCAGGGCGACAGAACGAAAAATCGTTAAAACGTCCTGTGGTGACGGGCCCGCCCGTTGTAGTTGACACCGCAAGTTGTTTCGAGCATAGGGCAGGGCTAATGGGCCCTAAGGAGCTAATGGGAGCTTTGATTCGAGCATAGGGGAGCTAATGGGCACTTGGGAGCTAATGGGCCCTTGACGAGTTGGCCTCGAAGACCCATTCTGATCAGGGTTGGTCGCACTCACGGGTCAACACCAATCCGATGGCCTCCGCGCATGAAGTGCGAGCCTGGGTAGGACTCTGGCCTCAGGGTTAGTTTCCCCTAGGAATCAACCTCCTGGCGCTCTTGGACGGCCTACGCATCGTGCTGCATTAGCCAAACGATTGCGCACTCTGACTAACAGTCAGGGGAGTCTGGAAGCAGTACTGTTTCCTATAGAGCGGGGGTGGTTGCGAACCTTACGGCGACTGCTCTTGAAACGACCATCGGCTACCCGATCCTGGTTGAACAGCCGGGCAAAGGTTAGATTCCGTATACACCGTTTCACCGCTTCGTAAGGGAGAGGACCGCGCAAGCGACCTCGAACTCGTAACGAATCGAGAGACTGGAGTAATCTGGTCGCAATTGGAAGTAAGGGCGTGATTGAAAGCCCGCTGGGTAACTCTCCTGGCTATCTCGCGGTTAAGGCGTTGGCCTCTTACGGGTTTGTGGCGGAGCTGGACGGTGGACTGTTTTGTCCAAGTCTTCTGCGCTCACTCCAGGGAGATAGAACGACTAATCGTTAAAACTTCCTGAGGTGACGGGCTCGCCCGCTGTAGTCGACAACCCTAGTTGTCTCCTTAATGACTTCGGCGTAAGCCAATCGATTGGCTTGCGCCGCTCGGTGCACAGACCGTCCAGGAGCGCCAGAGGTTTGATTCCCAGGGGAGACTGGTTGACCCAGTGTCCTACCCAGGTTCGCACCCCATGCGTGGAGGCCATCGGATGGGTGTTGACCCGTGAGTGTGACCGACCCTGAACACATGGGTCATCGTGGCCACCTCATCATGGGCCCGTTAGCTCCCAAAAGCTGACTAACAGTCGGGGTAGTCTGGAAGCTGTACTGTTTCCTATAGAGCGGGGGTGGTTGCGGACCTTACGGCGACTACTCTTGAAATGACCATCGGCCATCCGATCCTGGGTGAAGAGCCGGGCAAAGGACGCCGTGGTCCGCGATAGATTCGGTATACACCGTTTCACCGCTTCGTAAGGGAGAGGACCGCGCAAGCGATCTCGAATTGGAAGCAAGGGCGCGAGTGTCGGCCCGCCAGGTAACAATACTGGCTATCTCGCGGTTAAGGCGTTGGTCTCTTGCGGGTTGTGGCATAGCTAGATGGTGGACTGTTTTGTCCCAAGTCTTCTACGATCACTCCAGGGAGATAGAACGACTATTCGTGGGTTGGCAAAAACCCGGGTTTTATCAAAAAATATCTGCCCACTGGGTTATTTTGGGTTTTTTTGGGGATTTTTGGGCTTTTTCGGGGAATTTCGGGTTTTTTCGGAGTTAATGAGAATTTTAAATGAATATATTTTAATTTTACATTTTATTTTATTTTATTACCATTTTATTGCATTTTTTCTCCCAATTCAAATCTATTTACTACTAAATAAAGTTGTAACACTACCATGAAGGGAATTCTCCCGAAAATCGTTATTGTCTGTTGTTAGGGAGACCACCTTTATTTTCACAACAGTCGTTTATCTTGAATTATCACAAATATGTTGAAATTCGCATGGATATCGAAGCTAATCCTGACCCGCAAATACAGTTCGATGTAGGGGCAGCTCGTGTGCTTTGGGCTTCATACTCAAGCCATCCATATTCAGAAGCAATTGAAGGAAATATCCGTGGCGCTGGACAAACTACAGGCTGACGATACGACTATATCTGATGCAGTTGAAGTATGGTTTGATCTGATGGAAAGTCATGAACTTGAGCCCTACAGGACGGCTATAAGTGCGAGGTTCAATGATGCGATGCAACCTTTTCACTTCTTGGCTAATATGATGAATCCGCGATACTACGGTCGGCGCCTGAAACCAGATCAAGAGAAAATGGCCGAAGAATGGGTAACGAAGCATAACCCTGAGTTCATGGTTGGTGTTTTGGCATTCTCAATCAAGGACACTGATGTATACCCGTCTACTTTATTCCATGAAAATACAGTCTCAAAAAAAGTACCCAGTAAATTGTGGAAAATCGTGGGCCAAAAAACGGAAAAGATGGAGGTGGTGATTGACCAAAGCAAATTGCCCGATGGATTTTGCTGATTTTTTTCCGCTTCACACACTTGTCCGGCCAGTTCTGCATCAATTGAAAGACTTTTCTCAATATTTAGAATGGTCTGGAAATACATCCTTTTGTTTTCTTTTTGATAAAATATAATATAAATGCTATATCCATTCATTGATTTAATTATTATAAACGAGTATTTTTTCAAAAACCCACATTCGTCAAAAACCCTCGGGTTTTTTCAGGTGGGGTTTACCCAATTTAACCCAGTGGGTTTTTTCGGGTTGGGGAAAATCAAGCCAACCCTGGGTGACGGGCTCGCCCGCTGTAGTCGACAACCCAAGTTGTCTTTTTGCCTGGCGAGCAGCATTTAACAAGTGGTTTTTCGGTTTTCTTGCTGCCTGTCGGTCAGTTCAAGTGGCACCCATCTACCGACCTTTAAAATCTTTCCCATGGCCTTCAAACGCAAGGAAACGGTTTGTTGTGTCAGATTTAGGTGTTTAGCGAGCTGTTGTTGCGTTTGACCATCATCTTCATCCAATAATGCTTGCAATTCGGCGTCTTCAAACTTTTTCGGTGGCCGGCCACGCTTCTCGTTTCTCACATCAAAATCACCACTTTTAAATTTATTGAGCCACTCATTGCACTGTGTGCGACCAAAAGCATGCTCGCCGTAAGCTTCGACAAGCTTTCGATGCGATTCAGAAGCGTTTTTCTTCAAATAAAAACAGAAAACAATGCTTCCCGCAAATGAGAGTTTCAGGCACGAAGTTCGTCATTTTTACAAACGAAACAAAATGCGTTGTTATATGAAACTTGACAAATTATGAACTGAATATTGTTCACAGATGACAGAACGAACAATTGAGACAGTTGGTACGGTTCGGAAGCTCATACATATTCGGTTATCCACCGCTAGATGTCGTTACCAGTTTCATATTTGTACACCTCGTATTACTTATTCGTTCTGTTACGCACTTGACGTATGGCAATATCGCTGAAACGTCAGGCGCTACAAACTTCACGCGGTAAAGTCGTTTTTATCTTATTTTAATTGTTAAACAATCGCGATAGCCTTCGATTTCACATGCAAATATTGTTTATATTCTGTAAAGGATCATGACCATTTGACCCACTGATCTTCTTACGAGGCGTCGCGGCGTCGCGAGATCCATAGTTTTCAAAAATAGCCCCTGCCAAAATAAGACAGACAGTAGTTCCCGTCTCTTTCACACATCAGATCCGCATTCGTAGTTTATTATAGCCTGTTTATATAGGAGAAACTTATAAATCAAGCATTTACAGTGCCATACAATTAGAACCGCCTCGCATACTAATTGGTATGTATATTTCGAAATTCCTAAACTTTTAAATTGCAATGCTTTTTAGTTTCCAAATTAATAAATTTAATTATTAAATATAAAAAAACACGTTTTTTTTCTGAAATTTGCAGCAATAACAGCTTTGCACATATTTCAAAATGGAGTACCTACGTCATTTTGGAAACAAATATTTTAATTCTAAACTAACAAAAAACACAACGAATTATATCGTACCAATCCAGAGACAGAGCATCGAAGATGGTTAAAATATGTTAAAATTTTAGATTCTTTCTGAAAAATGTTAATCTCTTAAGTGGAGGTTCTCCTTTTTAAGAAATGTAGTATAGATCAATAGTATAGATCAATAGCAAGTAAAACAAAATTTTAAAAATTCATGTTTTTGGAAAAAAACAATTTTTTGATTGAAGCATTTTTTTTTAGAAAGCTGCAGCAAGAAATATAAGGCATATATTTTGAAGTCGAGTACATCAGACTTAACTCAAAAATATTAGCATTAAAATAGAAGAAACCGCAACAAAATATTTTACCGCATTCCAGAGATAGAGCATTGTGAGAAATGGTTCCGGAATGCCATTTCTGGCGACCTGTATCCTCGGGCCAGGATTTTTTTTGGGTTAAACAAAAAAATACGTGTATCCTTTTTTTTCAATTTTCTATCCTTTATTTTAAGATGTGTGTAATTAAAACACTTCGGAGACTATGAAGGTAACCCCCTGCCTGAATTGAAATGGAATAGGTCAAAAACATTGTTTTTCCATGTTCAGTTTTTAAAAAAATAAACTTACTTTTTAGACGAGTAGATCTTTGGTAGAATGTGCATAATTGTTGTTTATTTTTCTCGAAATTAATTTCTATCGACGTAAAATGAAACGGTTCATTTTTATGTAGGTTTGCTAGCTTGTCAAGAACTGTAATACTCAAATTATTATTTTTTTCTGGGATCTTTACACACCGAAATATTTATGGAAAAAAACGGTGGTTAAACTACGAAGATAAGAGAAGCACTATTTAATGTAGCTACGTTTTTAATTCGAAAGTATTTCGGAAATAAACAAATGTGATTAGTATTTTAAAAGAAACCGAACTCGACTGGGTATAGACCAAGCATAAGAGATCTAAGCGTGTCGTTTCCAGGAAAAAAATGACGATGCCATTTTCTGCGTTTTTCTCTAAGTGACAAAAACCATTTTTGAGCGCCCTTTAGCGGCGGTTTGGTGCATCGGAGGAATTTGGTCAATAGATATGAATAGTAGGTAATTTTATCTACTCTAATTTTGTTTTAAATAGTCGTTATCATAAAATAATAAATAAATACAAACGGAGCTGCCATGGAATTCACCGACCGGAGTCGGGCCCATCATAATACTATTTTTTACACCTCTGGGGGTGAGCAGTGGATTCCGGACTAACGACCGGCTGCGGTAGGTTTAGGACAGCTGTCTTGCCACATGTGAGCGTTCACCTTACCACCCATTCACTCCCCTGCGAAGCAATAGAATTTGAGATACGCAAATCGCGGTTTTAGATATTTTTTCTAGGAAAGAGTTGATAATTTTTCTGGAAAGGCCAAGATCTTTAAAGAGGCGAAATAGAGATTTAGCTGGCAGGCCACGAGCGCCAACTTCCACAGCGTGAAGGTGAACAGTGAAGCCGTTCCGGGTTACGGCATTTGCGAGATCATGGTATTTATTTAATTTGTACTCGTGGTCTTTTGGGATATTTGATTCCCATGGAACAGTTAATTCTACAATAAGGGCCACCTTCCGAGATAGAGAGTAAAGAGTTATATCTGGACGGAGGGCTGTGCATCCGAGACTTTCAGGGAATTTATACTGCTTAGAGACCGAATCAACCTCCAGAATCCAATCTGTAGCTTTCTCAATTATTGAGAAAGGTTTTGTAGTTAAATGTTTTTAGCCTTTAGAGCCATCCCGCACAAACTGTATTGGGGGTTTGGAGGATACTGTCAAACCCTTCTTGGCACGAGCCACTGAGTGGCTAATTACCTCGCGAATAACAGCGAGAACTTTGTCATGGCGGTAAGTGTACCGTCCTTGATCTAAGGCCACCTTGCAGCCAGCTAGAATATGTCTAGCTGTGCAAGGGGTATTGCTACAAAGGGGACAAGAACTATCCTCGGCATAGCTCCAACGAGCGAGGTTACTGGGGTCTGGAAGTGTATGCTGAAAGGCATTCAAATAAAATTTCAGCATCTCTGGCGTCCAATCATAGAGCATTACCTTCCAGTGCATTGGAGGCGGAATGCAAAAGTCCCCAATTGTTGTCCAATCATTCTGGCATTGAAGGCCAATAGCTAAAGCCATACTGTTGCTGTCGTAATCTCCCCGCAAGAGAGACTTCTTCAAGTCCACGTTGCTCATGGTTGTACTGCCATACCCCAGACCAGTGCCATTCTGGCTGATTCCAGTAAGGAACTTTTTTAAGCACTCTATTCGTGAATTATAAGCGAGAAACAATATGAAATGCACAATTTTTGCGGTTTTTTCGCGATTCCTGAAGTTAACTCACCTCTGGCGAGGTCATAAAGTTGAAAATCGGATTCAGCATCCAAAAATACATATAAAACCGATGAGTTATATATAAAAATACTCCCGGAATTTCTTCCTGGGAAAATAGCCATATGCTTGGACTAGTAAGGCATAAATAAAAAGCGTGTTAAAAATAACGTGTGTGTTTGCGTCGGAACGCACAGTTTACGTTTAAATGTAAACATACATGTTTGTCTCGAATTGGCGGATAACATGTGTCAATATGGATATCGTGTTTGTAAAGTATATTTACAAAACTTGAACCTGTACAATACTAGTTTTGAGCAGTGCGTGTACAAGATTGTTATGAACAATAAAGAATGATTATAATAGATATTTATTGATTTTATTTATTTTAGGTAATTCGTATTAGGTCAATAGAATCAAATAGCTTAGAGATACACAAACAGGGTTGGCAAAAAATATCTGCCCACTGGGTTATTTCGGTTTTTTACGGGGATTTTCAGGCTTTTTCGGGGAATTTCGTTTTTTTTTCGGAGTTAATGAGAACTTTAAATGCATATATTTTAATTTTACATTTAATTTAATTTTATTACCATTTTATTGCATTTTTCTCCCAATCCAAATCTATTTACTACTAAATAAAGTTGTAACACTACCATGAAGGGAATTCCCCCGAAAATCGTTATTGTCAGTTGTCAGGGAGATCCCCTTTATTTTCACAACAGTTGTTTATCTCGAATTATCACAAATATGTTGAAATTCGCATGGATATCGAAGCTAATCCAGACCCGCAAATACAGTTCGATGTAGGGGCAGCTCGTGTGCTTGACAATGTTGGGCTTCATACACAAGCCATCCATCTTCATAAGCAATTGAAGGAAGTTTCAATGGCGCAGGACAAACTACAGGCTGACGATACGACTATATCTGATGCAGTTGAAGTATGGCTTGATCTGATGGAAAGTCATGAACTTGAGCCCTACATGGCGGCCATAAGTGCGAGGTTCAATGATGCGATGCAACCTTTTCACTTCTTTCTTCTTTGCTTCTTCCTTTTATTTTCTCTTCATGATGGATCCGCGATACTACGGTCGGCGCCTGAAACCAGATCAAGAAAAAATGGCCGAAGAATGGTAACGAAGCATTACCCTGAGTTTATGGCTGGTGTTTCGGTATTCTCAACCAAGGACACTGATGTATACCCGTCTACTTTATTCCATGAAAATGTAGTCACGAAAAATTTACACAGTAAATGGTGGAAAATCGTGGGTCAGAAAACGGAAAAGATGGAGGTGGTGATTGACCCAAGCAAATTGCCCAATGGATTTTGCTCATTTTTCTCCACATTACACACTTGTCCGGCCAGTTCTGCATCAATTGAAACACTTTTCTCAACATTTGGAATGGTCTGGAGTAAATTATGGAACAGACTGGGTGTGGAAAAAGCCCAGAAACTAGTCTCAGTATACCGATATCTCCGTGACAAGAATATGTGTGAGTGGGATTGGTGAACTGAAGTAACACTATTAATTGAAGTGTATTAAACTATTTAACTTAACTTTGCTTGTACTATATATGTATGTCACAAATACATCCTTTATTTTCTTTTTGATAAAATATTATATAAATATTATATCCGTTCATTGATTTAATTATTATAAATAAGTATTTTTTCAGAAACCCACATTCGTCAAAAACCCTCGGGTTTTTTCAGGTGGGTTTTACCCAATTTAACCCAGTGGGTTTTTTCGGGTTGGGGAAAATCAAGCCAACCCTGTACACAAATGGTATTTTTCAAATATGATGTAGTATTTTCTTGGAGTTTATATATTTGTGTCGCTTGTATATGAGGTATATGCCAACCAAAATTTCACAATGTAGTTTCGGCCCAACATCTCTGTAGCGAATTTCAAGTCTTTAAGTCCAATAATACAATATTTAAATATGACTAGCGCGTCTTTTGGTGGGGCCGATTTCAACCACAATATTTCCAACTCTTGCTATGACCAAATGGTGCCTGTATGCCAAATTTCAGCTAAATCGGATGAAGCGTTTGAGCGCTGTCGTGGAGTAATACACACGCGCGTTCACAATTTTTTTCCTCCGCCGGGAAAGTAAAAAGTACCCGTTGAAATGTTCAATTAAATATCTCTACGAGAATATTAATTTAATATCTCTAATATAATATAAATATCTCTACGAGAATTTAAATTAAATATCTCTACGAGAATATTAATTTAATATCTCTAATATAATATAAATATCTCTACGAGAATTTAAATTAAATATCTCTACGAGAATATTAATTTAATATCTCTAATATAATATAAATATCTCTACGAGAATTTAAATAAAATATTTCTACGCGTTTAACGAGGAGCTCTCAAATATTTTCTGTTGTCGGTTGCAATGACAACATCGGGTCGAATAGACCTCTTACCAGAATGTGTCTCTACGAGAATATTAATTTAATATCTCTAATATAAAATAAATATCTCTACGAGAATTTAAATTTAATATCTCTACGAGAATATTAATTTAATTAATATCTCTAATATAATACAAATATCTCTACGAGAATTTAAATTAAATATCTCTACGCGTTTAACGAGGAGCTCTCAAACATTTTCTGTTGTCGCTTGCAATAACAACATCGGGTCGAATAGACCTCTTACCAGAATGTGTCGCGATTTTGATAATTCGTGTAAAGGATTCGATGTATTTTATGATTACATTAATTTAATTTAAGATTCGATTATACCTAGCCTATCTCCTACTTCTTAAGATTTCACTAATTGCCATCCTAATGCACTGTAATGATTATTATATTATAACATACTATTGTATTATATCATATTATGTATAATAAATATTATTATCCAATTATTCATACTTCTATTTTGCTTTATCCAAATAACCTCATTAACAACTTACTTTATTATTACTTTTCTTACCCTTATATTATTATTAGCTTTATTTTATTTTTTTCTCTTATCAACGTGTTTATGTTATGTTAATTTTTAATGCCGTTCTATGTTAATTTTTAATGCCAACATTTAAACTATTTATAGGATAGTAAATTTGCTTCGTTTGAAAATGTTTTCAAAATACTAGTATCATGTATTTACTATCTGTAAGTTTATTATAAAACAAAAATAAATAAATAAATGGAGATTTTTCAGAATAAAAGTATAAAAACTACTGGTTAATAAAGTTACACGTATTTTGAGTGAAGCCAAATTGTGTTAAGTTGACTTAGGATTATTGATTGTTCACAAAGTCATACATGATTATTTAAGTAGGTTGAATATTGGAAGATGCCAGTAACAGTGTTCACATAGGAAATTAATTTTGTCCGTAACGGTGCCAAGGCTAAGAATATTTTACTACTAAGATTTTCATAGACTAATACGCAGGCCGTCCAGGAGTGCCAGAAGGTTGACTCCTAGGGGAAACTAGCCCTAAGGCCAGAGTCCTGCCCGGGCTCGAACTTCATGCGTGGAGGCCGCCGGATGGGTGTTGACTTGTGAGTGTGACCGACCTCGAACAAATGGATCTTCATGGCCAACTCAGCAAAGCCCCATTAGCTCCCCTTAAGTTACAACTAGGGTTGTCGACTATAGCGGGCGAGCCCGTCACCTCAGGAAGTTTTAACGATTATCTCCCTGGAGTGAGCGCAGAAGACTTGGACAAAACAGTCCACCGTCTAGCTCCGCGACAAACCCGTAAGAGGCCAACGCCTTAACCGCGAGATAACCAGGAATGTTACCCGGCGGGCCTACATTCACGCCCTTACTTCCAGTTGTGACCAGATTGCTCCAGTCTCTCGATTTTTTACGAGTTCGAGGTCGCTTGCGCGGTCCTCTCCCTTACGAAGCGGTGAAACGGTGTATACCGAATCTATCGCGGACCACAGCGTCCTTTGCCCGGCTGTTTACCCAGGATCGGATAGCCGATGGTCGTTTCAAGAGCAGTCCCCGTAAGGTCCGCAACCACCCCCGCTCTATAGGAAACAGTAATGCTTCCAGACTCCCCCGACTGTTAGTCAGAGTGCGCAGTCGATTGGCTTACGCCGCACGGTGCGCAGACCGTTCAGGAGCTCCAGAAGGTTGATTCCCAGGGGAAACTAACCATAAGGTCAGAGTCCTACCCAGGCTCGCACTTCATGCGTGGAGGCCGTCGGATAGGTGTCAACCCTGAACAGAACACCAACCCCTTAAGTTACAAAAAAAACATGAAAAATATGTTATGTTGGCTTTTTAAACCAGGCTCCCCCCTTAATGCTTTGCATTCTCACTACACACGCTCGTCGCCGACTATCCCTTTCAATCAGGCCAACCTCCTTCCCGAGGGATATCACGCTCGAAATCCTTTCATAAGTCCTTAGCTGCTTGCCGGGAAATTTTGTGGTGAAACATATTTTAAAACAGTTGTACTGTATCTTTTTATATCATACTAGCTGTTGCCCGCGGCTTTGCATCACTTAAAGTTTCGAATCGATTTGTTAATTTAAGTAAAATGGCGTTTATTTGCCTTTTTAGACGCTACCTTTAGATATATAGTGCAAGACGTCCTCCCCTCAGATGCACGTTACTTATATCGTAGACGTACGCGTCTTGTTTCTCGCCACCTGCGCCGCTTTCCGCTGAACGCTGACCTTGCTGGGCAAGCAGCGGCCGACGCCCGCTAGCCATTTTTACCACCTAAAAACTTACAATAAATGGCTATTTTTATCACGGTTTAACACCCGTGATAACGGATTAATTTAATTTGATAAGGATTCCTATTTTATTCCTAATGTCTTCAACAAACACTGCGTACTTATTTTTCTTATTTTTAAGACATAAAAGCAGTTACTGTAGCTTAAATATAAAAGTTGGATATATGCTGTCGGCGACTTTTTTATAGATCTCTCTGAGGCCGAAGTTTCTGTTGTATATTGTTTTCACATACAAACCGTTTCGTCAGGACAAGGAGAAAAAACAACTCACCAGCTCATTTTTCTCCGACTTGATTTACAAATATCGTGATTTTGTATTGAAAACCAATATTTATCACAATAAAATATAGCCTATAGCACTCGTCGATAATCAAGCTCTTCATTAGTGAAATAATTTTTAAAATCGGATAAGTAGTTCGGAGATTACCCCCTACATACAAATTTACAAACTTGCAAACATTACTTCATTATAATATTAGTATAGATGTCACTTATTTATTTATTTATTTATTTCAATTAGCAAATCAACTTAACAGTTTATACCAATCCGTTGATATGCAATATACACATAAATATAAAAAAAAATAGAATTCTTACAAGTACATACACAAAATGTTTAAATAAGCATTAAATACAAATACAGGCATTAATAATAAAAAAAACTTACAAACTTACGGTATATAAAGAGTGACAACAATTTATTTTATTCTGACATAACAAGTAGCGCAAGAGATGCGGGCTCGCTGTAAAAATATCAAAGTCTGACGCTGTCGAACATAGCGTATTTATGTGACGCAAAGCACGGGTAAGCAGACCTCATCGACTTAGGTTGGTGCGCGAGGACGGCTCCGCAAATAGATTATGAGTGCGAGCACGATTATAATTGTCCGAAACAAAGAGACAAACCTTCGCTAGCATGCTAGGATTATCAACTCTTCCCCGGATCAGCTTGAAAACGTAGGCCATGGCGAGCATTTCTCTACGCAACTTAAGAGAGTTATAGCCCACCATGCCTAGTAGAAAACTAGTAGGGTATAAGTACGGATAATATCCGTACTGTTTGAAATATATAAAGCGTAAGATACATTTTTGATTTTTTTCCAACATAGTGATATAATGATCCTGATGTGGATTCCATATAACTGCATTCGTTTCCAATCTACTTCTCACAATTGAATTACACAATGTATGCAATGAATTATAAAATGCTTTAGGTTGCGAATAACAAACCTTATCCTTTAAACACCTGAACAATCACATGTACAACCTCAAGCTCCGGGACACGAAAATGTTCAGGTTTTGCCAAGGGGCAGAGGAAACTCCCCTGCACCTCATGTACGAGTGTGGCCTGCTGATGCGTAAAATATACACCCACTTGGGTGGTCATTACCTCTACCTGAGGAGGTAAAACAATCTGGCGCCAAAAGCCTGTTGCGGTTCTTAAATGAAACGAGGGTTAGCGCAGAACTATAGTAGGTGGCGAGCACAATAGATCAGCAATGGTCGCAGTGTTACAAGGCTCATAAAGACCTTAGAAAAGCCCCTCACAACAAAATAAAATAAAATTTCCTTTAAACAGCACACCCACGTTTCGCTACGAATGCATAGTTGAGCGTTAGATATGCATGATAAGTTTTTGCGTTTACTCGAGACCCATTTCTATGCTGATAATATTCGCTTCATTAGTCGCGACCTCGATATTGTCGCTCATAAATTATGGCTCTACGTATTTTTTTTTGTAGGTTACCAAGTCTTTTAATTTCAGGAGAAAGACGTTCAAAAAGACATGTTTTCTTTATGATTTTAATTGGGCGTAATTTTAAACGTAAATAATAATCTCCCCTTCCCTCCCTCCTACGAAATTCGGATGAATTGGATTTTTTTCGTATTTTTTATGTACATTTTTGACTTCCATATGAAATTATATTATGTGCATTATTCACTTCAATTATCGATATATGCTCCCCTAGATGGGCCTTTCGCACTTGAAAATAACCTCTTCAAAACACTACTTAAGGCGACATGAGACCTCAGAAAAATATCCGAAATGGGCGGACATCCAAATAATAGGCGGAGTCAATTTTGTAGGGTTTGACCAATAAAAGTTCAGCGTTACCGAAGCGTCAAGCGCGGATTCCACGTCCGCTATCGCCGGGAACCAGACGCATACTAAACGGTCAATCGCAGCGCTAGCACAGAATAACTATCTCAACGCAGTGGTGGTATAAGGGTGTTAATAGCAAAGCATATTTAGCGTAACTCTCAGAGTGCTCTAACGTTTTAATTAATTGTAATTAATATAGGACCTAAATAAAAAATGTGGCTAAGTGCTGACCAGAAAATTAACCAGTCAATATAATGAAATTATAATAAAACACACTCACCGCTTACATTGTAGGAGTAAACGCGCCTGAAAGTTTTCGAAGTCAGTTTAAAGCCTTAATGTTCAAGGTCACATGACTTAAAAGGGTATGTGGAGCCAACTTATTTGTATCTGGGGGCATATCTAGCTAATATATCGACGACTTATCGATTTATTTTATATATTATACATGGTAAGTTTTTAGTAAACGGCATCCTTGAAGGGGGCGAATCAGTACAAGCAAGTAAGCAATTTTTGGATAAAAAATTGTGGGATAAAGATATTTGTTTTTTTTTAAACGTTTTATTTTAAATAGTACCAAAAATTTAAGCACGATGCGCTATTTAGCGGAAGGTAATATATCGCTATTATTGTGTATTAGCGATATTATACCTACCGCTAGATGGTGCAGCGCGCTCAAACGCTTATCAAACTTTTATTTGACAGTCAGGTTCTTCAATTAAAAAAAAACACATGTATATTTTTTGTTTTGTCCATTTTTTTTTCAAAAATATTATGGAAATAACAGTATACTGTAGTTTCAACATCATTAATGTGTTCGACTATAACCGTACGAATTCTACTACATGCTGTCATGTTGGACGTGATATGATAAATCGTATGAATACAATTTTACTTGGTAGACGTGTTTCAACCTGTATTTCTCTTGTTGCAGGATTGGAATCGACATATCGATAAGAAGAAAAACACATCTGATGTCAAGTAGGATCTCGTTCTCGTGATTTCGATGCTAAATGCGAAATTATGCGCAGATGAGTGGTATGTGAATTGAAGTGATTGAAAAAAGAGAGAAATACATTCATTGTGATAAGTGAGTCTAGTCACAGCGGAACATTTGGATAACTGCCGACTCGTGGCGTGCACCTCAGACGGTAAGGTCACATTGCAATTTTTAGATATTATGCGCAATGAAGGATACTTTATAATAAATGGTACAGAAAAAGAATGAACTCAGTCTTTCTTCTTCTTCATCATCAGCGCGCATTCGCGCACCGTTAGGCATACGCCTCTCCAATCACTCTCCATCCGGATCGGTTGTCCGTTTCCCTCATCCAGACTGGTCCAGCTGTCTCATTAATGTTGTGGGAGTTAATGGGCCCTTGCTGAGTTGGCCACGAAGACCCATTCTGTTCAGGGTTGGTCACACTCACGAGTCAACACCTATCCGACGACCTCCACGCATGAAGTGGGAGCCTGGGTAGGACTCTGACCTTATGGTTAGTTTCCCCTGGGAATAAACCTTCTGGCGCTCCTGGACAGTCTGCGCACCGTGCGGCGTAAGCCAATCGACTGTGCACTCTGACTAACAGTCGGGGAAGTCTGGAAGCAGTACTGTTTCCTATAGAGCGGGGGTGGTTGCGGACCTTACGGCGACTGCTCTTGAAACGACCATCGGCTATCCGATCCTGGGTGAACAGTCGGGCAAAGGACGCTGTGGTCCGCGATAGATTCGGTATATACCGTTTCACCGCTTCGTAAGGGAGAGGACCGCGCAAGCGACCTCGAACTCGTAACCAATCGAGAGACTGGAGAAATCTGGTCACAATTGGAAGTAAGGGCGTGAGTGTAGGCCCGCCGGGTAACATTCCTGGTTATCTCGCGGTGAAGGCGTTGGCCTCTTACGGGTTTGTGGCGGAGCTAGAGGGTGGACTGTTTTGTCCAAGTCTTCTGCGCTCACTCCAGGGAGATAGAACGACTAATCGTTAAAACTTCCTGAGGTGACGGGCTCGCCCGCTGTAGTCGACAACCTTAGTTGTCTCCTTAATGTCATCGGACCATCGGGCCGGTGGTCTGTCCACACTTCTTCTGCCTAGCCGGGTTGGGGTCTCCACTCCAAAACGCGCTTGCTCCACCGTTCGTCGTGTCGTCGGGCCATGTGGTCGGCCCGAGCCCACTTTAGCTTGGCCACTCTTTGACCCACGTCGACCACCTTCGTGCGCTGTCTGATGAGCTCGTTTCGGACTCGATCGCGCAACGATATGCCGAGCATGACTCGCTCCATGTTACGCTGCACCACCTTAAGCTCGTGGATCATCCCAGCAGTCAGTGTCCATGTCTCACAAGCATACGTCATAGCCGGTAACACACACTGATTAAACACCTTTGTCTTGAGCGATTGGGGAATTCCGGACTTCAGCACGAAGCTCAGCTTCCCGAAGTCAACTCAGTCAAAAATGTAAATTTCTCACGATTTAAGGGTGCCCATAGATGGGGAGCTTGAAGCGGTCGTGGCCGACAGCTTCAAGCTGTCGCGTTTGAACGATCTGCAGTTTCAATACAAAATTCTCGTTCGCCATACACGGATCGCTCGAGCAGGAGGGCGGTGTCGACAACAACGGGCGAACCCGTAACCCCAGGCTGGTATAACGATATAAATCGTTCTTTCAGCCGTGGGATGAGCGTAGAAGACTTAGGGACAAGACAATCTACTGTTTAGTTCACCACCAACCCGTTAGAGACCAACGTCTTACGGCGAGGCACCTGGAATTAACCTTCAGGATACCTCGGTCCTCCCGACTGGTTACGGGTCCGAAGTCGTTTACGCAACCTCTACCTGTTGTATTACAGCGGTAATTCAGTTTGAATTTATCGCGGACCTGTGCGTTCTTTGCCCCTAGTGCCACACAGGATCGAGTGGCCCAAGGTCATTTCAAAAGTGGCATGACAACAGGTGAACATCCACCCCGCTTAGGAAGCGGTGTATTTTCATAGTTCTATGACCTCTTCAGCGATTAGTCAGAATGCACAACTGATTGGCTTCGCCGACCGGTGCGCAAACCGACTAGTGTCGCCGGGATGCAATCCCGCCGGGAGAAACCGGTCCACCAGCTCTGAGGCCTGAGACACGGGAGTCTTACCCGGGGTAGCCTTCCACTCGAGGAGGCTTTTGAATAGGAGCTGAATCGTGAGCTGAGCCGATCTGAGAACAAAATGAATCTTGTGGCCCAAGCTGCACGAAACCGTTCACCACCGAGCAGTTTATCGCTCGAGCAGTCGCCGCCAAAAATGCAGCAGAGAGCTGCCCGACCCGCCGTAGACGGACCGCTCCAAGCAGACGCCCTCGACTGCACGCCACTTCGTATAGTATTGCACAGTGTTGCGCAACACTCTATACAGGGGATGAGTATCAATTATTTGGTATCCTTGAAGTGGATGAATCAGGACAAGCCCAATAGCAAGTTTTTATTAAAAAAATGAGTTTTTGTCTGTAAATAAAAAAATGTTTATATGAAAATTTGAAAGTTTTATTTTTTGTAAAATTACTACAAAAAACGCTTTTTATAGTATTTACTACTGATGACGAGATACGCCTGGAGCAAGCCTTGATTATACACAGAAAGTCGTCGCTGAGGCGTGAGGCAGCACATAACTATGAAAAATGTATAAATGCGAAATAGGAAGTTGAAATGTATACCAATAAACCAATGTAATTTTTTGAATACAGATAACGAAGGAATGGTGAGTAACATAAGCTACATGGGTAGGGGGAGGCAGGAGAGGGTTTTTAAACTTCGGGTCAGTACTTGAAAACAAAAATGGAAGTTCTTCAAGAAAACCAATGAAGGCAGCAACAAACAAAGATTTAGAGGATAGATGACGTTCTCTTTCTATTGGAAACCCAATTTCGGGTCCGATTCTTTGTGGAAAAGCTAAAATCTTAGCTCAGAAGCTTAGTTGTTCATCCTTTAAAGCAAGTAACGGCTGGCTAAGAAATTTTGAGTCCATGCATTGAGTGGCAAGGAGCTATCAGCTGACTACACAACTGAAGAAGATTTTATTTTAAATAAATTAATATGTAAAAAAAACACTAAAAACACGCTTTTGGGCTATGATACGATATTCACATACACACGGCTATGATACGATATTCCATCATAGAATGCCAGTGCCTATCTTCCGGCTTCATCATCAGACCTTGAAACCTTATCGTGGTCAAAGTTCATTCCAAGACTTTTCTGACAACTCCAAACACAGCTATGATACGATGTTCCATCATGAAGTTCCAGTTCATATCTTCCGACTCCATCATCAGATCAGTTCGACAGTACCATATTATTGTATTGTCATCAGAACTACATACAGCTGACAATTTTCATGACGCTACGATCCTTGGAAGATGGTTATATTAGTTACCTTAGATTCCATTACATAGTTAGTTACATACAGGTCGACCTAATAAAAGCGTGTTAATAAATTAATAGTTTTTAAAAAAAACTCTAAAAACACGCTTTTGGGCTATGATACGATATTCACATACACACGGCTATAATAGGATATTCCATCATGGAATGCCAGTGCCTATCTTCCGGCTTCATCATCAGACCTTGAAACCTAATCGTGGTCAAAGTTCATTCCAAGACTTTTCTGACAAGTCCAAACACAGCTATGATACGATGTTCCATCATGAAGTTCCAGTTCATATCTTCCGACTCCATCATCAGATCAGTTCGACAGTACCATATTATTGTATTGTCATCAGAACTACATACAGCTGACAATTTTCATGACGCTACGATCCTTGGAAGATGGTTATATTAGTTACCTTAGATTCCATTACATAGTTAGTTACATACAGGTCGACCTAATAAAAGCGTGTTAATAAATTAATAGTTTTTAAAAAAAACTCTAAAAACACGCTTTTGGGCTATGATACGATATTCACATACACACGGCTATAATAGGATATTCCATCATGGAATGCCAGTGCCTATCTTCCGGCTTCATCATCAGACCTTGAAACCTAATCGTGGTCAAAGTTCATTCCAAGACTTTTCTGACAACTCCAAACACAGCTATGATACGATGTTCCATCATGAAGTTCCAGTTCATATCTTCCGACTCTATCATCAGATCAGTTCGACAGTACCATATTATTGTATTGTCATCAGAACTACATACAGCTGCCAATTTTCATGACGCTACGATCCTTGGAAGATGGTTATATTAGTTACCTTAGATTCCATTACATAGTTAGTTACATACAGGTCGACCTAATAAAAGCGTGTTAATAAATTAATAGTTTTTAAAAAAAACTCTAAAAACACGCTTTTGGGCTATGATACGATATTCACATACACACGGCTATAATAGGATATTCCATCATGGAATGCCAGTGCCTATCTTCCGGCTTCATCATCAGACCTTGAAACCTAATCGTGGTCAAAGTTCATTCCAAGACTTTTCTGACAAGTCCAAACACAGCTATGATACGATGTTCCATCATGAAGTTCCAGTTCATATCTTCCGACTCCATCATCAGATCAGTTCGACAGTACCATATTATTGTATTGTCATCAGAACTACATACAGCTGTCAATTTTCATGACGCTACGATTCTTGTAATATGGTTAAATTAGTTACCTTAGATTCCAATACATAGTTACATACAGGTCGACCCAATAAAAGCATATTAAAAATAAAGTTGTAGCAGACTCTTACGTTCCTGAGTTTTTGAACAATACCGATGAAACCGGTTTTGTTTGGAAAGCTCTGCCTAAAACTAGTTTAGCTTAAAAAAAAACAATTATCCGAATTGATTCGGATAATTAAAGTTCCACTGTATCTATGCGAATTGAGTCGTTAATATGATAATAGGCGTATACAGTTTTTTCGACATTTATTATAGTTTGTAGAAATTATATTATGTGTGGACGTTTTGACGAAACTTTTTTTTTTTTTTTTTTTTTTTTTAAATAATAATGTTTTATTTAAGAGAAAGTAGTACAAAAATTACGTCTTAAAAACTACCCAACTAGGTTAATGCCCGTACTAGGGTAGATTCTTTTCTTTTAAATTAAGATGCGCACGTAATTTTATACTGCAATTATAGAACTATGGTGATATTTTACATGTTTATATAATATTAAACATTATACATATATTATTCTCATTTATATATAACTATATACATTTACCTACTTGTATTATTTACATACTATTATTATTTACATACATTTGCATTTACATACAGGTATTTATTAGTAATATATATTTGTAATATTAAATTAAATTGATAACGTCGTTTTAAACGAGGATATGTGTAATAATTTCAGCTACCTTTTCCCTGCCGGTCTCAAACAGCCACAAAGTAAGTTTTCCCTTTTTCATATGTAAGCTTTTGCATTGTTTTAAATTATCCTGAAAGTAATTGTGGAGTTTAGGAGCTACACAACTAAAGTGCCTTTGCGCAAATTTAGTTTTGGTTTTTTTAATTAGATGTTTTTCTGACGCGCAACCTCTAGTTAGAATCTTGTGGTCAGTGATGTTGTGTGTGTGCGGATTGTTGAGATAATAAAGTAGGGTTACTTTTGCATAAATCTGTCTAACGTCCAAAAGTCTCAGCTCTTTTAGTAGTTCGTATGTTGGATATCGATGTGGCTTTCTGGACATGACCCTCAGGAGAGCTTTTTGCGCTTTAACAAGCGGATCTAACGCCGAATCTGTAGAACCCCCCCATCCTAATATTCCATATGTAATCGTGCTGTGGGCTAGCGCGTAGTAGACTTTAATGAGGACTCTTATAGATATAAACTCTTATAGATCGAGAGATATTCTGATAGATAAATCTGGTACTGTATGGAAGTGATCGGTTAATGGAGTATTTTGTTTGTCCTCAGAAGTCGGATTCGTTCCTGTCCGCCGCCGTCCGAGAATAGCGTCGGGAGTCGATCAGCGCGCGAGCCGAGCGGAGCCGAAGCCGTCGCCGAAGATTGCCGACAGCCCCAAATACCCGAAGAGCGGATGGGCAGTGGCGACTCGGCTGGCTCGCAGGCCGGTCCGCGCGCCGCAGGAGTAGCCTGGCTCGCGCAGCCATGGACGAGCGCGATGGCTGACCTCGCGGAGGCAGTGGACGACCTCATCTGCAGCTTCGACTACGCGGACACGGCGATGGACTCGCTCGTCATGCTGGGCTTCGCAGCGCTGGTCGTCGTGCTGGCGACCCTGGCCGTCGCGCGCTTCCTCTACGGGAAGTACGCGTCCGCGCCAAAACCAGACACCAGCACCTCAACGATCACCACCGCAAAACCGCTAGAACTACCCGCCGTTCCGCTCGCTAAGGACCTCGAATCGACCGCCATCAAACTACCCGCTAAATCAACAGTGAAATCGAAACCTACCCCCTACGTACCTTCGACGCCGCCGGCTACAAGAAAGCGTCTCTCGCGCATGTCCCCAGGACCTTCCCTCGACCTAGCCTCCAAGAAATCAAACCAAACCCCAGTACCGACGTCGACCGGATCAGACGCTCCTTCAGTGCAGTGGGTGAACCAAGTTCTCATGTGGCTTTACAGCGATATTGTGATCGTGAATGAGCTCGTGCAAACTTGGATCGTCTCCATGAACGAGTTCTCCAAGAAATCCGTCGACGAGGTAAGCATGCTTCTAACATTCGCTATTACATCATCCTTGTAGAGTAATTTGGGTCAAAAGTACGCTTTTTACACGACTGCCCTACAAAAAAGGGTTGTAGGGCAGTCGATGTGTTCAGGGTTCATTGGCCCTAATTTCCAAGAAGAACGACGACTGCGAGCACTCACTGTAAATAGTAACCATTACTGCGAAATGTTAAGAGACTTTTTGACCCCAACGTTGCAATGATTCAAGAACATGGTTTCAGCAAGATGGGGTAACTTCCCATACATCTGTCATGTCAATTGAGGTTGTAAGGGAATTATCCCCAAACAAAGTGATTTCTCTCAGAGGCATCACTAACTGACCTCCCAGGAGCCCAGAACTCAGTCCACTCGACTATTTCATTTAGAGACACCTAAAAAGTAAGGTATACGCAAAGCAACCACCAAATCCGACGCAATTGAAGCAGAATAGCATAGCAGAAACGGTGGGAGTCTCGAGAGCAATTCGCTAACGCGTTGTTAACAATCTTCGTTCGAGGCTAGATGAGTGCAAGCAGCGTGAATGTCGGCATCTGAACAACATCATCTTTTCTAAATAAATTTCCAGATCAGGGTCTATAAATAAGCAATAACCAACTTATTTGATTATTTTTTTTTTCACTACTTTCAAACATCCGCTACTGTTTCTGGACACCCGGTATAAAAAGCGACGAGTATTTGGCTATAGTTCAATCAGTTTTTTTTTATATAGCAAAAGAGTTAATTAGACAGACTACGTACTTTTATCCAGACATGTGGGTAAAAATGTTTAGTCGTTTAAGATATAATATAATGTGCGCAGGTATGCATTCATTTATTTATTATTATTTATTAGTTTCAAATATTACTCAAGAGCATTACAGACGAACTCAATTCGCCCTTGAATATTAAAGCTAGAGTGTAAGTCTAAAAATAAATGAATTACATAACTAAATTAATGCTAACATTGAACAAAAAAAAAAAACGAAATAAAAGACAGATTATGATAAACATGAGATAGCAGGGAGTTGCCTTTTTAGCTGCCAAAGGGATATACAAAAGAAGTCTATTTCTGTGGGTAAGGAATTAAGAAGAGCTATAACCCTTCCCACTAAAAAAATATTTGACGATGGTACGGCACATTAAACAATAGATGCGATCTCCTCGCTGTGTAATTTACCGGTACGTACAATTCAAACTTACATAGTATCTCTGGCAAATAAATAGTTCCTTGAATTAATTTATATGCTAATATAATTAGGGAAATATATCGACGCGTTTCAAGACTGTTGTATCCTACCATTCCTAGCACAAAATCGGACGGATATAAGTATGGATAAATATTGTATTTTCTGTAATAAATATATCTTAATAAATATATCTTCATGTATAGTTGTATCTTGTATATATTTTGGTCTGCACAACGCTAGTGGACCTATTGGGCCCTGTGGCCAGTAAGACCGTTGCGTTTAGGGTCGGTCAAACTTACGGGTCAGCACCCATCCGGCGGCCTCCACGCAGAAGTGGGAGCCCGGATGGGACTCTGGCCTGCGGGACAGTTACCCCTAAAAGTCAACCTTCGGGCGCTCCTAGATGGTTTGCGCACCGTGTGGCGTCAGATAATCGATTGTGCATTCCGACTGACAGCCAGGGGAGTCTGGAAACAGTACTGCCTCCTATAGAGCGGGGGTAGTTGTTAAGCTTACGGCAACTGCTCTTGAAATGACCAATCGGCTACCCGATACCAGGTGAACAGCCGTGAAAGGATGCCGCGATAGATTCGGTAAACACTGTATCACCGCTACGTCAAGGAGAGGACCGCGCAGGCGACCTTGAACCTGTAACCAGTCGAGAGACCAGAGTAATCTGGTTAGAATTGGAAGTAAGGGCGTGAGTGTCGGGCCGCTGGGTGATTAACTTGGTTATCTCGCGGTAAAGCGTTGGTCTCTTACGGGCGAGTGTCGTGACTAGACAGTAGACTATTTTCGTCCCAAGTCTTCTACGCTCACCTCACGTGAGATAGAACGATCTAATATCGTTAAAACTTACTGAGGTGACGGGTTCGCCCCTTGTAGTTGACAGCTCTAGTTTTAATGTATGTATATATGTACCTTATCCAAAAGGATCAGAACATTTATTATAAATTATGATGTATTCATTCATCAGTATGGAAGACATGAAAGTGAATTATTAATGCTTTCTATTCGCCGGTATCTGGTATGCCGCTTACAGTCGAGAAACAGAGAGTCGGATGTTTTTAGGATTCCGAAACGAAACTGCAGTTAGCGAAAACTTTAAAATGCTCACGAATGTCTCATCTAACTGAGTAATTAAAGGAGTGACTTAAAAGGTGCGATCCTTTACAAGAGGCGAACGGCATGACTATCTAGGCCGCATACGTTTAGAGCAGCGATGCACAGACTTTTTCTACTTGAGGGCCTCATCACCTTCTTCCAACTAACGGAGGGCCTATGAAACAATGTTATGGTTATGGTCTTCGAATAATTATTTATTTTCTGCTTCTTTGAAAATTTGGATCATTCAACCTCACGTGTATCAATGTCATAATAATAATATAAAATATATCAGTGCCAATACAATAGTTAAAGAATGGAAAATTTTAGATTACAAATACGTATCATTGTTATCCATATTACAGTATAATATACTAGGAATAACATGTATTCTATTCTATTATCTTACTAAGAATATTCTATATATCTAACTAAGAATAAATTTTATTCTTAGTTAGATACATGACATTGTGTAGAAGACACAATTTTTTGTATGTTAGGGGTCACTTTAGTAGTGGCTAAGCGCAAAATGCCTTCAAGATTTTCGTTGTTAAGACGATTTCGGTTCTTACATTTATTAGCATTATTCATTATTGAAAATGTTTGCGACGTGCGAACGAGACGTCGTAGCGGTGAGGCGCTCGGCGAGCGTGCACAGTTTTCTACCTATGTATATTGAAAAAATATTTTTCAAATAATTTCGAGGACGGGGGCCGCCCACAAAGTGTCGGCGGGCCGCATGCGGCCCGCGGGCCGCGGTCTGTGCATCGCTGGTTTAGAGTGACGTGTCGTGACGTGTACTGAGACAAATATTATATTTTTTCCTAAATTACAGTTTTATTATTACGGTTTTATACAGATTAATGTGGTTCCAATCGTAATTTTGTTGAATTACAAGGAATTTTGTTGAAACTACATTATTCGATTATATTTTTCGCCATGCTCCGTACGGGTAATACAAAAAAAAAAGCTATAATATAGCTTCAATATGGTTCTTGTAACTGACTATAACCTTACGTATGTAATAACATGCTGTCACGGTAAAAGCGAAAAAATACGTGTGGCACTCGGGGACTGCCGCGGTAAAGCTATTGCATAGCATTTTTTAACAACTTATGCAATTATAATTATTTATTTATTTTATTTATGCATTATTTTTTTTCTTTGATTTTAATTCAAGTTTTTTCTTTGATATTAATTCAAGTTACACTTTTTGAGCGTGGTGACCGATAAGAAAACAATTTCAGAATTTCGTATTTACATAATTAATACAAACCATATTTGTATTCATTGATAGCCAATGATTTTCACAGTCGTGCCCAGTATCTTTAGCATTTTTTTTTTAATTCGTGTGGGCTGAAAATTTCTGCTGGAAAACTAGGGTCAAATTAATAAAATAATTTCAAAATATTCAAAATAATTTCGTTCGACCTTTTTTTCCGACTTACTTTGGAAATCCGACTGCCACGAAAAAGTCTTTTCATTTTTCGGATTACTATATAGGCTATGACACTCACAAATAACGTGGCTTTCTGTTGGTAAAACAATTTTCTAAATCGGTTCAGTAGATCCAGAGATTACTTCCTACAACGTCACAAACTTTACCTCTTTATAATATTAGTATAGATATCAGATAACTGCGCTCTATCGGAAAACGTTGAAATTATTCCGAATCATTTGCGGCTGCGGAAGCAAATGATTCGGAATAATTTAAACGTCTGCCGATAGAGCGCCGCGAATAGAGCGCCACGAATTTTATTCGATAAATAAAAAAAACGGTTATTATTCTTTGACTATTCGAAAAAATTCAATGTAATATAAACAAAATCGAAAATATTCAAAGCTAAGAATATTAGGAAAATGTTCTTGTTAACATATATTTTTTTCGAATCGTAAGCAGTACTCGTTTAGACGTAACTATCAGTTTAAAATCATTAATGTTCGTTTAGAAATTTCTTCATTCGGTCGCCGCGCTGGCCTAGGCCCGCGATAAAAGCTATCCAATTGTGCGTCATTTCGATACATACGTATGGACCACAGTACATGACCAAGTAATCCCTCTTGGAACATGCCTATTTCCGTGTAATAAAGCGTTCTGTTTTTCTCAGTGTGTGAGACGAGCTTTACCTTTTTCTGTTGGTCCTTATGGCCTCCGTGCGGCTTGGGACATATGACTGTTTGTCATCTTACGTCGGCTTAACTCACAGTTCATATCCCATCCGGTAGCCTCCTCGAAGAGAGAGGAGCCTGGAAAGGACTTTGTGAACCATTTCTCGGCTGTGTCGTAGGCGGGTGGGGTCGGATCCTCTGGGGGAACACCTCGAGAGCTGCTGAGTGGCTTGCGCATCGTGCGCGTTAGCCAATCGACTGTGCACTCCGGCGAATAACCGGGGTGAGGAGGGGGGGGGGTATAGCAATGTACCTAACTACTCTTGAAACGACACGTTGGCCACCCGTTCCGTTGTTAGTTTACCGGCCAAAGGAGCCACGGTCCGCGATAAATTCGAACTAAATTACCGGTAGAGGCTTCGCAGGTGACTTCGAATCCGCGACCAGTCTGCGTCAGTTTGTTGCCCGAAATAGAAAATATGTCTAGATATAAACTAAATAATAAATTACATACGTTGACATTGTATGATGACAAATTCCAATTGTTTGACATAAATACTTTTAATAAGTATTTTTACTCTTTCACAATAGATAATGTTTATCTTTCAAATTTTTGCAAAAAACAGTTAGCAAATGGGCTATCATATTGTTTGAATTACTCAGGCAAAACATCGGCAAACACCACTGCTACTAATGAGCAGTTAAACGATTTGACATTAAGTAATGACAATTCTTTAAATTAGACTTTAAGACAATAGAGCGAAACTCTGGCTATGTAATTAATGAAAATGAAAACTTAAGTAGCAATAATGGTAATTTAATACAATTGTCTTCAGAGAAAATTAATAATATAAATAATGTGATATCCCCATCAGGTGTTATTACTCAAGAAAATATGCCAAAAAATTATCTGGTGCATCAGAATATTCAGGGGATAATAGGCAAAGAGCTAGAATTAGAATTGTTCTTGAACTGTAATCATATCGACATTCTATGTATATCAGAATCATGGCTCAAAAGCCATCAGATCATTTTCAGTTCCAATAACCATCAGATTGCCAGCTCATTTAACAGAGTTCGGTTGATACGTGGTGGCTCTTTAATAATTACAAAGAAATGCTTGAAATTTAAAGAAAGACGTGATATTGTGAGCCTCTCTGTCGAACGAGTTTTAGAGATTGCATGTATAGAATTGGAGGAAACCATTGTTATGAGTGTATACAAACCACCATGTGTGCCTTATGAAGCTTTTTATAAAATTATGGAAGATGCCTTATTCAAAATAACCAATAGTCCAAAAACAATTGTTATTTGTGGAGACTTTAACATCAATATATTAGAAAAAAATCCTTGACATGTAACTTTTTAAATTTATTTAGATCATTTAACTTATATAATGTTTTTGTTGAACCTACCAGGATAACTGCCTCAAGTGCTACTTGTATAGACAATATATTCACAAACATAAAACCCAATTATAAATCACTAATTAATATTTTGCACTCTTATCACTGCGGTCAGTTAGTATCATTTCCTATGAAAAGCACTAGGGTTCTAAGAAAAAATATTACTTTTATTCCAATTACTGAGTGCCGTCTAGGGGAATTTAAATCTAGCTTAATTAGCAAATTACAAAGGTTGCCAATTCATGACAATCCTGACCAACTTTATAACTCATTCTTTTAATTAATTAGAGTTGAATTTAATAGAATCTTCATACCTAAACCGAAATCGATCAGTGATCGCTTATGCTTTAGTGATTGGGCAATTGTTGGTATCTACAAAAGTCGTAATAAATTGTATGAACTGTATAACGAAAAACCTTATAATCATAGTGCGACTTTTAAGAACTATGTAAATAACTATTCCAAAATATTCAAACGAGCCTATTTCACTGCTAAGTCAATTTATTTGAAGGATAAGATTAAAAACTCTACAAACAAAATTAAAGCTACATGGAATATTATTAACCCCTCCTATGGCGGGGAAAAAATTCTGCCCGGGATAGTTTTGCGCATAACTTTCAAACTACTATACGGATCGTAAAAAGAATAACTGCAAAATGATCGCATTGAAATTTGAAATATTATAACGTTACAACATTATCTCGTAAAACAATTAAGATAATAATGAATAAATATTACAGTTAGCACAGGGCGGAAAGCGTCTAACCAAATATGGTTAGCTCACATAGGAAGGGTTAATAATGAAACAAATAGGGTTATATCTCCCACAAGGGACTTTCATTTAAAGATAAATAATGTAGACATTAAAGCTGATATGGAAGTTGCGACTGAGTTTGAGCGATTTTTTACGAATATACCGTTAATAACGACAAACGCCCTCAAGTCGTCTTCCATTTCAGCTGAGGTGCTACTTAAAGAAAGCGTTTCCGCATGTGTTACCGACTTCGCTTTCACTATTGTTAACTGCAATGATATAATAAATGCCTTTAAAACAATTGAGATAAAGAACACTATGGACCTTTGGGGATATTCTGTAAAAACTATTTCATACATAATAGAAATAATCGCAACTTATCTAGCATATATATTCAATTGTTGTGTTACTTCTGGAGTGTTTCCTGATCTGATGAAACATAGTAAAGTTATACCATTATTAAAATCTGGCGATACTTTTGATCCCTCGAATTTTCGACCAGTTTCCGTACTTCCCACTTTGAGTAAAATTTTCGAAAAATTAATTCTTAGACAATTGCACACTCATTTTAACAAATATAATTTACTTCATAAGAAACAGTTTGGATTTACGAAGGGTTGCTCAACCATAGATGCGGGAACCGAACTATTGACAGGTATATTAAATGCCTGGGAAGAGTCACAAGACGCATTAGGCATCTTCTGTGACTTATCTAAGGCATTTGATTGTGTACACCATGATACACTAGTTAGGAAATTACATCACTATGGCATTAGGAACAAGGCTCTTGATCTTCTTACTTCTTACTTGGGAAATAGAATTCAGAAGGTTGGTGTAAACGGTAAAAGATCACCAGGATCAATGGTCACCATGGGTGTCCCACAAGGCTCCATTCTTGGCCCATTTCTCTTCCTAATATACATCAATGATTTACCCTTTCACATAAGGAATAATCACGAAATTGTATTGTTTGCTGATGATACTTCTTTGACGTTTAAAATTAGTCGACAATTGTACAACTATGACGAAGTTAACAATGCACTCTCAAAAGTTGTCCATTGGTTTAATGTAAATAACCTACTATTAAATGAAAAAAAAACCAAAGTGATTAAATTTTCTACACCTAATGTTAAGCAGGTACAAACCAATGTAGAAATTAATGGAACTAGACTGGAGCCTGTTGCTTCAACTGTGTTTTTAGGGATAACAATTGACTCCAAATTGCAATGGGGCCCACAAATTGAGAAAATGTCAGGAAAACTTAGCTCTGCGGCATACGCAGTTAAAACAATAAGGCGGCTGACTGATGTAGATACAGCAAGAATAGTATACTTTAGTTACTTTCATAGCATTATGTCCTATGGAATTCTTCTCTGGGGAAGCTGTGCGGATATCAATAACATCTTTATACTACAGAAACGTGCTGTAAGAGCTATATATAAACTTGGTCCTCGAGTTTCACTTAGAGAAAAATTCAAAGAGATAAATATTCTTGCTGTTGCATCACAATATATATACGAAAATCTGTTGTATGTCCACAAGAATATTGACAAGTTTAAAAAAAAAAGCGACACTCATAATGTTAATACTAGACATAAGCATAACCTTGTTGTACGTGCTACTCGTCTCCACAAAATAAGCAATTCTTTTTTGGGACAATGTTGTAATGATCTGAAAATCATCACATGATCGCTTAGCAGCTCTAAGCTAACCGGAAATAGATTAATCGAATTTTTAAAATTAAATTGTACTTTAAAAAGATCATAGTGACATCTAGCGATTTAATTAGGAACTAAACTTGACAGATGAAGAATGTCAGTTGCTAAACTATAGAGTGCAGTGCCAGCGTCACATAAATAAAGGGGTTTTGAGGGTTTTTGAGAGTTAAGGACATCATTAGGGGTTTAAAGATAGACAATCAGGAATATTTGGCAAGAAATTAGCATATTTTGAGATTTTTACGAAAAATAGACGTAAAATTCAACGATTGACAAATAGACAATAGAAGCATGTTTATGGTCTTAAAGAGTCGACCGATTGGTTTTTTCAAAGAAATATAAAAGGGGTTTATTAAATAGTAGGAATTATGGGAGAATTTAATAGCAATATTGATAAAGTCATTTGAAGAACATTTAATTTATTATTAAGAGAAATTGGAAAACATAATCGACATCGATGGAAGAAAGCCGAATTAATGAAATCAAAAGAAATTATCACCAGATAATTGCCAGTCAAAATAAAATTTAATAGTTAAAATGAGGAAATTTAGAAACACGTAATTAAAATAGAGGAATTACTAGATAAAAATACTATCAATAAATAAAATTGAAATAAAATAGTTATATTATTTCGCTTTCAAATGTGAAAGCGGAAACGACGCGCAAGAAAGGCGGCAAGATTAAGTCAAAGTATGAAGATTTCCCGCCGAATATGAAACATCAATTTCTCATAATACGTAAAATAAATACTTAAAATCATATATAGAATTAGAAGCACGAATTATCGTTAAGAAATTCGCTTGTTACCAATGTGGCAGAGCGTTATTTAACGAAAAAATAGATAAATCAGATCGTTTTGTGATTGATTAGTCAATAGTTGTGGGTTAAATTACTAAAAAAAGGATATATCGATAGGGGTGTTATATAAGGAATGGACGTGTTGCTTCCGGCATCCATTAAGAAATTTTAGTTGCACGCACTAAAGCTGCGAAAGTTTGGGAAAGAAAAGCATATCTTGGGGCTCAGATGTGAGAATAAACAGTTTTAAAATAAGGGCACTGAGATGCTGTGAAGCATCTTAGTGCCCAGTTCATTTAAATTCGTATAAAGTGTGCAGATCGTATATCACAGAAACGCTTTATCGCACTCGTCATTGAGGCGCTTTTTACAAAGACACTAAAAACGAACAAATAATTGAAAATCCAGTGCTAAAAATGTGAATCGAGAGAGCTACGCGAGTTGGCATGTAAAAATCCAACATTTTAAATAAAATAGAAGTACGAGATTCGTCGGGTTGAAATACGAAAATTATATCAAAGATGGCGGGCGAATCAAACTGAAACGTCAGATTGAGATCACAACATTGCGAACGTCCTTCGGAGGTGTATAAATTAGCGTCGAAATAAGGGAAAAACATTGATGAGAATGCAGTAACGGCTTGAAAATTGCAGTACGATAGTAAGCGGCTGGGGTTTCTAAAGAGACATTCTTCTTGGTGATGGCAGATTTCTAGAAAGGCGACACGCATCGAAGATTGACATTAGTTATAAGTGCATAATGTGAATGCAGCTGTAAATACGGGGAAGTATAGCCGAGAGTCATTGTCGGCAAAGATGTACTAAAAATATGTAAGTTTATTTTTGCCGAAGCTGGCGTTATTTAATTATTTAGGCCGAAGCTAGCAACCAATATTATCATTGTTGTATATTTTTTGGGGTTATAAATATTCGAGTTTTGTGGGTTTGTTGGAATTATTAGAAATGTTAAGTAGTTGTAACGTAAATGCGTGATTTCTACATATTTGCACGTTAACTAAAAATGAGGCATTTAACATCGATTGGTATGAATACTCGTTGATAGTTCTACGAGGTAAACCTCTAGTCAGACTATTATTTAATTTGGAAGAGAGTTAGCCTTTGCTAACTCCATGATTTAGACATCAGCCATTATATAAATGTGCTTTTAATTTGGAAACTAGTTAAGGAAACATTCGAATTATACTGAATGTTAGAATAAGATTAAAGATAAGGAAATTGTAGATTATATTAAGGTTTTTTGTTTTGACTGATCGATGGGGTTTCAAGGATAACGGGGAGGGAATAGTATTAATAGAAATAATAGAACGAAAACCATATGGACATTCAGTGGACTGAATGGTAACCAGGTCGTAGTTTATATCGGGCATTAGCGACTGCGGTCATTTAAATTCATTATATCACTGGAACGCCATCGACTAGTTAACAGTGTGTTAGTTTATAAGTAATTTTATTGTTGTATGTAAACATTACGATTCATGTTTCAATATAATTTGACATTGAACATATTTAAATAAATAAGGGATTAGAATCTAATTGTCGAATTTCACGGCGGAGATTTAAACTCATGCATTATCAATATTAATATTATTTTATTAACAATCGACTGAACGCAGCCATTGTTGTCATCGACAAATAATCGATCGAAAATAACTCAAAGAATAAATTGTAAATATTTTGTGGTGAATTAGGCGCTCATTATTATAAATATAATTCACAATAATAGTACTTAAACTAAAATAGAAAAAGTTATAATTTTAATTGTTTAAATATGCATTTTGGTTTAATATATGGATTATTAATTGGAGAAGATTTGTTTCATTGAGGAAGTAAATACAAGGAGGGAAATTATTAGGCAAGGTATTGGAAGCCTATCCTCTTGAAGGTAATATTATCACTGTCGTTGTATGGTGGTAACATATTGAAATAGATATAGTAAAATCTTCTCTGACATATGCCGTCCCAATGTGGTGGGCCAATAGACATTGAAAGCATCGTAACATAACATATCGAGAAATAGATTATAAAATCATATCTCGCAGATTAAGAAGAAGAATTAAAAATTTTCTTTACAAATGGCGTCCCAACGTGTGGGGCCTTGATAGATTCTAAATAAAATAAATAGTAAATTATTTTCGATCGATCGTAATTTGGGCATTTAATAAATAAAAAAATATAGAAACATGAATCGTGTGATATAACTGTATATTTAGCATTGCGAATTGTTGATATATTGTATATGTGTGTTGTTTTCTAGAAATCTGCCTATATACATAATTTAACGTTTATTGTACATTATGTACACATGTTGACTGCATTCGTCGTAATTAAATCAACGATTAAAATAGTACCTCGGGAATAGGAATAGTTTAAAATAAAAAATAAACAAATTTGATTGGTAATTGATTTAATTAAGAATTTGGCTGAAATTAAAATAAATTAAAATAATTGTAATCAAGACGCCGCGGATAATAACCTTTGGCACGATAGCAATCGTCAACCTTTTGCTTCGGATAAAATAAAATAAATTAAATTCGTTTAATTAAAAATAAAATAAATTGAATTAGTTTTGATTCAAAATAAAATAAATTAATTAAATTCGTTTAATCAATAATAAAATAAAATAAATTCGTTTAAATAAAAATAAAATAAATTAAATTTATTTTGAATCAAAATAAAAATAAATAAAATAAATTAATTAAATTTATTTTAAATTAAAATAAAATAAATTAAATACGACAAATAAATTAAGAATAGACATAGACATCATAATGTCTCAAACAGCTTCGTCATCGAAAAAACGAAGGCTGGAGAGAGATATATCTCAGGGACGTGTGGAACCATTATTCGGAATTAGGCAGAAAGAAGATTTTTATAACACTGTGTCTCAATGGAACCTGGATGTAGACCAGGAAAATAAAATGTTTTTGGATAGGGAAAGGGAGCAAATGGCGGATAAGATTCAAGAGTTAGAAAGAAAATTGTCGCAATTAGAAATAGGAAGAGATGCGAAGAGGAAATCTATAAAACCACGTTTCGAACCTGTGCAATCGGGGTACAATGACATATATAAATGGGGTCTACGTTTTTCAGGGGAACATTCTGTCTTAGAGTTTATAGAATCATGTGAGGATAGACTACGATCGCGTCGTGCAAACAGTGAGGAGCTCATACAATCGTTTACTGAATTGTTGAGTGGAGCAGCCCTGAAATGGTTTAGGTCAATTAGGACGAATGATTTGACTTGGTCGCAGTTAAAGGCGAAATTAGTAGAGCGTTTTGAACCAATCAATTATCAAATTAAAATTGATAGTCAGATACGCAATTTGAAACAAAAGCCGTCGCAGAATATTCAGGAATTCATAACTGAAGTTCGGGGTTTGAATGCCCTTTTAAAAGAGCAAATTGGGGAGTCAATGTTATTGGAGATTCTTAAAATTAATATTGCGGATAGGTACAAACCTATTCTGGGCTCTCAAATCTTAACGACAATAGAAGAATTAGTTAAATATGCCATGAACTTCGAACAATATTTAGAAAAGGAAACGACTGCAAAACCTTTCAAACATTTTCAAAATAAAACAGTCGCGACAGTATCAAAGGAGAGTATAGTGTATAATAGGAATAATAATCGGGGAGGTTTCACTGGATATAGGGGACGCGGACGTGGATATACTGTAAATGCGTTTAATACAGGGAGATCGAATTATTCTGATCTGACTGGGCCTGGAAACCAGAGTCACAGGAAGTGCCTTAAATGTCAGGAAGTAGGGCACCATTATAAGTTTTGTCCTAATATTAGCGGTAAAATCTGTTTCGGGTGCAGGTTAGAAGGGTTTACCATTAGGGAATGTACTGGCTGCGTGAAGAATAGCGAGATCGTTGATAATAAAACAGGGGACGTCCGACGGAATAGGGAATCTGGAGACCCTGAAACAGCTCATGGATCACGGAGTCAGGGAAACGAATAGAGAACTCGATGGCTGGGAGGGGGTCGTCGGTTCTCATTTTTAATAATACCCTAAATAGTAATGATATGGATCAGAGACCTTATATTTATGTAAGGTTAAATAATTTTAAATTAAAAGCATTAGTAGATACAGGATCTTCTGTTAATATAATAGGGAGAAAATATATAACATTATTTCAGGACTTTGCGTTTGATAACAAATGCAATAATATACAATTGATGTCGGCGGATGGTACGATACAGAATATTATAGGAGAATTGGATATAGATACCAAATATGGGAACGTTTGCCGACGTTTAGAATACATACTTAGTAAATACATACTTAAAATACTTACTTATATATAAAATCGGAAGGTAAAGCCATAGGGCGATGCCACATAAAAGATATGGTAAAAATTAGTAAGGGGTGATTAAAGAACCTTACGATTCTATCGGTTGAGTGATTAGTTGTAGAAGCTCAATAAATTATGGGGAGTATAAAAAAAAAACTCACGGTTTTGTTGATGGTATGTTTTGTGGTTGTCATAGCATTATAATATTATTATATTGGCTGTCATTACAGTTATTATTATTTTATTGAGAGAATAACCAGCAGATTATTTTGAATATCAGAGTTATTGATTGTAGCGGGGTGTGTGTTCTTGTATATGTATTGTATTATTATTATACCAACATAATAAATTATTTTAACACGATATATCAAACATTAGATTTCATCATTTTTCTAGTTATAAATTACATTACAGATAGTATCATTATCCTGTTCCTTTCTAGTAATAGATTAGAAATCCTATCCTATCATCCTATCCATCAGCCTATCACATTCCTATCCTACCATTCTATCATACACTACCTATCCTATCACATTCCTTATTTCTATTCCATTACCAAAGTCTTAATAGCAACAAATCATTAATGCCATACACAAAAGCAGTATACAATAAATCAGAAATATTTTTAATTACAATACATATTAGCTTACACATTTAGTTGAGCATATAGTTTTAATTTTTATCACATTAGAATCACACATTATTGCATATATATATATATAGCATACAGTTACATTTACTAAACATATTATCCATTGATACGTATATGTATGGAAGAATGCACCTCGTGAAATCGTTGGGTTGTAAAATATTGTTAATAAGCTGACAGTTTTTTTTTCATTTGGGTATCTAGTGGAGTGATATTGTTTTGCAAAATTGGGGAAGAGTTATGTCGAAGAGAGCGTTGTGTTGTTTGAATCTCTTCGCTTTAAGCAACAAGTATTCCTTTCATATCCTATCCTATCTTATCCTAAATCCTATCCTAATCACCTACAACTTGTTGTCCAATCATTCCTACCTAAAGCGAAGAAATACAAGCGAACACGATTAGGAATCTCATTAGTGTAATAAGTTTTTTGTTTGTAAGAACTAAATGGCAAAGCAGTATCGGGATACGATTATTATATTAGAGAGAAGATTCCAAAGTATTATTAGTAAAGTCGATGGATTATTGTTATTGATAAAGTTGGTTGATCGTTATATTATTGAGACTGTATAGGGCCAGATTAAAATCATTATTATAATTATTATAAAATATAATATATTTTTGGAATTGAGTTATAGTGCTATATAGGAAGCGACTATAAGATGAATGAAGAGTCATATTAATATTGTTATTTGGTATAGAATGTTTGGTGGTATTGTCGAAGTCTCGCTATTTTAGAGCGGGATGAAGAAATTAGAATCGAAAAATAGCGCTAATTTTTAGAGCGACTATAATATTTATGGGAATTTTTATCTGAAGTGGGCGGTCTTCGGAGTTGGAGCCACTGCTCGGGTCCATGGTTTTGTTTTGTATTTGGTAACTTGCGAGGGAGTATATATGGAGGTCTCGGCAAGGTTGAGGTCGCACCTCAACGCGTGACCCTGATCAGGTCTACGCTTTTGGACGAGTTGACACCCAGAGTCGGATATGGTCTAGATTCGACAGGGAGGAGCTCAGATACCCAATGGGATTATTATTATTACGGTGGCATTATGGTTACATGCACCAAGGGGGTTATTATGGGGTTGCGAAATTGGAATAGGCCGGATATTGATTTAGTTTATGTTATGAAGGAGATAAATAGTAGCGATCCAGGAGGGTGAGAGAAGAAGGACGATAAATACATTTGTTAATTAGTAAACCAACATAAGTTGTGATGAAGGAGGGGATTGATTTGGTATGAAAGATAGGATGAAAGGAACCAAGTGAAAGGAAGAAGTAAGTAAGGGGTGTAAGGATAAATTCAGTTTCCAATTTCTGAAATAACGAATGAGAGTTAGAAACCATTTACAGTGTACGTTAAAATCACAAACAATAGACTAGTGAAGAACCTATTAACAATCGTCAGGTTATCTAACTTGAGATTGTGTCTAAGTAAATAGCAGAAGGACAAGCCCAGCGTGAAATAGCATACTATATTAAATAAAAAACTTACTATGCGACTGGTTGGGACAATGTCACGATTTTTTTAAAATCTAGAACATTAAGGGACGACCAGAGCCTGTTCAAGTGCATTGTTCTGACTTAGGCATATTCAAACTATTTTTTTTTTTGAAGAGTTAGACGGTTAAAATGTTCACCATCGAGGACTCGGGTTAAATCCTAATTGAGCGGAGTGGGTGAACGGAGAATAAATAGACGGAATCAATTTAAATTTTGCAACGGAGAGAAATATTATAATTATTATATTGATGTACTGAGATTATTATGGATTGGTCGATAGAACGGAACAAGTAGGTGGAGACATGGTCGAGGACTCGGGTTTATTTCCTAATTGAGCGGACGCATGTTGAAGAGAAAGAGAGAAGGAGAAGCTGGAATATTTTAAATAAATATTAAATTTTGCAACGAAGAGAAATATTATAATTATTATATTAATGTATTGAGATTATTTATAGATTGGTAGATAGAACAGAACAAGTAGGTGGAGACATGGTCGAGGACTCGGGTTTATTTCCTAATTGAGCGGACGCATGTTGAAGCGAAAGAGAGAAGGGGAAGTTGGAATATATTAAATATATTAAATAAATATTAAAAATTGCAACAGGAGAGTTGGAATCTTCATTATTATAGGTATGATATTATTGAGGTGAGATATAGAGGAAAAAGTTAGAAATTATATTAAAAATTATTATCATTAAAAGATCTGGGTTAGGAGATTGGTAGTATATAGAAACAAGATAGAAATTATAGACTTGAAGAGGGAAGACAAGCCACAAAACATATCGTAAGGGTACGTGAATTAAAAGTAAAATATTATCATAACATTATAGTACAAAACATATCGTAAAGGTACGTGAATTAAACGTAAACTTATTTTCATTGACATTATAGCACAAAACATATCGTAAAGGTACGTGAATTAAACGTAAACTATTATCATTGACATTATAGTACAAAACATATAGTAAAGGTACGTGAATTAAACGTAAAATATTATAATTAACATATAGCACAAAACATATCGTAAGGGTACGTGAATTAAAAGTAAAATATTATCATAACATTATAGTACAAAACATATCGTAAAGGTACGTGAATTAAACGTAAAATATTATAATTAACATATAGCACAAAACATATCGTAAAGGTACGTGAATTAAACATAAACTATTATCATTGACATTATAGTACAAACATATCGTAGGAGTTACATAGTTATTTCCATAAAATTATTAACATTAATATTATATTACAAAAATCATGAATAAGCGGTTGGAGATTGAACAGATAACAAGAAAGATATGTGATATGATTGCTTGAGGGCAAGCAGAGATTTTGGTAGCTTACATATGACGTCCCAACGTGTGGGGCCTTGATAGATTCTAAATAAAATAAATAGTAAATTATTTTCGATCGATTGTAATTTGGGCATTTGATAAATAAGAAATATAGAAACATGAATCGTGTGATATAACTGTATATTTAGCATTGCGAATTGTTGATATATTGTATGTGTGTGTTGTGTTCTGGAAATCTGCCTATATACATAATTTAACGTTTATTGTACATTATGTACACATGTTGACTGCATTCGTCGTAATTAAATCAACGATTAAAATAGTACCTCGGGAATAAGAATAGTTTAAAAATAAAATAAACAAATTTGATTGGAAATAGATTTATTAAGAATTAGGCTGGAATTAAAATAAATTAAAATAATTGTAATCAGGACGCCGCGGATAATAACCTTTGGCACAATAGCAATCGTCAACCTTTTGTTTGAATAAAATATAATAAATTAAATTCGTTTAATTAAAAATAAAATAAATTGAATTAGTTTTGAAACAAAATAAAATAAATTAATTAAATTCGTTTAATCAATAATAAAATAAAATAAAATAAATTCGTTTAAATAAAAAATAAAATAAATTAAATTTATTTTGAATCAAAATAAAAATAAATAAAATAAATTAATTAAATTTATTTTGAATTAAAATAAAATAAATTAAATACGACAAATAAATTAAAAATAGACATAGATATCATAATGTCTCAAACAGCTTCGTCATCGAAAAAACGAAGGCTGGAGAGAGATATATCTCAGGGACGTGTAGAACCATTGTTTGGAATTAGGCAGAAAGAAGATTTTTATAACACTGTGTCTCAATGGAACCTGGATGTAGACCAGGAAAATACGAATAGAGAATTCGATGGCTGGGAGGGGGTCGTCGGTTCGCATTTTTAATAATACCCTAAATAGTAATGATATGGATCAGAGACCTTATATTTATGTAAGGTTAAATAATTTTAAATTAAAAGCATTAGTAGATGCAGGATCTTCTGTTAATATAATAGGGAGAAAATATATAACATTATTTCAGGATTGTGCGTTTAATAATGAATGCAATAATATACAATTGATGTCGGCGGATGGTACGATAAAGAAACTTATAGGAGAATTGGATATAGATACCAAATATGAGGACGTTTGCCGACGTTTAAAATACATACTTAGTAAATACATACTTAAAATAATACTTATATATAAAATCGGAAGGTAAAGCCATAGGGCGATGCCACATAAAAGATATGTTAAAAATTAGTAAGGGGTGATTAAAGAACCTTACGGTTTTATCGGTTGAGTGGTTAGTTATAGAAGCTCAAATAAATTATTGGGAGTATTATAAAAAAAAAACTCACGGTTTTTGATGGTATGTTTTGTGGTTGTCATAGCATTATAATATTATTATATTGGCTGTCATTACAGTTATTATTATTTTATTGAGAGAATAACCAGCAGATTATTTTGAATATCAGAGTTATTGATTGTAGCGGGGTGTGTGTTCTTGTGTATGTATTGTATTATTATACCAACATAATAAATTATTTTAACACGACATATCAAACATTAGATTTCATCATTTTTAGTATAAATTATACATTATTACATTACAGATAATATCATTATCCTGTTCCTTTCTAGTAATAGATATCCTATCCTATCATCCTATCCATCATCCTATCACCATTCCTATCCTACCATTCTATCATACACTACCTATCCTATCACATTCCTTATTTCTATTCCATTACCAAGTCTTAATAGCAACAAATTATTAATGCCATACACAAAAGCAGTATACTATAAATCAGAAATATTTTAATTACAATACATATTAGCTTACACGTTTAGTTGAGCAGTATAGTTTAATTTTTTTTCACATTAGAATCACACATTATTTTGCATATATATATATATAGCATACAGTTACATTTACTAAATATATTATCCATTTGATACGTATATGTATGGAAGAATGCACCTCGTGAAATCGTTGGGTTGTAAAATATTGTTAATAAGCTGACAGTTTTTTTTCATTTGGGTATCTAGTGGAGTGGTATTGTTTTGCAAAATTGGGGAAGAGTTATGTCGAAGAGAGCGTTGTGTTGTTTGAATCTCTTCGTTTTAAGCAACAAGTATTCCTTTCCTATCCTATCCTATCTTATCCTAAATCCTATCCTAATCACCTACAACTTGTTGTCCAATCATTCCTACCTAAAGCGAAGAAATACAAGCGAACACGTTTAGGAATCTCATTAGTGTAATAAGTTTTTGTTGTTGAACTAAATGGCAAAGCAGTATCGGGGTACGATTTATTATATTGGAGAGAAGATTCCAAAGTATTATTAGTGAAGTCGATGGATTATTGTTATTGATAAAGTTGGTTGATCGTTATATTATTGAGGCTATATAGGGCCTGATTAAAATCATTATTATAATTATTATAAAATATTATATATTGAGGAATTGAGTTATAGTGCTATATAGGAAGCGACTATAAGATGAATGAAGAGTCGTAGAATATTGTTATTTAGTATAGAATGTTTGGTGGTATTGTCGACGTCTCGCTATTTAGAGCGGGATGAAGAATTTAGAATCGAAAATTAGCGCTAATTTTTAGAGCGACTATAATATTATGGGAATTTTATCTGAAGTGGGCGGTCTTCGGAGTTGGAGCCACTGCTCGGGTCCATGTTTTGTTTTGTATTTGGTAACTTGCGAGGGAGTATATATGGAGGTCTCGGCAAGGTTGAGGTCGCACCTCAACGCGTGACCCTGATCAGGTCTACGCTTTTGGACGAGTTGACACCCAGAGTCGGATATGGTCTAGATTCGACAGGGAGGAGCTCAGATACCCAATGGGATTATTATTATTAAGGTGGCATTATGGTTACATGCACCAAGGGGGTTATTATGGGGTTGCGAAATTAGAATAGGCCGGATATTGATTTAGTTTATGTTATGAAGGAGATAAATAGTAGCGATCCTGAAGGGTTAAGAGAAATTGGAAAACATAATCGACATCGATGGAAGAAAGCCGAATCGATGATGTCCAAAGAATTTTTCACCAAATAATTGCCAGTCAAAATAAAATTTAATAGTTAAAATGAGGAAATTTAGAAACACTTAATTAAAATAGAGGAATTACTAGATAAAAATACTATCAATAAATAAAATTGAAATAAAATAGTTATATTATTTCGCTTTCAAATGTGAAAGCGGAAACGACGCGCAAGAAAGGCGGCAAGGTTAAGTCAAAGTATGATGATTTCCCGCCGAATATGAAACATCAATTTCTCATAATACGTAAAATAAATACTTAAAATCATTTGTAGAATTAGAAGCACGAATTATCGTTAAGAAATTCGTTTGTTACCAATGTGGCAGAGCGTTATTTAACGAAAAAATAGATAAATCAGATCGTTTTATGATTGATTAGTCAATAGTTGTGGGTTAAATTATCAAAAAAAGGTCACATCGATAAGGGTGTTATAAAAGGGATGGACGTGTTGCTTCCGGCATCCATTAAGAAATTTTAGTTGCACGCACAAAAGCTGCGAAAGTTTGGGAAAGAAAAGCATATCTTGGGGCTCAGATGTGAGAATAAACAGTTTTAAAATAAGGGCACTGAGATGCTGTGAAGCATCTTAGTGCCCAGTTCATTTAAATTCGTATAAAGTGTGCAGATCGTACATCACAGAAACGCTTTATCGCACTCGTCATTGAGGCGCTTTTTACAAAGACACTAAAACGAACAAATAATTAAAAATCCAGTGCTAAAAATGTGAATCGAGAGAGCTACGCGAGTTGGCATGTAAAAATCCAACATTTTAAATAAAATAGAAGTACGAGATTCGTCGGGTTGAAATACGAAAATTATATCAAAGATGGCGGGCGAATCAAACTGAAACGTCAGATTGAGATCACAACATTGCGAACGTCCTTCGGAGGTGTATAAATTAGCGTCGAAATAAGGGAAAAACATTGATGAGAATGCAGTAACGGCTTGAAAATTGCAGTACGATAGTAAGCGGCTGGGGTTTCTAAAGAGACATTCTTCTTGGTGATGGCAGATTTCTAGAAAGGCGACACGCATCGAAGATTGACATTAGTTATAAGTGCATAATGTGAATGCAGCTGTAAATACGGGGAAGTATAGCCGAGAGTCATTGTCGGCAAAGATGTACTAAAAATATGTAAGTTTATTTTTGCCGAAGCTGGCGTTATTTAATTATTTAGGCCGAAGCTAGCAACCAATATTATCATTGTTGTATATTTTTTTGGGGTTATAAATATTCGAGTTTTGTGGGTTTGTTGGAATTATTAGAAATGTTAAGTAGTTGTAACGTAAATGCGTGATTTCTACATATTTGCACGTTAACTAAAAATGAGGCATTTAACATCGATTGATATGAATAGTCGTTGATAGTTCTACGAGGTAAACCTCTAGTCAGACTATTATTTAATTTGGAAGAGAGTTAGCCTTTGCTAACTCCGTTGATTCAGACACCAGCCATTATATAATGTGCTTTTAATTTGGAAACTAGTTAAGGAAACATTCGAATTATACTGAATGTTAGAATAAAATTAAAGATAAGGAAAATTGTAGATTATATTAAGGTTTTTTTGTTTTGACTGATCGATGGGGTTTCAAGGATAACGGGGAGGGAATAGTATTAATAGAAATAATAGAACGAAAACCATATGGACATTCAGTGGACTGAATGGTAACCAGGTCGTAGTTATATCGGGCATTAGCGACTGCGGTCATTTAAATTCATTATATCACTGGAACGCCATCGACTAGTTGACAGTGTGTTAGTTTATAAGTAATTTTATTGTTGTATGTAAACATTACGATTCATGTTTCAATATAAATTGACATTGAACACATTTAAATAAATAAAGGATTAGAATCTAATTGTCGAATTTCACGACGGAGATTTAAACTCATGCATTATCAATATTAATATTATTTTATTAACAATCGACTGAACGCAGCCATTGTTGTCATCGACAAATAATCGATCGAAAATAACTCAAAGAATAAATTGTAAATATTTTGTGGTGAATTAGGCGCTCATTATTATAAATATAATTCACAATAATAGTACTTAAACTAAAATAGAAAAAGTTATAATTTTAATTGTTTAAATATGCATTTTGGTTTAATATATGGATTATTAATTGGAGAAGATTTGTTTCATTGAGGAAGTAAATACAAAGAGGGAAATTATTAGGCAAGGTATTGGAAGCCTATCCCTCTTGAAGGTAATATTATCACTGTCGCTGTATGGTGGTAACATATTGAAATAGATATAGTAAAATCTTCTCTACATATGGCGTCCCAACTAGTGGGGCTGTTTGAAGATTGATTCATAAAATAGACATAAAGAAATAGTAGTAGTATATTATAATAGGTAAGTAAAAATCTAGCTTACATATGAAATACGCTTCTATAACAAACTTCCTCATACTATTAGAGAACTATCTGTAAATAAGTTTAAAGCTACCATCAAAGCAAAATTGTATAAAAAAGCATACTATACAATATCTGATTATGTAAATGACAAAACGGCTTGGGAGTAAGGCTTGGACGCATCATAAGAACATAAATTAAAAATAATATTTAATTGTGTCTATATGAATAAAAAACATTTAGATTTTTTGATTTTTTGATTGAGTCTAGAGGAAGGAGAATTCCGGCCATACCCGGTGAGGGCGTGTGGTCATCCCGCTGGATTTATTTCCCAGTGCTTCGCGGTGAGGCGTTGGAATCTCACGGGCTTGTCAGTGGAGCTAGACAGTGGAATGACTTTGTCCTGACTGAGATAGAATGACCTGATGTTTACAAAAAAATACAATAAATACGATAAACAGCTCTCCTAAGTTTACGTTTTTGCGACGATTAGGTCGTTCATTTTTAGTTTTTAATGTAAATCTGTCATGGTTTTGAAGAAAATAATAAACGCTTTGAAAAATCGCAAGTCCATTTAATTGGTTCCGCAAATAGCTATTTTTTTGTAAATAAATGATATTGTTCGATATTGTTATTGATAAATTCGAATTCATTTTAATATTATATTTTGCATAATTCAATTATCGATTGGTGAGAGCTGTCAACTCACAAAAACCTGACAGTTGGCAACATCGCCCGCTTTCGAACGGGCGGCAAGTCAGTCTGTCACATTCGAACGGTAGCAACGATTTTCGACCGCTGTCACGGCCTCGCCGACTTAGACAAAAACCTCGTTTGTTGTCTCGGAATCGCGGACTCGGATTCGTTGTAAAAGGCACAAGCGATTCTACGGGAGTGTTACGACTGCACCCCACAGGAAACAGCGCGTCGCCCGCGACATACACTTGGAGCAGCGCACGTGCCGCGCCGAACACGCCGCACGAATCCCTCGATCGTGCCGTGCGCGCTACGAAAACGCGGACACAGCAGCGCGCATCCCACTGCTGCAGCTACATGACCGTCAAGGTACGTGGGTTTTGACTAGCGATCGCCATATCGATAAATCACCTCTCAATACTCATCATAAGTTTTCAAACGCTTCCACTGTCAACTAAACTTTGCGCAAGCAACAAAATGATCCACCAGTAACCCAATTGATATCCCCGTCAGACGGCATAGTTACGAGGCGGGATATCGCACATTTTGGTAGCAGAGCGTGGTTTTCATATTTATCTTTTCATATTTATGTATTCTGTCAAACCGGACTGTTGGTAGAACTGACCCATACGACGTGACGTTCGTAACGAAGCCGTTTCGTCCGTGACGGACGGCCGTTGCCGCGACATTTCAAATCATTCCATTTTTCGAATTTAACACTTTGTGTTTTTCGCCACCATTCGCGTATGAATGCAGTGTGACATTTCGATCACATCAAATACGTTTTGACGTATTGTTTACGAATTTAATACCTTGCTGTGTTTCACGCCGCGAACATGGCTCTAAAACAAAAACATGCAGTTATAAAATATAAATTGCTCCTAAAACGCTTGGAATTTATATACAAAAGCTCTCACGAAATCGACGTATCAAAACAACACTTATTTGAGTTTCGAGTTGGCGCCGAAACAATTGACTCATTAGAGAATGACTTATTAGAATATCATGTCTCGGTAGAAGCTTACGATGCAGACGGATTTGACCAGGATGCGCATGATGCTTGCTTTCAGGAGTTTCAAGCTAAAATCCAAACAATTAAAGCAAAATACGCAATTTTAATCGAATCCCAACGCAACGCTGACAACCGAAATACGTCATTGTGCGCGACCAATTCAAACAGTGGGACAGTCCGATTGCCACCAGTCAAATTACCACATTTTTCCGGAGAACTCGACCAATGGTCAAGCTTCTTTAGTCTCTTTTCGAGTCTCGTACACAGTGATTCAAATCTGTCAGACGTCCAGCGACTTTATTATTTGCTGTCTTCGCTTTCTGGAGAGCCATTACGAATAGTGAACCATCTCGAACTTTCAGATGGTAATTATGAAGTATGCCTTAATTTGTTAAAATCGCGCTATGAAAATAAGCGACTTATGGCAGATAAGTATCTTCACAATATCTTTAATTTACCTAATGTCCTACGAAAGGCAGAACAATTACGTAATTTTCTTACTACAATTAACGAGTCGGTTAAGGCTTTAACAGCCCTAGGTTTTCCCACGGAGGAATGGTCTTTTTTGCTTCTAAATCTTTTTCTTAAAAAGATTGATGCGGATACACGTACTCGATTCGAAATCGAGTGCGTCGGTGAGGAAAAGGAAATCCCGACCTTTAATGAATTCCTTTCATTCCTGAATGCCCAGTGCCGTGCTCTGGAGTCAGTTAAGGGTGAACCTCAGATCAAGCAGGATCAAATGAAGGCTTCAGGCTCGAAACGCGTTTCATTTCACGTCGAGGGTGCGGCTAGCCCCCCTGAGACTTATTCGCGTGCTCGCTGCCCTCATTGCTCTGACCCTCAGCACTATATTTACAAGTGTCCAAGTTTCTCAAACTTGTCTCATGACAAAAAATTAAACTTTATTCGTGCAAAAAAACTATGCGTAAATTGTTTAAAGCCGCATCAGTTGAATCGATGCAACTCAACCTTTTGTTGCAAACTTTGCGGATCGGCCAAACACCATACTTTACTACATCGTGACGGTGGAGTTGGACCCTCTTCTCCGCAGTTTATGAAATCCCCTGTCAATCGTTTCGGTGGGCAATCTTCTCCCAACACAAACGCAGCGCGGTCACGTGATCGTCCCTCGGACGAAGATCACGTGACTGTTACTAATGCCGCTCATGCTGATACTTGCGAGTTCCGATCCGGTGTCAAGTCTACGGTGCTGCTTGGGACCGCTATGGCCATGGTTATGGATTCGAGTGGATCGTATCAGAAGGTACGCGTTCTCATTGATCCAGGCAGCCAAAGTTCCTTTATCACGTCACGTTGTGCGAAATCTTTAGGACTTCACTACCACTCGTCGAATATAAACATACGCGGCATCGCTGGGGGGCACGTATCTCATCCCGGTCGAATTGTCCAACTGTTTATAAAACCTATTCACTATTACAGCCCAGTCTTGTCCACGGAGGCACTGTTATTGGACAAAATATCTAATAAACTACCATCAGTTCCATTACCAGCAGACGTTCTGTCCGGTTTCAACCTCCCACTGGCTGACGACCAACTCCACAAGCCACGCGAGGTGGACATACTTGTGGGGGCAGACTTATATCCAGACATTGTTACTGGCGAAGTCATCAAGTTAGGTCCAAATCTGCCTTCTGCCTTTTCATCAATTTTTGGGTATTTCCTTATTGGCCGTGCCAATATCGCAAACACAAAAGACCGTAATGTCCTGCACATGTCGTCATTTCTCGCCCAGACGCCTAGCTTGGAGAAAACTCTGGAGCTATTCTGGAAAATAGAAGAGCCTCCTCAGGCCGTGCCTGACCAATCCGACGTCCTGGTCGAGAAGTGTTTTGTCGACGCGCATACTCGACATGACGATGGAAGATTCGTCGTACGACTTCCGTTTATAAAGGACAGGCCCGCGCTCGGTGATTCGAGGTACCAAGCTCTCAAGCGTTTCATAGCGATTGAGAGGAAATTTGAAAGAGATCCACTCCTGAAGGAACTGTACGTTCAGTTCATGCAGGAATACCGTGAGCTCGGTGACATGACCCTGGTCCCTCAGCCTCCTCCTGACGATCAGGAAATGTATTATATACCGCACCACGGGATCATCAAGTACAAGTACGGTAAACCCAAAATTCGTACCGTCTTCGATGCATCCATGCCAACTACCTCAGGCGCTTCGTTAAATCAGTGCCTTGCGGCAGGTCCAAAGTTGCAACAGGATATTCGTGATATCCTACTCCAATTCCGAACTCACCGGTGTGTTTTCACCACTGACATCAAAATGATGTTCAGACGGATTCTAGTTCATCCTGAGGATCGCCGTTTCCAAATGATCCTCTGGCGTGATTCCCCAGATCTTCCGATTCAGGAGTATTTCCTGAATACTGTTACCTATGGTGAGACCTGTTCGCCGTTCCTTGCTATGCGTTGCTTACATCAACTCGCGTACGAGAACGAAGAGCGATTCCCACAGGCGTCGCGAGCTATTCTTCACGACATTTTCGTCGACGATATTTTAACGGGTTCTGACACCATCGAAGCTGCTCAGACACTGAAATCCGATATAATTTCGTTATTGTCCCTCGTTGGGTTCGATTTAAGGAAATGGTCCTCAAATTCTCCAGAGTTGCTGTATGACCTCCCTTATGATCATTGTGAAGTCCCTCTTGACTTTGATACTTCAGATGATCAGTTGTTTCTCAAAGTTCTTGGGGTTCAGTGGAGCCCCAAGGATGATACCTTTTCTTACGCATTTCAAAATGTGAGTTCAGGCCCTTGTACGAAGCGTTCCATTCTATCAACAGTGGCGCGTATTTTCGACCCCTGTGGCTGGCTCTCTCCAGTCGTCTTTCGGGCTAAACTTCTTCTGCAACAACTCTGGCTTCTAGGTGCTGAGTGGGATGAACCTCCTCCAGAACATATTGTCCGTGAATGGGACTCATTCTTGCAGGGCTTACCCAGTTTGTGTTCGGTCAAAATCAATCGCTTTATTTTAACTCCAAACTCGGAAGGATACTCACTTCACGGTTTTTGTGATGCATCCTCGTCTGGATATGCTTGCGCCGTTTATCTCCGGCTGATTCATCACGATGGGTTAATTTCTATTCACCTTCTAATAGGGAAAACTAAGGTTGCCCCAATCAAAACTAAACTGACTATTCCCAAACTTGAATTGTGTGCGGCGTTGCTTCTAGCTAGAACCGCTTCTCATATTCGAGCTTCACTGACCTCTCAAGTAGGTCATCTGGAACTAACTTGTTGGTCGGACTCTACGGTCGCTCTTTCTTGGCTGAAAACCCCTCCGCACCTATTACAGGTATTCGAGTCAAATCGTGTTTCGCAAATCATTTCTCTGGTCGACCCAGAGGTATGGAGGTATGTTCCTACCAAGCTTAACCCGGTGGACTGTGCATCCAGGGGCATTTCGCCCGAAGAGCTACTTGATCACGACTTGTGGTGGTCACTGTTATGGCTGTCAAAACCTGATGCCGACTGGCCGAAAAATATTGTTCCGCTCTCATCCGACAAACTGGCAGGCATTCGTCGAATGTCCATGACTGCGTGCACCTCCTCCACGGTCACTACACCGTGGATTGAAAATTATAGCTCTTTCGATAAGCTTATAAATGTGACTGCGTGGTGTCTTCGCTTCATTAGCAACCTACGGCTTCACTCTAAGCTTACCAGACCGTTGTCCGTTTCAGAGCGTGCGTCAGCTCTAAACTTTGGTATACATTTTGTTCAACATTCCGAGTTTGAAGTCGATCTCGAGCTATTAACAAAAGGCAAGAATCCTTCAACCCGCGTTTACAAACTATTTCCGTATGTGGACGCCTCTGGGCTCCTTAGAAGAAAGGACGATAATGCTCCCCCACTACAATGGTCTTTGGGCCGTATCATCGAGCTTTGCCCGGGCAAAGACGGTATTGTCCGAGTTGTACGGCTTGGGACACAGCAAGATATTCTAACTCGTCCGATGGTTAAGGTCGTGGTCGTACCCCGATCTGACCCTTCGGTTTAAACCACGCCTTCGCCCCACATTACTTAATTTACTTTTATCTATTTTCATTTCTTTTATTTCTTTTACTTACTTCTACCTTTTTTCCCTTATTTACCCTTCTGTATCAATATCTCAGCGCCTTTTTGCGTCAATCAAGGGCTGGACCCTTTCTCTGCTGGGGGGTATGTTCGATATTGTTATTGATAAATTCGAATTCATTTTAATATTATATTTTGCATAATTCAATTATCGATTGGTGAGAGCTGTCAACTCACAAAAACCTGACAGTTGGCAACATCGCCCGCTTTCGAACGGGCGGCAAGTCAGTCTGTCACATTCGAACGGTAGCAACGATTTTCGACCGCTGTCACGGCCTCGCCGACTTAGACAAAAACCTCGTTTGTTGTCTCGGAATCGCGGACTCGGATTCGTTGTAAAAGGCACAAGCGATTCTACGGGAGTGTTACGACTGCACCCCACAGGAAACAGCGCGTCGCCCGCGACATACACTTGGAGCAGCGCACGTGCCGCGCCGAACACGCCGCACGAATCCCTCGATCGTGCCGTGCGCGCTACGAAAACGCGGACACAGCAGCGCGCATCCCACTGCTGCAGCTACATGACCGTCAAGGTACGTGGGTTTTGACTAGCGATCGCCATATCGATAAATCACCTCTCAATACTCATCATAAGTTTTCAAACGCTTCCACTGTCAACTAAACTTTGCGCAAGCAACAAAATGATCCACCAGTAACCCAATTGATATCCCCGTCAGACGGCATAGTTACGAGGCGGGATATCGCACATTTTGGTAGCAGAGCGTGGTTTTCATATTTATCTTTTCATATTTATGTATTCTGTCAAACCGGACTGTTGGTAGAACTGACCCATACGACGTGACGTTCGTAACGAAGCCGTTTCGTCCGTGACGGACGGCCGTTGCCGCGACATTTCAAATCATTCCATTTTTCGAATTTAACACTTTGTGTTTTTCGCCACCATTCGCGTATGAATGCAGTGTGACATTTCGATCACATCAAATACGTTTTGACGTATTGTTTACGAATTTAATACCTTGCTGTGTTTCACGCCGCGAACATGGCTCTAAAACAAAAACATGCAGTTATAAAATATAAATTGCTCCTAAAACGCTTGGAATTTATATACAAAAGCTCTCACGAAATCGACGTATCAAAACAACACTTATTTGAGTTTCGAGTTGGCGCCGAAACAATTGACTCATTAGAGAATGACTTATTAGAATATCATGTCTCGGTAGAAGCTGACGATGCAGACGGATTTGACCAGGATGCGCATGATGCTTGCTTTCAGGAGTTTCAAGCTAAAATCCAAACAATTAAAGCAAAATACGCAATTTTAATCGAATCCCAACGCAACGCTGACAACCGAAATACGTCATTGTGCGCGACCAATTCAAACAGTGGGACAGTCCGATTGCCACCAGTCAAATTACCACATTTTTCCGGAGAACTCGACCAATGGTCAAGCTTCTTTAGTCTCTTTTCGAGTCTCGTACACAGTGATTCAAATCTGTCAGACGTCCAGCGACTTTATTATTTGCTGTCTTCGCTTTCTGGAGAGCCATTACGAATAGTAAACCATCTCGAACTTTCAGATGGTAATTATGAAGTATGCCTTAATTTGTTAAAATCGCGCTATGAAAATAAGCGACTTATGGCAGATAAGTATCTTCACAATATCTTTAATTTACCTAATGTCCTACGAAAGGCAGAACAATTACGTAATTTTCTTACTACAATTAACGAGTCGGTTAAGGCTTTAACAGCCCTAGGTTTTCCCACGGAGGAATGGTCTTTTTTGCTTCTAAATCTTTTTCTTAAAAAGATTGATGCGGATACACGTACTCGATTCGAAATCGAGTGCGTCGGTGAGGAAAAGGAAATCCCGACCTTTAATGAATTCCTTTCATTCCTGAATGCCCAGTGCCGTGCTCTGGAGTCAGTTAAGGGTGAACCTCAGATCAAGCAGGATCAAATGAAGGCTTCAGGCTCGAAACGCGTTTCATTTCACGTCGAGGGTGCGGCTAGCCCCCCTGAGACTTATTCGCGTGCTCGCTGCCCTCATTGCTCTGACCCTCAGCACTATATTTACAAGTGTCCAAGTTTCTCAAACTTGTCTCATGACAAAAAATTAAACTTTATTCGTGCAAAAAAACTATGCGTAAATTGTTTAAAGCCGCATCAGTTGAATCGATGCAACTCAACCTTTTGTTGCAAACTTTGCGGATCGGCCAAACACCATACTTTACTACATCGTGACGGTGGAGTTGGACCCTCTTCTCCGCAGTTTATGAAATCCCCTGTCAATCGTTTCGGTGGGCAATCTTCTCCCAACACAAACGCAGCGCGGTCACGTGATCGTCCCTCGGACGAAGATCACGTGACTGTTACTAATGCCGCTCATGCTGATACTTGCGAGTTCCGATCCGGTGTCAAGTCTACGGTGCTGCTTGGGACCGCTATGGCCATGGTTATGGATTCGAGTGGATCGTATCAGAAGGTACGCGTTCTCATTGATCCAGGCAGCCAAAGTTCCTTTATCACGTCACGTTGTGCGAAATCTTTAGGACTTCACTACCACTCGTCGAATATAAACATACGCGGCATCGCTGGGGGGCACGTATCTCATCCCGGTCGAATTGTCCAACTGTTTATAAAACCTATTCACTATTACAGCCCAGTCTTGTCCACGGAGGCACTGTTATTGGACAAAATATCTAATAAACTACCATCAGTTCCATTACCAGCAGACGTTCTGTCCGGTTTCAACCTCCCACTGGCTGACGACCAACTCCACAAGCCACGCGAGGTGGACATACTTGTGGGGGCAGACTTATATCCAGACATTGTTACTGGCGAAGTCATCAAGTTAGGTCCAAATCTGCCTTCTGCCTTTTCATCAATTTTTGGGTATTTCCTTATTGGCCGTGCCAATATCGCAAACACAAAAGACCGTAATGTCCTGCACATGTCGTCATTTCTCGCCCAGACGCCTAGCTTGGAGAAAACTCTGGAGCTATTCTGGAAAATAGAAGAGCCTCCTCAGGCCGTGCCTGACCAATCCGACGTCCTGGTCGAGAAGTGTTTTGTCGACGCGCATACTCGACATGACGATGGAAGATTCGTCGTACGACTTCCGTTTATTAAGGACAGGCCCGCGCTCGGTGATTCGAGGTACCAAGCTCTCAAGCGTTTCATAGCGATTGAGAGGAAATTTGAAAGAGATCCACTCCTGAAGGAACTGTACGTTCAGTTCATGCAGGAATACCGTGAGCTCGGTGACATGACCCTGGTCCCTCAGCCTCCTCCTGACGATCAGGAAATGTATTATATACCGCACCACGGGATCATCAAGTACAAGTACGGTAAACCCAAAATTCGTACCGTCTTCGATGCATCCATGCCAACTACCTCAGGCGCTTCGTTAAATCAGTGCCTTGCGGCAGGTCCAAAGTTGCAACAGGATATTCGTGAAATCCTACTCCAATTCCGAACTCACCGGTGTGTTTTCACCACTGACATCAAAATGATGTTCAGACGGATTCTAGTTCATCCTGAGGATCGCCGTTTCCAAATGATCCTCTGGCGTGATTCCCCAGATCTTCCGATTCAGGAGTATTTCCTGAATACTGTTACCTATGGTGAGACCTGTTCGCCGTTCCTTGCTATGCGTTGCTTACATCAACTCGCGTACGAGAACGAAGAGCGATTCCCACAGGCGTCGCGAGCTATTCTTCACGACATTTTCGTCGACGATATTTTAACGGGTTCTGACACCATCGAAGCTGCTCAGACACTGAAATCCGATATAATTTCGTTATTGTCCCTCGTTGGGTTCGATTTAAGGAAATGGTCCTCAAATTCTCCAGAGTTGCTGTATGACCTCCCTTATGATCATTGTGAAGTCCCTCTTGACTTTGATACTTCAGATGATCAGTTGTTTCTCAAAGTTCTTGGGGTTCAGTGGAGCCCCAAGGATGATACCTTTTCTTACGCATTTCAAAATGTGAGTTCAGGCCCTTGTACGAAGCGTTCCATTCTATCAACAGTGGCGCGTATTTTCGACCCCTGTGGCTGGCTCTCTCCAGTCGTCTTTCGGGCTAAACTTCTTCTGCAACAACTCTGGCTTCTAGGTGCTGAGTGGGATGAACCTCCTCCAGAACATATTGTCCGTGAATGGGACTCATTCTTGCAGGGCTTACCCAGTTTGTGTTCGGTCAAAATCAATCGCTTTATTTTAACTCCAAACTCGGAAGGATACTCACTTCACGGTTTTTGTGATGCATCCTCGTCTGGATATGCTTGCGCCGTTTATCTCCGGCTGATTCATCACGATGGGTTAATTTCTATTCACCTTCTAATAGGGAAAACTAAGGTTGCCCCAATCAAAACTAAACTGACTATTCCCAAACTTGAATTGTGTGCGGCGTTGCTTCTAGCTAGAACCGCTTCTCATATTCGAGCTTCACTGACCTCTCAAGTAGGTCATCTGGAACTAACTTGTTGGTCGGACTCTACGGTCGCTCTTTCTTGGCTGAAAACCCCTCCGCACCTATTACAGGTATTCGAGTCAAATCGTGTTTCGCAAATCATTTCTCTGGTCGACCCAGAGGTATGGAGGTATGTTCCTACCAAGCTTAACCCGGTGGACTGTGCATCCAGGGGCATTTCGCCCGAAGAGCTACTTGATCACGACTTGTGGTGGTCACTGTTATGGCTGTCAAAACCTGATGCCGACTGGCCGAAAAATATTGTTCCGCTCTCATCCGACAAACTGGCAGGCATTCGTCGAATGTCCATGACTGCGTGCACCTCCTCCACGGTCACTACACCGTGGATTGAAAATTATAGCTCTTTCGATAAGCTTATAAATGTGACTGCGTGGTGTCTTCGCTTCATTAGCAACCTACGGCTTCACTCTAAGCTTACCAGACCGTTGTCCGTTTCAGAGCGTGCGTCAGCTCTAAACACTGGTATACATTTTGTTCAACATTCCGAGTTTGAAGTCGATCTCGAGCTATTAACAAAAGGCAAGAATCCTTCAACCCGCGTTTACAAACTATTTCCGTATGTGGACGCCTCTGGGCTCCTTAGAAGAAAGGACGATAATGCTCCCCCACTACAATGGTCTTTGGGCCGTATCATCGAGCTTTGCCCGGGCAAAGACGGTATTGTCCGAGTTGTACGGCTTGGGACACAGCAAGATATTCTAACTCGTCCGATGGTTAAGGTCGTGGTCGTACCCCGATCTGACCCTTCGGTTTAAACCACGCCTTCGCCCCACATTACTTAATTTACTTTTATCTATTTTCATTTCTTTTATTTCTTTTACTTACTTCTACCTTTTTTCCCTTATTTACCCTTCTGTATCAATATCTCAGCGCCTTTTTGCGTCAATCAAGGGCTGGACCCTTTCTCTGCTGGGGGGTATGTTCGATATTGTTATTGATAAATTCGAATTCATTTTAATATTATATTTTGCATAATTCAATTATCGATTGGTGAGAGCTGTCAACTCACAAAAACCTGACAGTTGGCAACATCGCCCGCTTTCGAACGGGCGGCAAGTCAGTCTGTCACATTCGAACGGTAGCAACGATTTTCGACCGCTGTCACGGCCTCGCCGACTTAGACAAAAACCTCGTTTGTTGTCTCGGAATCGCGGACTCGGATTCGTTGTAAAAGGCACAAGCGATTCTACGGGAGTGTTACGACTGCACCCCACAGGAAACAGCGCGTCGCCCGCGACATACACTTGGAGCAGCGCACGTGCCGCGCCGAACACGCCGCACGAATCCCTCGATCGTGCCGTGCGCGCTACGAAAACGCGGACACAGCAGCGCGCATCCCACTGCTGCAGCTACATGACCGTCAAGGTACGTGGGTTTTGATTAGCGATCGCCATATCGATAAATCACCTCTCAATACTCATCATAAGTTTTCAAACGCTTCCACTGTCAACTAAACTTTGCGCAAGCAACAAAATGATCCACCAGTAACCCAATTGATATCCCCGTCAGACGGCATAGTTACGAGGCGGGATATCGCACAGATATCTATCACTTCATTCAATATATTCGATCCATAACTTTGAAGTTGCTAAAAGAGATTTAAGGCTAAAAACTTTGTATGAATAACAATTATTTAATTAATAGAAATATTGAACCCTATTATCTAGCATATTTGTCATTTTAATGGGAGTTGCTTAATTCCTTTGCTGTAAAACTCTCGTGGACAGGAACCAATAAATGCTTTGAAGGCCTTTTTTCACTGACTCTTCAAAATGGATTTTTTCCCCTTATAAAAAGTTATTTAAATTCTGAAAAAAATTAAACTCTAATGGAGACAGGTCTGGCAAGTACGGTGGGTGACCAAGAGTCTCCAGCCGCAACTCCTGCAGCTTTGCGACTGTTTGCAGTGAAATCTGTGGTTATGCATTGCAGTGGCTATGAGCGATTGACCGGGCTCGGTTTCTCACGAACTTCTTTATCATTGTTTGCAGTTCTTAACAGTACACATTTACGGTAACTGTATATCCAGACTGCAAAAAGCTGTAATAGAAAACACCGGCACAGGATCTCATATTTGAAAATAATGCATATTTTCAACTTTACCATGGTTGCACAAACGAAAATAACTGAGCAAAAAAAAAACGACAGAAAGACAAATAAACAGCTGATTATTAAAAAAGAATAACATGGCCTTGAATAAAAATTTATTTGAATTTGAAATTATAACTCAAACCCAAGTTATCTAAGTTCAAAGTAGCCAGTATTAGAAACGTATACGTAATGGAAAAACGTGATAGATCTTAATGTATACATACGTAATAGCAGCCCAGTTTGTTTCGAGTACCAAAGTCGTGTCGAACCGTTTATTTTTTCTTTGCTGATTGTTTAAAAAGGAAGCAGCTTGCGGTACATTTTGCCAATGGTCGATTAAAAGGGTCAAAATGTGGAGCAGAGTGTTCTTTCCGCACTCGAGTGCATTTGGCCTATAGAGACGCGGTCTTTTAACACGTTTTACGGTACATTGATTGGCACACCATTGCAAAAAACCAGATGCTTTCATTTTTGACCGAGGCCAAGGGGCGACAACGAGTTTGCCCATTTTAAAGTCCGACAAAGTGGATATATAAATGTCATCTACTGTAACCATATTGGGCCCGATTGCGTTTCTTCGCTAGTAGTAGTGAACAGAGTGGGGGGCTTGTTTCCAGCCCTTGATGTCACCTGGATCTATAAGATATTTTGTAACTACCCACTTTGTGGTTGGGTCAGTGGTATGCTAGTAGCCCAGTACTGCTTACCAGTCCAAGCAGATCACTGACCTTCAAGTTGGGCAGATCGCTGGGTTCGAAAAAGGCTCGCCGTAAACTGTGCCGTTTTGCGGCGAGGCCTGGGCAGGCGACGAACGAGGTGTATGCTGTCTTCAGGTTCTTCGCCATATATTCGGCAGTCCTTGCTCTCGGTCAAGCCAAGGTTGAATTAGAATCTCTCTCAATCTAGCAATCGACCGTCACGTGAGGATGTCTCAAGGACGAAAATGATGCATCTCTGCACTATTACTGCTCGAATCATTAGGTTACTTGTGACATGTATAACATGTGCCTTAACATTCTTCTTTGTGCAGAACTACAATCCACACCCCTGGCACGTCCTTCAAGCAAACTGCTGACGATCATTCTTATAAAATATGTACACGTGATATATCACTACACCCCCCCCCCCCCCTTATGATATTTCGTGTTTTTTTCCGAACCCCCCCCCTCCCTTCGAGCCTCACGTGATTTATGAACGATCCCAAGGGGTTTTTGATTTCAACGTGGATTAATTATGAGATTATTAAAACATTATAAGGCAAGACTCTAAAGGCAAAATACATTTAACTACAAAATCTTTCTCAATAATTGAGAAAGCTTCAGATTAGATTCTGGAGGTCGATTCAGTCTCTCAGCAGTATAAATTCCCTGACAGTCTCGGATGCACAGCCCTTCGTCCAGATATAAATATTTACCTCCAACGCACTGGAAGGTAATGCTCTATGACTGGACACCAGAGATGCTGAAATTTTATTTGAATGCCTTTCAGCATACTTATAGACCCCAGTAACCTCGCCTGTTGGAGCTATGCCCAGGATAGTTCATGTCCCCTTTGTAGCAATACCCCTTGCACAGCTAGACATATTGTAGCTGGCTGAAAGGTGGCCTTAGATCAAGGACGGTACACTTAGCGCCATGACAAAGTTCTCGCTGTTAATCGCGAGGTAATTAGCCTCTCAGTGGCTCGTGCCAACAAGGGTTTGACAGTATCCTCCAAACCCCCAATACAGTTTGTGCGGGATGGCTTTAAAAACAAAAAAAAATAAATACAAAACCTTTCTCAATAATTGAGAAAGCTTCAGATTGGATTCTGGAGGTCGATTCGGTCTCTAAGCAGTATAAATTTCCTGAAAGTCTCGGATGCACAGCCCTCCGTCCAGATATAAGTATTTTCTCTCTATCTCGGAAGGTGGCCCTATTGTAGAAATAACTGTTCCATGGGAATCAAATATCCTAAAAGAACACGAGTGTAAATTACATAAATACCATGATCTCGCAAATGCCGTCACCCGGAACGGCTTCACTGTTCACCTTCACGCGGTAGAAGTTGGCGCTCGTGGCCTGTTAGCTAAAGCTCTATTTCACCTCTTTAAAGATGTTAGTCTTTCCATAAAAATAATTAACTCTTTCCTAGGAAAAGTGTCTAAAACCGCGTTTTGCGTATCTCAAATTCTGTGGCTTCGAAGGGGGAGTGAATGGGTGGTAAGGTGAACACTCACATGTGGCAAGACAGCTGTCCTAAACCTACCACAGCCGGTCGTTATCCCGGAATCCACTGCTCACCCCCCAGAAGTGTAAAAAATAGTATTATGATGGGCCCGACTCTGGTCCGTGAATTCCACAGCAGCTCCGTTGTATATTATTTTTATTATTTTTGTTACAGAGAAAATTACGTTCGTTATTGCCAGCGCAAGCAGATTCTATCATTTCTGCAGCGGTAGAAACATTGTAACTAAATATCTCTAAAGCAGTTTTTTTACTATTACAAAAAATATTTTTATGTTTCAAATATTTTTATGTTTCAATATTTTTATGTTTCAACTGATATAAAAGATTCATAAATAGGTTTCAACTTTAAGTTCAAAAATAACATGAAAAACATGTTGTTTTTTGCCTTCTAAACCAGGCTCTCCCTTAACCCATTGGATGCCGAAGGTGCCTATAGGCATTTTGAGTCGTTTGACAGATCCGCTCGTAACCGTTTCGGCCAGCCCCCATATAGATATTATACAAATATATAATATACATGACTAACATAATTAATTAGTAGGGGAAAAGAGGAAATTCATGAAAAAACGATATTGTTAATCGAAGGGGGAGTGAATCGGTGGTAAGGTGACCGCTCACATGTGGCAATACAGCTGTCCTAATAAACCTACCACAGCCGGTCGTTAGTCCAGAATCCACTACTCACGCCCCAGAAGTGTAATAAATAGTATTATGATGGGCCCGACTCTGGTCGGTGAATTCTATGGCAGCTCCGTTTGTATTTTATTTATTTTATTATTACTCCAAATATTATCATTTTTATTATATATAGTTACAATATCAAGTAACTTATTTATTTATATGAGTAATGCAAATAATTAAAAAGTAAACAATTTCAGCTTAGGAATACTTTCAAAATTGAATCAAAAGCAGAAAAAAGAATACAATGCATAGTCTAGTGGCAACGTCACCTAACTAGGCCGGGACCTGTTCTAAGGTAAACGTTATTTTTTTAATGTGCTTGCACAAATACCGTGTTTATAAGAGTGGCATATATTCCATGTATGCACAAAAATGGAATTGCAAAACAATATTAAAAATGACTAAATACTTGATTAAATAAAATAATTAAATTAAAGTTAGAAGTGGAAAATTAAAATGACAGCAAATGAATTCAAATCATAAAAAAAACAAAAAAAAACACAACTATTTAAAATAGTAAAATCTAGAATCTATATGTCTGTCTGTCTACTATATGTCTTTCACATCTTTCACAAATATTTTATACGGAAACGTTTTTTGCATATTCTGTAAATTTAAAATTTAAATTATGCAGCTTTGGTCATTTTCGAACGAGTAGCGATCCAATTAATGTACATATTCGTGAGTCAGTAGTCTTTTGTCGGCGTTGCCACGTCTTCCGGCTCAAAATAGCTCTGCCAGTATTCTTGCTCCTGTGACGTCACAGGCCACGTCATCGACCGGCGCGAGCAACGGACTGTACTGTGAGCTGACCCCGTTCAAATCTGTGAAAGACCGACTGAAAAGTCTAAAAATATTTCTCCCTATAAACAAACTCGCCGCATATCGAAGTATACTGTCATTGCGGGTCGCCAAGTATCGACAATATTAACTGCCTCTTATTATGCAGGTGATCGATGACGTCAGAAATGACGTCAATGTGGTTAGGTTCAATGGCGATCGCGGTTAGGAAGCTCGTCACGTATGTTTTTTTGTTATCAGACGCAATACTTAACCTTTTGCTAAAAATTACCTCCAATAATATTAACTGTCCTCACTTACTAAATAAAATTAATCTCCGTGTTCCTTCCAAACTCAATAGATTTAACCCTGCTCTTCATGTTCCTCATGCTGGTACCAACTATAGGCAAAATGCATTTCTGTGGCGAACAAGTGACAATTTCAATGACATGATTAAACGCTTTGACTTTGATCTATTCTGTACGAGTGTTAACTCAGCTAGGCAGCGGATGAACAGTGATTTTTTTTGCATTAATTGTTGAATAATTTTTGATGCATTTTTATACGATAGCTTTAATTGAAAGATCACATATGTTTCTACACTGTTATTTAAACGTGAAAACCTTTAATTGGCTCTCTGTTATGTTACTCCGGCTTTGTTAAATTGTAATTAGCTGTTGGTTTTCCTGAAAATAAATAAATAAATAAATAAATAAATAAATAAATCGATAAGGGCCAGTATATATGGACTATCCACTATTCCATTCAATTGGGAGTTAATGGGCCACGAAGACCCATTCTGTTCAGGGTTGGTCACACTCACGGGTCAACACCTATCCGACTGCCTCCACGCATGAAGTGCGAGCCTGGGTAGGACTCTGGCCTTAGGACTAGTTTCCCCATAGGAGTCAACCTTCTGGCGCTCCTGGACGGTCTGCGCACCGTGCGGCTTAAGCCAATCGATTGTGCACTCTGACTAACAATCGGGGGAGTCTGGAAGCAGTACTGTTTCCTATAGAGCGGGGGTGGTTGCGGACCTTACGGCGACTGCTCTTGAAACGACCATCGGCTACCCGATCCTGGGCGAACAGCCGGGAAAAGGATGCCGTGGTCCGCGATAGATTCGGTTTACACCTTTTCACCGCTTCGTAAAAGAGAGGACCCAAGCGTTCTTGAACTCGTAAACAATCGAGATACCGGAGTAATGTGGTCGCGATTGGAAGAAAGGGCGTGAGTGTAAGCCCGCTGGGTAACACCTGGTTAATCCGCGGATAAGGCGTTGGCCCCTTACGGGCATGTGGCGGAGATTGACGGTGGACTGTTTTGTCCAAGTCTTCTGAGCTCACTTCACGGAAGATAGAAAACAATTGTTAAAACTTCTTGAGGTGACGGGTTCGCCCGTTGTAGTTGACAACTCTATTATTCCATTCAATAAGGGAGCTAATGGGCCCTGTTGCGTTTGGTCACTGAGACCCATCTGTTCAGGGTCGCTCCTGAACGGTTTGCGCACCGTGCGGCTTCAGCCAATCGATTGTGCATTCTGACCGACTGCCGGGGGAGTCTGGAGACAGAGAGCGGGGGTAGTTGTTCACCTTACGGCAGCTGCTCTTGAAACGACCAATCGGCTACACAATACCGGGTAAACAGCCGGGTAAAGGATGCCGCGGTCCGCGATAGATTCGGTAGACACCGTTTCACCGCTGCGTAAGGCAGAGGACCGCGCAAGCGACCTCGAACCTGTAACCAGTCGGGAGACCGGATTAATCTGGTTGCAACTGGTAGTAAGGGCGTGAGTGTCGGCCCGCTGGCTGATTAACCTGGTTCCTTACGGGCGTGTGGCGTAACTACAACGTGGACTGTTTCGTCGTAATGCGCTCACCTCACGGGAGACAGAACGATTTAATATCGTTAAAACTTCCTGAGGTGACGGGTTCGCCCGTTGTAGTCGACAGGTCTAGTTATTACATTCAATATCATATGTGCGGGCTGATTGTGTACATCTCCTGTCGATCACACTCTTCTGCTGCACAATCAGAGAAGTTTGTACCATATTATTGTATAGTCATCAGAACTACACAACATTGCCAAGGTTCATGTTGCTACGACTATCAGAAGTTGTTGAAATTCGACTTGCAGATAGATTGATACATACAGGTGAAGCTAATAATGTTTAAAAAAAATAATAGTTTGTAACGGACCTTAAGTCCATTACATGCGATCAACAAATGCATCGATTTCCAGTGAAATACACTGACACAATTCAGCTATTATTTTAACCCGTGCAGCCATGAATCAGCACGATGAAACAATATTTTTACTCGGAATATTTTGGATTGCATCATTTATCGGCCTATATAAATTGGTAAAAAGCAACCAAATTATCATTCTCCAAGTGATCACCTTCCCCCAAGGTTGCGACGGCATATTCGGCACTCTCTCTCACGAGTTAGGTCAACGAATCCGGCTCCTTGGTTTCCTTTCTTTACCTTTCCCAGTCCTCGTGACTGGGAAAGAATCCTCATCAACTATTCCCACATAACCTCCGTCTCGATAAAGTAATTCGAGCACTCGTTACTCACTGGCGAATACGTTCCTCCAGTATTTAAATTCACTTAAAATCGGTCGAGAATCCCTCACACTATTCGACAAGCGTTATAACTGGCAATATCAAACCTTCGATCAATAAATTATTTCTACTTCATTCAAAACCGCCTTTCAATACGGAGATAACTCGTAAGTTGATAGCTCGTAAGTCTTGTGAGGGGTGGTTCCTCACAAGTTTAAAAAAAACACTAAAAACACGCTTTTATAAATGCACGTAAAATAATATCTTTACTTATAGTTGTTTTGGACATAACCAGCATCCGACAACTCACGCCAATATACATCGTATATAGATATATCAATATTATTCTATTTACACTCTCCATGTACAGGTCTATATACATTTTATACAGGCACCTATGTCAATATTTACACTATTTACACTCAATATTTACAAGTCATTATATAATAGGTTTGTTATAACCTTGAAACTTGATCGTGTTCAAAGTCCATTACGTGACCTTTCACACAAGTGCAAACACGACTATGATACGGTATTCCATCATGGAATGCCAGTTCCTGTCTTCCGGCTTAATCATCAGACCTTGAAACTTAATCGTGGTCAAAGTTCATTACAAGACCTTTCTAACAAGTCCAAACACGGCTGTGATACGATATTCCATCATGGAATGCCAGTGCCTATCTTCCGGCATCATCATCAGACCTTGAAACCTAATCGTGGTCAAAGTTCGATCCAAGACTTTTCTAACAAGTCCAAACACAGCTATGATACGATGTTCGATCATGAAGTTCCAGTTCATATCTTCCGACTCCATCATCAGATCAGTTCGACAGTACCATATTATTGTATTGTCATCAGAACTACATACAGCTGCCAATTTTCATGACGCTACGATCCTTGGAAGATGGTTAAATTAGTTACCTTAGATTCCATTACATAGTTACGTACAGGTCGACCTAATAAAAGCGTGTTGATAAAAGCGTGTTAATGAGTCCGAGTCCTGTCGGACCGTTTATTTGTCGCAGCTCCGATCAGCCTGTTATATTATAAGAACGCGTGTTCGATAGATCATTTTTATTTGACGGCGATTCTGTCACAAATTGAAATCACAATAAGCCGTGAACCTTTTGGCTTCTTGCCATTTTGGTCATAGCGTATAATGATTTGGCAGCAGTTTTTTTTATACTGACGTCTCGCTCGATAAGCAATAAACAGTTTGTAGTCATACAATTAATCGTACTTGGTGCGCTTGAATGCTGAATAAACAGTTGGGGTGTCGAATACAACGGGCGAACCCCACACCCCAGGCTGGAATAATGTGATTGTTCTTTCAGCCGTGGAATGAGCGTAGAGGACTTAGAGGCAATGACAATCTACTATCTATCTCCGCCAATTAGCACGCGAGAGACCAACCCTTAACTCCCGGTACCGGGTAGTTAACACAGCGGGCAGACTAAGCGTCCTCATTACCAGTTATGACCAGATTTCTCCGCCCCCCGACTGGTTACAGGTTCGAGATCACTTACGCGATCCTCTCCCTAAGGAGTTAATGGGCCCTTGCTGAGTTGGCCACGAAGACCCATTCTGTTCAGGGTTGGTCAAACTCACGGGTCAACACCTATCCGACGGCCTCCACGCATGAACTGCGAACCTGGGTAGGACTCTGGCCTTATGGTCAGTTTCCCCTAGGAATCAATCTTCTGGCGCTCCTGGACGGTCTGCGCACCGTGCAGCGTAAGCCAATCGACTGTGCACTCTGACTAACAGTCGGGGGAGTCTGGAAGCAGTACTGTTTCCTATAGAGCGGGGGTGGCTGCGGACCTTACGGCGACTGCTCTTGAAACGACCATCGGCTACCCGATCCTGGGTGAACAGCCAGGCAAAAGACGATGTGGTCCTCGATAGATTCGGTAAACACCGTTTCACCGCTTCGCAAGGGAGAGGACCGCGCAAGCGACCTCGAACTCGGAACCAATCGAGAGACCGGAGAAATCTGGTCACAATTGGAAGCAAGGGCGTGAGTGTCGGCCCGCCAGGCAACATTCCTGGCTATCTCGCGGTTAAGGCGTTGGCCTCTTACGGGCTTGTGACGTAGCTAGATAGTGGACTGTTTTGTCCTCAAGTCTTCTACGCTCACTCCAGGGAGATAGAACGACTAATCGTTAAAACTTCCTGAGGTGACGGGCTCGCCCGTTGTAGTCGACAAGGAACCCTTGTTGTTTCTTCCTTGTGTAGCAGTGATTCGGTGTCTACCGAATCTATCGCGGACCATGGAATCCTTTGCCTGGCTGTTCACCTGGTATCGGGTAGCCGAATGGTCACAAGGTAAACAACCGCCCCCGCTCTGTAGAAAACAAAGGCGTTTTCTCCCCGGCTATCTGTCGGAGTACACAATCGATTGGCTAACGCGGCACGACGCGCAAACCGTCAAGGTGCGCCCGATCTGCGATTCCCAGGAGAACTGTCCCGCGGGCACAGAATCCTACCCGGGCTCGCAATTCTGCGCAATAAGCTGTAAAGAAGCAGCACTAAAATGTTCGCGCATGGATTCAGAAGCTTCGTTCCGCATCGATTTTCGAATCGCCGAAAACAAGTAATATCATGCAATAGGGGATTTTGTTCTAGATCGTTTAGATTGAGACCGTAATATTTAGATCGTTTTGATCGCAACTGTATTTACAAATTATACCGTTTTGATTGCTACTGGTGTTATAAAAACAGGAAATTAAAAATTTAAACATTTAGGCTATCTTTACAAAAATAAACAAACAAAATCTATTGAACAAATTTTCATAAAACTTGACACACATGTCAAGTTTTGACACACACGTTTTGGTGGCATAGATAGTGGTTAGGTCGCCTGATCTTACATTGTAAGGTCCCGGGTTCGATTCCCGGCTAGGTCACCATTTTCCGTTGGGATCAAATTAACGGAATTGCATTTTCAATTCTGTCGATCGAATGTAATAACAAGACACACACTTACAGACATGTTACACGCATACATAGTTATAACACATCATAGTAGGGTTGGTTGTAAAATATTGTCATATGACAATAAACCCGCCCATTGTGACATTTTCACAATAAAGAGTATTAACAAACAAACAAACATCTTGTGATTTTTTTCCCTTTTTACATAAGTAAATCCTTATTTAATGAATATTTCAAAAATCCCTAAATAATGAATATGTCTTCTTAGAACCGACCGCGACGCGGTTAAGTGCTGCATCCAAGCCACAACCGTACTAGATGGCATTTTTTTTTTCACCATTTACACCAAATCGATTTGCACAGTAACTCATTTTACCGAAGCTTTGCTCAAATGTGAATGTTGCCATATGCAAATTAGGGATACCACAACAAAAACAAGAAAAGGTGCAAAAAATATATAGTTAGACCGCTTTGAAAGAAAACACTGTTACGGGCTATGATTTAGTATGAGATTTAGATTATTTTGAAAGGAATTCATTTTAATTTCAAATAATCAACCATTTTCAACTAGCGATAGATCGTTTTGAACGAAATTTGTGATTTCTGCTTCATTTTTCTAAGGTTTGTTAATCGTTTTGGTAGTTAATAGTTTTACCAATCGATAGAACGGTCCAAGGCGTACCGATTGAAAAAAACATGTTTGGGTCCGAAACCGATTTAGATCGTTTTGTTCGCTCAGATACATTTGGATTATTTTTATATCCGCTCATTTGCTTGTATTTTCGCATAAACGCAGGCGTTCATGATGACTATCAGATACCGCGATATGATTTTTATCCAACGTTAAGGCAGCGTTAGTTAGAAAGGTTTTCGTTCGATCGTTTTTTCTCCGACTTACTTTGCAAATCCGACTACCACGAAAAAGTCTTTTCATTTTTCGGATTAATATATAGCCTATGGCACTCACAAATAATGTGGCTTTCTATTGGTAGCAGAATTTTCAAAATTGGTTCAGTAGATCCAGAAATTACTTCGTACAACCTCACAAACTTTACCTCTTTATAATATTATATTAGTATAGATAAACTCATTGGCATCTTTATAACAAACATCACCGTAGGATTAACCTCATGTAAGATTAACTAAAGATTAAAGGTACATTTGGATTAATTTCATATCCGCTCATTTGCTTTTATTTTCGCATAAACGCAGGCGTTCATGATGGCTATCAAATACCGCGATATGATTTTTATCAGTTAGTTATCACTCCATCCGTTCGTTATCACCTTTCGTTCGTTATCACGCGTCTTTATGTCACTTCTGTCACCGGCCGCAGTTGACTGACACTGTCTGGCATTGAACTCTCTTAGTTCAAAACAAACTCATAGAAGAACAAGTAAATAGAACCAGTTCTTCCCTTTCTCTCCTCTCCCTCTCCCAATTTCCTCTCCTCGGGCATTATTAGTTTTAAATTTTTCCAGTTGTCTGTATGTTATGCAGACGGTCTGTATATTATGTAATAATCTTTATTTTCACAATGCGCGCATGTACCACTGAGTTTAGGTTAGTTGTAAGATATTGCCATGTAGCAATAAGCTCGCCTTTTTGTATAACAATTAAATGCAAATAAAGAGTTTATTATTATTATTAAATATATTAAAAGGAATAAAAAACAAGAATGCCGTTACATAAAGTGAACTACTATATTTAAAAAATATTTTTATTGGGGTTTTCTTATGAAATATTTGTGTTTTATGTGTTTATCTATATAGATACATATATATTTTCGGAATGTACTCAATCAGGCCTTTTATTTGTCGCTAAACACGATATATTGATGTAAATTTATTGACATTTGGATATTTAGACAAATATTTACTTGATATTTAGTTAGTTAAGGTACACTGTGACACTCAGGATGACATAACGATTCTAACAATACCACATAGTTCTAAATCAGTTCAAGCGTTTGGTAGTTATGGTGGAATAAAGAAACCTGAACACAACGCTCCATTTGTAGTTGTCTAACAAGTAAATATATTAAAAACTAGCTGACCCGTGCCCACTTCGTTGGGCGGTAAAACTTTTTACCTGTGATGAAATTATGAGTGTGGTTCGGTTAGTAGGTACTGAGTGCTATGATTTATTTCCTGACTGCCAAAAGAAGGGTTATATTTTTACTGCATATGTATGTATGTATTTGCATGCCAATTTGACTATATTACCGTTATTTGTGAGTGTCTTCTTGTGAGTGTCTTATTTGTGAGTGTCTTTTCTCTGTAACCATTAATGCAGTAAAAGGGAAATTATATGCAGTAAAAGGGAAAAGTCTTCTGTTTTAAACACTTGAGACGATAAATTTACTTATTTTTATATAAATTCATAATTGTTGATAATATGACCAATAAACATGACCTAACGATTTAAATTATTTTTTTAATATAAAATACTACTTTTTGTTACTTATATTAAAGTTAGACATATGCTGTCGCTGACTTTTTGTAGGCAATCATATATCTCTCTTCGTTAAGGCAGCGTTAGTTAGAAACGTTTTCGTTCGACCGTTTTTTCTCCGACTTACTTTGCAAATCCGACTACCACGAATAAATCTTTTCATTTTTTGGATTAATATATAGCCTATGACACTCACAAATAACGTGGCTTTCTACTGGTAAAAGAATTTTCAAAATCGGTTCAGTAGATCCAGAGATTACTTCCTACAACCTCACAAACTTTACCTCTTTATAATATTAGTATAGATAATAAAAAATACGGCTGCCGTTATAACAGCAAGGGAATTATTGTAATTATAATTATTTTTATTAGGTACGGTTTTTTACATAAAATATTTGTGGTTTATGTATTTATCCTTAAAGAAACATGACTATTTTCGGAATGCACTGAATCAGACCTTTCATTTGACACTAAACACGATATATTTATGTTAATTTATTGACATTTGGAGATTCGGACATTTAGACAACTATTTACTTGATATTTCGATAGTTTAGGCACCCTGCGAAACTCGGGATGACATAACGATCCTAATAATACCACACACTTCTAAACGAGTTTAAGCGTTTAGAAGTTATGGTGGAATAAAGAAACGGAAATCATACATAGATAAACCCTCAACACATTACACTCCTTTTTTGTCGGGCAGTCGCGAAAAAACACAACTGCCTTTGCAAAAAGTGAAATATTGTATTTATAATTATTTTTAATACGGTTTATTATGAAAAAAATGTGGTATATGTATTTATCTATATAGATTTATTTATTTATTTATTTATATAATTAATGCAAATATTCAAATAGTAAACAATTTCAGCTTAGGAATACTTTCAAAATTGAGTCAAAAGCAGAAAAAAGAATACAATGCATAGTCTAGTGGCAACGTCACCTAACTAGGCTGGGACCTGTTCTAAGGTAAACATTATTTTTTTAATGTGCCTGCAGAAATACCGTGTTTATAAGAGTGACATATATTCCATGTATGCACAAAAATGGAATTGCAAAACAATAAAAATGACTAAATACTTGATTAAATTAAATAAATAAATTAAAGTTAGAAGTGGAAAATTAAAATGACAGCAAATAAATTCAAATCAGAAAAAAACAAAAAAAAACAAAACAATTTAAAATAGTAAAAATTTGAATAAGAATTTAAACAAAATAGTCCTGCATTTTACTTATAACTAAGATAAAATAGTGTTAAAACTAAAACAAATTATCTCCTAATATACGTTTAAACAAAAGAATAATAATAATAAAATAAATAAATAAAATAATAATAATAAAATAATAATACAATATAAGATTCAAAATATTCAAATGTCCGGGTTAGATTATAATGTCCAGTATTTTTATAATTCCTTGTCTTCCCTCTTTTACAGGCCAGTTTCTAAGCAGCCTTTTAAAGTAGGTCTTATTTTGCGCTGATTTTATGTCGCCAGGAAGAGCATTGAAAAACCTTGGAGCAATGAATGTATACGTTCACTGACCAAAAGTAGTATACCTTCTGGGTACTATCATATTATTATCTTCGGAAAACCTCGTTGATAGGGTATTTTGAGAAAAATATTTATCTGATTAAACTTAATATATGATAGTGATGTTTTTAAATATAGTTGCCTAATATCTAACACATTATATTCATTGAAAAGATTTTCCGAAGGATAATGATACGACTTTCGCATGATAATCTTTAAAATCGACTTTTGTGCATATTGCACAAAAGTCGAATGGGTAAAGGGGTAAAAAACCCTAAGGGGTAAAGAATGGTTTTAGAACAACCGCCCCATCCTATCATCCCGTAGCTCAAGATACTCTCACACAATGCATAATAAACGCTTTTTAGTGTTTTTGGGCCTAAAATATTTCTTACCTCTTTGAAAGCGTATCCTAGTTTACGAACTTTAGATGCTAATTTATCCGTGTGTTCTTGCCATCTTAGTTTATTATCTATGGTGATACCGTGATATGATTCCACTCTTTCTAAAATATGACAGTTGCAACCATTCTGTCTGTTGCATGTGTGTATAACAACGCTGTGCTCCAATGAGGGTTGACCTTTAACATTAATACTAAAAGTGATTAATTTTGTTTTTTCTATATTTAAACTGAGCAGCGAGTTATCTAACCAATCTCTAACTATATTTATGCCTTTGTTGGCGTTTTCAAATGTCGTTTTCCAGTTTTCACCTTCAAATATAATTGTAGTGTCATCGGCAAATGATATAGTTTTTCCTACTAGATCACATAGATTGTTAATATAAATTAGAAATAAAATAGGCCCGAGCACACTGCATTGGGGCACGCCGAACGATATACCGACAGGATTACTGGTAGCATTATGTATAGATGTGATTTGGGTTCTATTTGACAGATAGCTCTTAAACCAATTTTACATTACATTACATTACATTTACGTCGTGTCCAATTGGTGGCTAAAAACCGCTCTTGGACGTGTCAAAATATTTGTGTTTTAAGTAGTAAGTGTCATTACTACTTTAATCTTTACGTTACATACATATATTAATTTAAAAAAATATATAGTATCTAAGAAACTTTGGAACCTACTAAAAGTTATTCGTCGTAGAATCGTATTACAAAACAAATTAAAGAATAGTCAATGGCTACCTACTAAACACACAATAATTAAAATAGTCAGTTAAAAAGTTGAATAATCAAAGCAGAAGCCTAACAATTGAAATAGTCAATAAATCAAATATATACGTACTAAAAACTGTACATAGTAACATCCAAAGTAGTAAGTAATTTGTTAAATAATCAAACTAAAACTAAATCTTAAATTTAAATACTAGAAGTACATATATAATTATCATTCAAATTGGTACAATATTTGCAAAGTCATGGCCCTCGAATTCGGTCAGATTATAGAAAGGGTGGCCTATCATCATCTCCTTAATGTTTTTTTTAAATTGTTTGTCCTCCAGTTGTTTGATAGAGGTAGGGAGTAAATTGTAGAATGTAATGCTAAGGTATAAGTAGCTCTTCTGTACTTTTGCCAGTCTTGTTCGGGGTACGCATAAAAGGGAATTACCGCGTGTATGGTAAGAGTGAATGTCCGCCCTAGTTGCGGTTTCTGTTAGGTGCTGTCTGGCATACATTAAGCACTGGTATATGAACGCCGAATACATGGTCATTATCTTTGCCTTACTGAAGTATGCTGTGCATGAGGTCCTGGGCGTTAGCTGATAGATGCTGCGCAGTGCTCTTTTTTGCAATAGGAAGATTCTTTTACTGTTTGAGGCATTTCCCCAAAATAGTAGTCCATAAGTCATTAATGAGCCGAAATACGCAAAATGCAGTGATTTGGCTGCCGCGAAGCCACAAAGACTTCTGTTTTTTTTTATTGAGTACCTATATAGAACTACATAACTTACTAGCTAATTCATCGATATGGGTAATGCATTTTAATTTGCTGTCAATTCTTAAACCTAAAAAATTTAAAAATCATAAGCTAGTGCTACACATTCAATGTCTCTTAGTCTTTGTAATAATTTTTCATGCGAAACCGTATCGAAAGCCTTCGCGAGATCTAAAAATATAGCCAAGCATTTGCCTCTGTCCAGGCTTTCATTAATGGAATTTGTCACTAATAGATAAATGTATATTTTCGGAATGTACACAATCAGACCTTTCATTTGACACTAAACACTATATATTTGGACATTTGGACATAGACAACTGCTTACTTGATATTTTGACTGTTAAGGTATCCTATTCGAATTCCAAATTCGAGGGTCATGACTTTTTATTTTTTATTTTATTTTATTTTATTTTATTCTGGAACCAAACAGAACTACATACAATGCAATGAAAACCTATTTAAAAGTGACAAAAATCCATTAATGTGATTCCGAATATAAAGTATACAAAATGAACGCAATATAATTTTATATTGTTTCCGCTTGAGAATGGGGGGGGGGGGGGGGATAAAGATGGGAAGTGAGGTGAAAGGAAGAGACAAAATAGATAAAAATATATTATGTATGTATATAAATATATGTATATTTAACTTTAGGTATGATATATAGGTATTATAATGAATATACTTGAGATAGAATTATGTCCTTGAACTAAATTAAATAAAATATAATATGTATACATGTTTTGTGATCATTTAGATAGACTCTAGAATTTTTAGAAGAGGTTTTTAACATTGTACTCTAATAAACTATTTATTATCATTTAAATTGACTACTTAAATTAGGTTTCGTGGATTCATAGTTTGACTATATTTCTTTCATATTACATAAAGCAACAGTAATTGAAAAACTCCATCTATAAAAGTAGGTAACTATGGTTTATATTGATTAAAAAAATATATTTTTGACACTTTTAGATACTATTATTTGGATTGTTTCTTTGTATATCAAGAATTGATTATTATATGTTTATATGATCTGATTCTAACTGATAAGGTACCCTATGACTCTCGGGATAACATAACGATTTTAACAATAATACACACTTCTAAATCGATTCAAGCATTTAGTAGTTATGGTGGGATAAAGAAACGGAAAACATACATAGATGAATCCTGAACACATTACACTAATTCTATGTAAGTTTTTTCGTTTCTTTATTCCACCATAACGTCTAAACGCTCAAACCGATTTATAAGTAAGGTATATTGTTAAAATCGCTGTCATCCCGAGTGTCATAGGGTTCCTTAACTGTCCAAATATCAAGTAAATAATTGTCTAAATGTACAAATCTACAAATGTCAATAAATTAACATAAATATATCGTGTCTCTGGTCAAATGAAAGGTCTGATTGAGTACATTCCGAAAACATATATGTATCTACATTGATAAATACATAAACCGCAAATATGCCATTAAGAGTTCTTAATAAAAATAACTATAAATACAGTAGTTCACTTGTTGTAATGGGAGTAGTGTTTTTTATTCTTTTTAATAAATATACTTGTTGTTCTGTTGACTTCCGTGTGCTTGTTTTCGGTAGCTGGCGCCGACACCCGCGGCATTGCCTATCCAAAAACATTAACCATTTGGTAATATCGTAGTGTAATCAATTATTGTGGAGGCGCCCCAGGCTTTTCCCTCTCAGATACTTCTATGAATCATACTTATACTAAAACTAGTGGGCATAAAAAATATCTAATAACATTACTTTAAGTGTTCTAACGATCATTATGAATAACAAAGCGCAAGGTGCCCAGTAATTTGCCTTCTTGCTTATAACGACTAATGATACACTACGCAAGTACGTCATTATTATTATATTATCAGTCTTTAGAAATCATAATTATATTTAATGATATTATTTTCGTATGACGTTTCTTTCTTTTCGTGTAGTGTCGTCTCCTAAAGAAGGTTGTCTTTAAAAGAATCGTGGTAATGAATGAATGAATTAATTAAATAATAAATTAATGACTTTTGTCTTATTTTTTAGACGACTCCCCAAACAAAGGAGTGGTTTGTGTTTTGGATTCATGTACGTATGTTTTCCGTTTCCTTATTCTACCATTACTTCTAAACGCTTAAACCGATTTAGAAGTGTGTTGTATTGTTAGAATCGTTTTGTCCTCCTGACTGTCAGTCTCCTGAGTGTCACTTACCGCGACTCCTTGCTTTCAAATAAGAAGAAAGCAGTGTCTTGAATATAAATCGCCGTGTTACGCGTTGACGTAAAAGACAGTCATCATTCGTCAGTTTATTTTTTTCGTATGTCGAGTACAAAGAGAAATAAATTAAATACAAACCGTTCAATTAATAACCTCCACAAAATATTACGTTTTTTAAATAACCGTTTTTGGTTCTTACGAATGTATTAAACGACTGCCTAAACCGAGTTAGAGGAGTGTTAAGTGTTTAGGATTTATGTATGTACGTTTTCCTATTTTTTATTCCACTATAGCTTGTAAACGCTTGAACTTTCACAATAAAAAGTAGAAACAATCGAACAAACAAACATAATAATAATAATAATAAAACACTCTTTATTTTAAATAAAAAAGACGAGCTTATTGCCTTGCAGCGATGTCTATCAGCTAACCTATAGCTTAAGTTTATAACATATTTAGTACGTTGGCTACGCAAAAGAACAATAAAAAATACAAGTGATAAAAAGAAACAAACAGAAACTAGAAAGAAACAGATAAGAAAAAAAAGTAAATAAAATGAATAAAATTAAATAAGGACCCAGAGGAAAGGAAGGAGAGGAAGGAAGGAAAGGGAAGCGAAAAGGAAGGGGAAGAGGTGGGTTTGGTTAATTTATGGATTTTAGTGTTATATTCACCTTGAGCCTGGCCTTGAACGAGGAGATAACTTGGGTTGTCGACTACAACGGGCGAGCCCGTCACCTTAGAAAGTTTTAACGATTAGTCGTTCTATCTCCCTGGAGTGAGCGTAGAAGACTTGGGGACAAAACAGTCCACCTAGGTACGTTACAAGCCCGTAAGAGGCCAACGCCTTAACCGCGAGATAGCCAGGAGTGTTACCCAGCGGGCTTACACTCACGCCCTTACTTCCAATTGCGACCAGATTACTCCAGTCTCTCGATTGGTTCAGAGTTCGAGGTCGCTTGCGCGGTCCTCTCCCTTACGAAGCGGTGAAACGGTGTATACCGAATCTATCGCGGACCACAGCGTCCTTTGCCCGGCTGTTCACCCAGGATCGGATGGCCGATGGTCGTTTCAAGAGCGGTCGCCGTAACCACCGCCGCTCTATAGGAAACAGTACTGCTTCCAGACTCCCCCGACTGTTAGTCAGAGTGCAAAGTCGATTGGTTTACGCCGCACGGTGCGCAGACCGCCCAGGAGCGCCAGAAGTTTGATTCCCAGGGGAAACTGACCATAAGGCCAGAGTCCTACCCAGGCTCGCACTTCATGCGTGGAGGCCGTCGGATAGGTGTTGACCCGTGAGTGTGACCAACCCTGAACAGAATGGGTCTTCGTGGCCAACGTGAACGAGGAGATGCTGGGAGCTGTTCTAACATCATTTGGTGAAGCTCCAAAGCAAACATCAATTTGTTTAGAAAATATAATTTCGCCAGACGTTGCGCCGCACTGAATCATTGAATCATAAAAGTCCACGTTACTATACCACTATCACAATAGAATAAAATAGAATAGTATTGAATTAAATTTGTTATTCGTTTTCAGAAATTATAGAATGCATCTTTTTTTTTGTGTAAGCGAAGTTTTTAATTAAATACGCAAAATTCACATTGGGCCCCAGATACCGCCACTTTATAACCCTTCGGCTACGTAACGACCAAGTTTGGTTGCACATCAGAACACCGTTGACTACGTAACGACCAATATTGGCAGCTTGCTCCCGGAGCGCACAGTAATATTACTTTCTAATTCGGAAGCATCCTAAAATCCATACCAAATATCTCATTATTACTATAGATACCATCTTGTAACTGTCAGCCTCTACAAAGAGAAATATATTGGAAATATGTAGGCGTCACTCTAGATTGCTTTCTCCGTTGGGACTCTCATATATAAAACATAACGTGGCTACGAAGGTGCGAATCCTTGGATATGTTTTCAAAGAACTGAGGAATATTCTGGATTCCAAAACACTAAAAACTGTTTATTATGCCTTATGTGGATCGCTTATTACTCACGGCATAATTGGATGGGGTGGATGTGGTAAAACCCTGCTAGAGCCATTGCAAGTTGCGCAGAAATTTATATTAAAAATTATTTTACGTAAACCATAATGAACTTTGTAAAAAAGCTCATGTCCTTGATTGTAGGCTACTTTTTCTAAAAACTTCCCTCTTAAGGCTATTTTGGACAATAACTCAAATCTAGGAATAATTCAGAACCGAAGACCAACGAGACAAGTTATAAAAAATAACCTTATAATACCCAGAATGAAAACATCATTTGGACAAAGACATTTATTTATTTATTTATTTATTTATTTATTTATAACGTACAAGAATAAAAAAATACAAGGACATGCATACTGTTGTACTTGAGGAATAATTAAGAACAAACATTATTATAGCGAAAAACATAGCTCTATGCATATAAATATGCTAGCATATCCGAATGAGGCGAAATCGCACAACCAACTAGACCTAGAAGGTCTGTCTCTGGCTGTGCTGTGTTATACCAACTGTATTTTTGTAACTCGCGAACTGACGAAGGTGATCAATTTTAAATATTTCTAAATCTAACAAATGTGTTGTTTACACAAATAAAAGTAAAATTTAAAGTAGAAAAAATAAATATATATGTATGCAATTAAGGGCTAAAAGTAAAGTAAACTTTACATTATATACAATAAATTTAAGTGGAAAATAAGTAATAATATATACAAATATATGAATAAACACTACATTTTAGTATATATGTTTAAGAAAATGATATGTAATATTGCACAATTTTACAAATACATATTTTTTTTTAATATTCACCCTACAGTATTAATAAGGTCTTTAGTTTTTGAACGCCCAATATCTAGAAGCCAGTGTTTTACTTTACCTTTGAAAGTTACCAAATTTTTCACGTTTTTCGTGGTTTCACATAGTGAGTTATAAACTTTCGGGGCGATAAAAAAACATTGTCTTCGGGCAAATGTGCTTTTAACATTTGGAATTGTGAAAAATTCCTTTCCAGCATTTCTCGTTAAGTACAATTGTTGACTTCTTGCTCTGTACTCTTTAGTTTTGTGAAACATTACTCTTTCATTTCGCCGAGATTTTACAATCTGATCAATACGGAAATAAAAATGAATTTGACATTTCGGGAATTCAAAAATAAATTAAAGAAATGGTTATCGAATCATGACAGACTAACCATACATCAAATGTTAGAAATAATAGTTTGATAAAACTTAGGTGCACAAATTTAAACATATTTTTAAACATGTATGTTGAATATATTTTAACATTGAACTAACTACCAAAAAATATTTGACTTTGTTGTTATATATTAATTTGACAATGAATTGTACTTTTTTTGACTATATGTTTTTATATTAAATCTTTTATTACTTAACATATATTAAATATTAATGACTGTTTCTTTCTTTTCTCACATAAAATTTTATTTATATTATTGCCGAATATATAATGGAATTGCATGTTATTTATTATATTATCTTTTAACCCCTCAAATGTGAGGCGTCCCTTAAGGGATGCCTTGGCAAAATGTATACAAAATGTATATAAATTTATATAAATGTAAATATAAATGTAAATGTGCGCCGCTTTATAGTAATCCGCTCTATAGTAATGCTATAGCTCTATAGTAAACCCCGCTCTATGTAAATGTAAATGTAAATGTAAATATAAATTTATAAACATTTTGCCGTAGGCAATCCGAGCTAATCGCCATTCATTTGAGGGGTTAATATTTATTATTATTATTATTATTACTATTTTTACTAAAACTTGTACATCTGTAAGCAATCAAGCAATCAAGCAAACTTGATTGTAATATTAGAGTCCTGTCCACCCTAGAACGGGCTAGAACGGACTAGTCCCAGTTGGGTGACAGAATCAAATAAGCAAAAGGTTAAGGTTTTGCCATTCGGTTCCTGTTATTTTTGTAAGCAAATCAATGTTTTATAGTAATTGATTCTTAAATAAATAAATACATAGATGGCCGCTAAAATAATTTCGCGCGTCATTAAACGGATATTTCTGGTAAAATTCCATTGTCAAACATCGGGTCGTGAATAGTTTTTTTGTATTTTTTAGTGTTAAGTTGGAATGTGAATAGAAATGTTAGTAAATTTGATTCTAAAACACTTTATCAACCGAATTCAGTGATTTTATGTACATTTTATTCCAATTTTACCTGTTTTTTTTAGTTGAAAAATTGGGTGCGTTTTATCGCTATAGCGTTATTACTAATTATTGATTTTGTTTTTTTTTTTTTTTAATTTTGTTTTATTCAGGAAAGTAACAGTGTATAAAAGTAAGTAGCCAAACAAGATAGAGATCCAAATTACACCAGAGACAATTTTCCAAAATTTTTCATAAATGTTAACATCAAGATTATCTAAATGATAAGAGACAGAAAAAAAAACGAGAAAAGAAAGAGGATAGGAAGGGAGGGACCAGGAAGGGAAGGAGGAACATAGGGAAAAAAATACATTATGTTGATGGGTGTCCACGTATTTAACAAATTTACCAGTACGATATTTGAAGTTGAGACAGGTACGTTGGTATGAATAAGTACAGGTGCAAACAGTAGATAATAAGTAATAAATTTTAAATAATAATAATTATTAAATTTTAAATATTAAGTGTTAAATATCGCCCTCTTTAACAAATTTCTGAATCCAATGTTCGATTCAGCGAAGATATCTATTGATGCTTATCGATCATCGTAAACCCTACACACACGGTTTAAGAAAGAGTTTTTACGGTAGTTGTTAATTTAAAAATAATATTGTATATTTATATACCTACATTATTATGCATATATTAATAGTATCATATTTTTATTTATGTTATTTCATGTATTTCAAACACTGCTTTTAAAATTGTATTTATATATTTTAATTAATTATAAATATGTTTATACCATATAGCATCTATTATTTATTAAAATCGTATTTACGTATATGTGTATTTGCCATATTGTATTACCTATGTTATTTATTTATTCCGATATATTATTCAATCTTAATTAAACACATTCATTGAATATAAAAATAAAAAGGTTTTTTTTTACTTTAATTAGGCTAATTGTTACGTAAGTTGTTTTACTTATTTCAATTATTTACTCTGACCCGCCTAGATACGGGACATTTAAGTCCTAGTTAGGTGGGCACTGAGCATTAGCTGCATTTCGGTGTTCAATTTTTCCGAGTTACTTATAACATTGATAACAATGGGGCTAAATGTACAAACAAATAAATGAATAAAGTATTAAATCTAAAAAAAAAAAAAACGGCTAATGTGAAACAATGAGGACTGTCTTGTCGTTCTTATAAATAACTCTAAAAATGCAAAATGTCTGCCTAATTCGTTGACAAAATACATATTATTTTGGTTTTCGCAGAAATATATGAAGTTTTCGGCGTATTTGTAAATTAAATCATAAAAACTCATAAAAATGCGATGATTGCACAGTTATTATTTTTATGATTGCTATAGTAGTTCCATAGCTATAGTATTTTTTGTCGATCGCGGCGATATTGCAATAATTCTAATAAATTGCCGCGGTCTGCCATGAAATTATGCCGCTACTCGAAGGGTTAACTGAAAGTCATTTTATAAATTCGTAACATTGTAAGACTAGAATGTCAATAAAATATGAAGTCAATTCGATTGATCGTTCGCTTATAGGTCAAATAGGTCTAAATAGGTTTAAATAGATAAGCCTATTACTAAGGGGACTTTTCGGACACTCAATTCACATTACAGAAACTAATTGCCATGAAGCACGCGATCGGCTGTTATGGATGGGGTTTGCCTGACTTAGTATGTCGGTTACATCATCGGTACGAAACCTTGGGGTCGCGACCCCATTTGGGGTCGCGAATTATGATGATGGGGTCGTCTAAACAAATAGAGTTGTCAACTACAACGGGTGAACCCGTCACCTCAGGAAGCTTTAACGATTAGTCGTTCTATCTTCGGTGAAGTGAGCGCCCATCGTCAAGCTCCGCCACATGCCCGTAAGAGTTCAACGCCTTAACCTCGAGATAACCAGGTGTGTTACCCAGCGGGCCCTCACTCACGCCCTTACTTCCAATTGCGACCAGATTACTCCGGTCTCTCGATTGGTTACGAGTTCGAGGTCGCTTGCGCGGTCCTCTCCCTTACGAAGCGGTGAAACGGTGTATACCGAATCTATCGCGGACCACGGCATCCTTTGTCCGGCTGTTCACCCAGGATCGGGTAGCCGATGGTCGTTTCAAGAGCAGTCGCCGTAAGGTCCGCAACCACCCCCGCTCTATAGGAAACAGTACTGCTTCCAGACTCCGCCGACTGTTAGTCAGAGTGAACAATCGATTGGATTACGCCGCACGGTGCGCAGGCCGTCCAGGAGCGCCAGAAGGTTGATTCCTAGGGGAAACTGGCCCTAAGGCCAGAGTCCTGCCCGGGCTCGCAATTCATGCGTGGAGGCCGCCGGACGTGTGTTGACCCGTGAGTGTGACTAACCATGAGCAGAATGGGCCTTCATGACCAACTCAGCAAGGGCCCATCAAAAGCCCAAGCAAATTTGAAGGTCGAGGAAAAGCATTCGAGTCTGCATGAACATAACACTCGCAATAAAAATAATGTAGTAATTCCCAAAGTACGCCTTTCTTCATACCATAAATCATTTTTATATTTGGGGTTTAATTGTTTAACTCGTTGCCAGCAGAAATTAAAATACTTTAAGAGGTTGCATTTAAGAAATGCATAAAAAGAAACCTAATTATGCATGCTCTCTATAATTTTGATGAATTTGACAAGGGAGTCTTACTTTTTAAAAGATAATTTACCATTTATAAAATCCATTTTGTTCTGTATTTTATTACTTTAACTAGCTGACCCGGCGAACCTAGTACCGCCTAACGGTCAATGAATGTCGTGTTACAGATTAGCTGAACTTAATTTATGATTTTATGGAAGCAATACAATGAATACAAAATAAATATTAAGTACACTACTTTATTAAGATATATAAAAAGAAATATAAAAGAAATATAAAAGTACAAAAATTAAGTATATCAATGGCGTGTCAGCATGACATATGTAATAATTGTGGTCCGAATATTGTGGATATATCTTGTCGATTCGAAACCTTTATTTAAATACTTTCTTTAATTTGAGGGGAGAGTTTACCGTATCGACGGGATGAACATTAAATGTTTGACAGTTACGAAACCCATGAACATTTTGTATGGGAAAACGTTTTTTCTTTTATTTTATTTTTTCGTTAATTTTCCAATGTTTCTAATAGTTATTCAGCTATTCGAGACGGAGACAAATATAACAAATCAAAAACCATGAAAATCGGTCCAGCCGTTCTCGAGTTATATGTGTTCGAACAAACCCGACTTTGTTTTATATATATAGATGTTTATTTTATTGTAAAATTTATTGTTTGTTGACTATTTAACACTTTTTATTGACTATTTTTAAAAACTTATTGATAAATGATTAAAAAAATGATTTTTTTTTGTTATTTGAGTCTGTTTTGATTTTGATTTTTATAATTGATCCGAAGGTGCCTTGCCTTCATATATAAAAAGTATGTGTACACGTAATAAAGTTGTGAATAACTTCTAGCAAATGTGAAATGACGTATTTCACAGTATGTACGTTTTGGAATTAATAAAATATGACTATAACTATGACTATGTCTCATTTATTCAGAGATAATAACAAGCGAGAGAGCATGACGAAAAGACACTTGAACACTACTTTTTTCTATATATTTAGCACCCCAAAATGTACAATATCTTAACCGGGGATATAAAGACAAGCCCAAGTAAATTTGTTTTAAAGAAAAGGCTGGTATCTTGGTTGCTCATTGTTAGGAAATTATCGGTTTTTAATGAATTACACGACTGCCCAATAAAAAAGGAGTCAGCGTATGTAATGTGTTCAGCGTTTATCTATGTATGTTTTCCATATTTTTATTCCACAATAACTTCTAATCGCTTGGACCGATTTAGAAGTGTGTTAGAACCGTTTAGTTATCCCGAGTGTCATAGGGTACCTTAACTGTCCAAATATCAATTAAATAGTTGTCTAAATGTCCAAATATCAATAAATTAACATGAATATATCGTAATATAAAAACGAAGACTATCGCGGTTGTTTGTTCCACGTATAAGAGAGTTTGTAACCGTCGTCTCAATTGAAGTTCGGGGTTCTTCTTATTTCAATGGCTTCCCGGATCATACGAGGAAAGTAGAATTGTTCCTTGGATAGCACAATGGGATTTTGAAACTGCATTCAGTGATTACTTCCGCTATCCAATATATGTTCGCAGATCGCCGATTTTTCTCGCTGAACTTTTTTAACAGCTTTGATGTGTTCTGTCAGTCGCGTGGCTATGGGCCGTTTCGTTTGTCCAACGTAGGCTAGACCGCAACTGCATTCGACTTTATACACACCCGGGGTTTGCAGTGGTGTTACATCCTTTACAGGCCTCAAAAATCGACTATATTTTGGGTCGACTTGAAGATCGTTTTTATATCGAATCTGTTTAGTATCTTACTTATTTGATCTGTCACGCCCTAGAAACGTCGGGTGCTACAAATTTCACGCGGTAAATTCGTTTCTATCCTATTTATAATGAATATATCGTGTTTAGTGTAAAATGGAAAGGTCTGATTGAGTACATTAAGAAAATATACTTAAATACATAAACCACAAATATTTCATAAAAAACCGTAATGAAAATAATTATAAATACAATAGTTCACTATAGGAGGGGTGTTTAGGGGGGGGGTGATATTGGGGGGTTTAGGTGTGTTGAGAGGTTTGGCGCGCGGGGAGAGGGGGCTCTTGTCTGCTTGTCGGGAATTGTGGGGTTACAACCGGTTTTTTATTCCAACTCTGCATTTATAAACGAATGACATCTGATATCTAATGCAGTGTAATGTCCGCTCTAGAATGAGCTAAGCTTAGTGGAGTTACATGCGACATAGTATTTAAATATTCACGACTTTTGCTAGGGGTTATGGTCTTCTATATAAGTATAGTGTATTTTTTAGCTATTTTTTTGTAAATTTCCTGAAATAAATTTAAAATATTTTCAATTATTGTCTCATTACTTATCTCGTAGCTTACAAGATAATAAGGCTATTTTTTATTATTTGTTGAGTGGGCCTTTTATAAGATCTTTATTAGCCTTGTAACACTGCGACCATTGCTGACCAAAGTTCAAAGTTCATTGTGTTCGCCACCTACTATATTGTGTTCGCCACCTACTATAGTTCTGCGCTAAGCCTCGTGTCATTTAAGAACCGCAGTAGGCTTTTGGCGCCAGATTGTTTTACCTCCTCAGGTTGGAGGTAATGGCCACCAGTGGGTGTATCTTTTACGCATCAGCGGGCCACACTCTCACATGAGGTGCTGGGGAGTTTCCTCTGCTCTTTGGCAGAACCTGCACATTTTTGTGTCTCTGAGCTTGAGGTTGAAAATGTGTTTGTTCAGGTCACAATCCCCCTTGAGCGCCCTCACCAGTATGCGTAGATTGTTCCTATTTAGCGATAAAGCCTCACAAGCCGTCTTACGGTCGTAAGCCTTAATTAGCGCTTTGGAATGATTCAACCCTGGCGTGTTTTCCAGTCGTTGACGGATTGTTTTAAACACATTTGTTTGAGCATTAGGTTTGCAAGGCTTTTTGGTACGCCACAGCAAGGTTCAGGGCCGTATAACGTTCCCTTTGCTCCCGTCTTAGCAAGTTCATCGGCTTTTTCATTTTCCTCGATTCCTGCATGGCCGGGAACCCATCTTAGAATTACCCTATTCTTTTCACCCAGGGAATAATAAGACTAAGTCTGTGACTAGTATAATTTTTGAGAAATTCAGGTATGGAACCGTCGGCGCGCGATTCATGTTCGCATTTGATCGTTTTTATTAAGCTATTGCATAGCTTTTATCGCGGGCCTTAGGCCAGCGCGGCGACCGAATGAAGAAATTTCTTAACGAATATTAATGATTTTAAACTGATAATTACGTCTAAACGAGTACTGCTTACGATTCGAAAAAAATATGTGTTAAACAAGAACATTTTCCTAATATTCGTAGCTTTGAATATTTTAGATTTTGTTTATATTACATAGTGTAATTAATTTGTGAAATTAGGTCTAACCGAACACAAAAACGACTACCACGCAAATACTATCTGGCGTATTATTATGAAACCTGCACCATTTTAAAGATAATTTAATTATCTATCTTTTTATCTACGATTTTTTTCGAATAGTAGTTTTTTCGAATAATATCCGTTTTTTTTTGCTTTATCGAATAAAAAATTCGTGCGCGGCGCTCTATCGGAAGACTTTTAAATTATTCCGAATCATTTGCTTTCGCAGCCGCAAATGATCCGGAATAATTTCAACGTTTTCCGACAGAGCGCAGTTATCTGATATAAATAATTATAATTGCATAAGTTGTTAAAAAATGCTATGCAATAGCTTTACCGCGGCAGTCCCCGAGTGCCACACGTATTTTTATCTTTCAAATATCGTCTAATAGCAGTTTAATTAATAGCTACACTTATAAGTATGTATATAAAACGGTCTCAATTAAGATCCAACATTGTGGCATTTTGGCACCAGTCCTAATGGAGCGCTTTTGGCTGATTTATTTTAATTGCTTCGCATTGAGTCTAATAATAATAGAATTAACAAAAGTGCATTGACTGGGGCTTCTAAACGATTTGTAGATTCTAAAACACTGTTTTCATATAAGCACTTTCGAGGTGTCACCCCAGAGTGTTTTAACGATATGCAATTGTTTTTTCAAGGAGCGTGCAGATTTGTAGACAAATTCAAATTCAAAATTCTTTATTTATCTATAATATTACATATATTTTTAAAATTCAAAGCCATCCTAACTAGGCCTCGACTGTACTAAGGTAGGCTTAATATAAAAAAAAGTATAGTGGTTTACGTAACTAGCTGTAATACATCTTTGTATATTATTATGGTACATTTGAGAAGTTAAAAATAGAATAAGAAAGCGTAATAATATTAAATTTAGGTACATACATATAAATATATACATACATATATAAATAAATATATACTTTATAGATAAATATAAAATAATACTATATATATATATATATATATATACATATATCTCACAAATCGTGCACTATTTTAATATATATGTTATTAATGTCTCCGTTTCTTGTCGACCCATAGTCAAAAGTGACTTAGTTAGGTTTTTCTTTAGCCGTGACTATTCCTAGATTTCAATCCTGCAGGAAAAACACTATTCATTTTGTTGAACAGTCGAGGAGCAATGTAAGAGAAGTGTTTTTGTGCAAAACTTGTTCTCTTTTTTTGGATTAAGTGCTGTCTGGTTGTTGTTACTCGTGTTCCTTTATGGTGTGTTGAATATAGATGATAATTGTCATGATTATAGTAGTAGAGTAGGACTACCTTAGCGTATATTTGACGAACGTCAAGGACTTCAAGGACGTCAAGGACGTCAAGACGAAGCCATTCGACCGACTACCTATTCCACAGACAAGTTATAGAAAATAGCTTAATAATACCCAGAATGAAAACATCATTTGTAAAGACATTACTCTTTCATTGCCAAAGAGAATGTTTTAAATTGCGAGCTTCACTCCACTCGGCATAGCCATAATACGCGACATAAAAACAATGTGTTATTGCCTAAAGTACGCTTGACTAAATATCAAAAAACATTTTTATATATTAGTTTTAAATTGTTCAATGCTTTGCCATCATCCACGAAAAGACTTGAGATGGCAGCATATAAAATCTGCTTGAAAAATCAGTTAGTCAAACATGCCCTTTACAAACTGGACGACTTTTATGATATTGCGTCCACAATTGCTTGATTATAAATAACCATATTATGACTATACTTTCGAACTAAGTTTTAGATTTTATTGACATTGTTTTTAATTACGCATGTTTCAGTTTTTTTTTTTTTTTATGGTATTGATTATTATTTGTTTGATTATTGATTATTTTGTAAATTTGACTATTTTTAAGTAATCACCTCTGATTACAATTATTTTTTTTCCTTTTAATTAATCAAAGCGGTTTTATCATCCAGTAAATTATGATTGTAAAATTTGACATGTTCCTCAGTATTGTGAAATGCTTTTATGGAATGAATAAATGATGATGATGATGATGATGATGATGATGATTGTGCTGAGATTTTACAATCTGATCAATATGGAAATTAAAATGAATTTGACATTTAGGGAATTCAAAAATAAATTAAAGAAATGGTTATCGAATCATGACAGACTAACCATACACCAAATGTTAGAAATAATAGTTTAATAAAACTTAGGTGTACAAATTATTAATATATTTTTAAACATGTATGTTGAGTATACTTTAACATTGAACTAACTACCAAATATTATTTGACTCTCTTGTTATATATTATTTTGACAATGAATTGAACTTTTCTTGACTAGATATTTTTATATTAAATCCAATATTACTTAACATATATTAAATATTAATGACTGTTTCTTTCTTTTCTCACATACAAGTTTATTTATATTATTTAATCGAATTTTATTGCCGATTATATAATGGAATTGCATTTTATTTATTATAGGTATTATCTTTTAATATTTATTATTATTATTTTTGAAGACCACATTTTAGGGCAATTTAGCGTTATTCGCTTTTTACTAAAACTTGTACATTTGTAAGCAATCACGCAATCAAGCAAACTTGATTGTAATATTAGCGTCCTGTCCACCCTACAACGAGCTAGTGCCAGTTGGGTGACAGAATCAAATAAGCAAAAGGTTAAGGTTTTGCCATTCGGTTCCTGTTATTTTTGTAAGCTAATTAATTCTTAAATAAATAAATAAATAATAAAATCTCCGCCAACTCACTTGTCAGAACCCCTCAAATGTTTGACTGTAAGATATCGCTATAGCGATAAGTCCGCCATTTTTGCATAAATTTATAAAGTTATTTTATTTTATTCTAGAAGCCAACGCATTACGCGGGGCACTGAGAAGCACCCAGCGGGCCGCCTCGCCCCTGACTACCAGTTATGGCCGGATTTCTCCATTCTCCCGAATGGTTACGGGTTAGAGATCGCTTGCGCGGTCCTCTACCTAATGTAAGCAGAATTTCAGTTCGAATTTATCGCGGATTATGGCATCTTTTGCCCGATTTATCACGCGGGTCGCAACCCCATTTGGGGACTCCAAGGTTTCGTACCGCTGATGTAACCGACATACTAAGTCAAGTCAGGCAAACCCCATCCATAACAGCCGATCGCGTGCTTCGCGGCAATTATTTTCTGTAATGTGAATTGTGTCTCCGAAAAGTTCCCTTGATGATAGGCTTACCTATTTAAACCTATTTGACCCATAAGCGAACGATCAATCGAATTGACTTCATATTTCATTGGTATTCTAGTAGGTATATCCGCTACAACGTCTTACAAGGTTACGAAAATATAACAAAACTTCGAAGACTATCGCGGTTGTTTGACATTATAAATAGGTTAGAAAACGAATTTACCGCGTGAAATTTGTAGCACCCGACGTTTCGGTGACGTTGCAGCCGCCGTTGTCCAGGGTAGACTGAAGAGCTGTCAATCCGTTGTTTTGCGGGTAGGCCGCGTACCGCTTCCGCCACTGCGTAGGTTATAACGGTGGTGGGGGGCCGGGCTCGGAGCGCGGGAATTTTGAAAATCCGTCCTGCACACAACGCGGCCTACCCGCAAAACAACGGATTGACAGCTCTTCAGTCTACTCTGGACAACGGCGGCTGCAACGTCACCGAAACGTCGGGTGCTACAAATTTCACGCGGTAAATTCGTTTTCTATCCTATTTATAATAACAAAACTTTCAGTTAAAGTGACTATAACGTGAAAAAATAAGCAAATACATTTTTTTTCTTAATTTCAAACTATTTGATAGGAATTCCTACACTTGGTTATGTCAAAAACTAACAAAATTACAAGCATAATATTTAAATATATACCTATTAAGGCATAAGGTATGAAGGAATTCCTACACTTGGTTATGTCAAAAACTAACAAAATTACAAGCATAATATTTAAATATATCTTGCAAATGCAAATGCCGTAACCCGGAACGGCTTCACTGTTCACCTTCACGCGGTGGAAGTTGGCGCTCGTGGCCTGCCAGCTAAATCTCTATTTCACCTCTTTAAAGATCTTGGCCTTTCCAGAAAAATAATCAACTCTTTCTTAGAAAAATTATCTAAAACTGCGTTTTGCGCATCTCAAATTCTATGGCTTCGAAGGGGGAGTGAATGGGGGGCAAGGTGAACGCTCACATGTGGCAAGACAGCTGTCCTAAACCTACCACAGCCGGTTCGTAAGTCCGGAATCCACTGCTCACCCCCCAGAAGTGTAAAAAAAAATAGTATTATGATGGGCCCGACTCCGGTCGGTGAATTCCATGGCAGCTCCGTTTGTATTAATATATACTATCAAGGCATGAGGTATGAACGCCGGTTTTGCAAGGTATGAACGTTGAATAATTATAAATACAATAGTTCACTTTCTGTAACGGTAGTCGTGTTTTTTTTATATATTTAAATTTGTTATTAAAATTCACTCCTTTATAAAAAGAACCATTATCATTATCAATGTTATTATAGACTAGCTGACCCGTGCCCACTTCGTTGGGCGGTAAAACTTTTTACTTGTGATAAAATTATGAGTATGGTTCGGTTAGTACTGAGTGCTACGATTTATTTCCTGACTGCCAAAAGAAGGGTTATATTTTTACTGCATATGTATGTATGTATTTGCATACCAGTTTGACTATATTACCGTTATTTGTGAGTGTCTTCTTGTGAGTGACTTATTTGTGAGTGTCTTATCTCTTTAACCACTTATGCAGTAAAAAGGAAATTATATGCAGTAAAATGGAAAAGTATTTTGTTTTAAACACTTGAGACGATAAATTTACTTATTTTCGTTCGACCGTTTTTTCTCCGACTTTTTTTGCAAATCTGACTACCAAGAAAAAGTCTTTTCATTTTTCGGATTAACATGTAGACTATGACACTCACAAATAACGTGGCTTTCTATTGGTAAAATCATTTTCAAAATCGGTTCAGTAGATCCAGAGATTACTTCCTACAACCTCACAAATTTTACCTCTTTACAATATTAGTATAGATAATGTTATAGTATAGATAGATGACATACAGTGCCATTACTATTTTAGGACAATATTATCAAACACCTGCATGCCGCCGGTGCAAAATGGTTGCCAAAAGATAATATGGCATTGAGCAATTTAAAACCCTATATAGTTAATGATGATATCATCATAATTTGGAATATTATCGCTTGTACCTTGGAGATTTCATATAATACCGTCATACTTTTATTAGGTAAAGTATTGATTTTTATGCCACAAAGTACACGGTGTAATGTTCATAAAAATCGTATTGTATGAGCAATATAACGCCATATTGCGCAGAACTGCGACGATAAAAGTGAGAAATAATGTGATGTTTTTATTTGCATAGCGATACGGGATATTCCTTGTAAAATCGGTCAATTGTTATTAGTGTTCAGTGCCGATAAGAGGAACTGTCACTATCGTTATCGTTAATTCTTAGCATTTTAATAAGAATAATAACATAACAATAATAATAACATTTATTACTAGTAGTTTTTAAAAGATGATAAAATAGAGTGGGGAGAGGGGGGGGGGGGGGTAACCGATGATGGCTACCCGCACTTAAACCTAACCTTAGGTCTATTGCGGATTACAACCATCCTATAACTATTTACCTCTAGTCAATATTATAGTTTGGGAGTTAATGGGCCCTTGTTGAGTTGGCCACGAAGACCCATTTGTTCGGGGTCGGTCACAGTCACGGGTCAACACCCATCCGGCGGCCTCCACGCATGAAGTGCGAGCCCGGATAGAACTCTGGCTTGGGGCCTAGTTCCCCCTAGGAGTCAATCTTCTGGCGCTCCTGGACGGTCTGCGCACCGTGCGGCGTAAGCCAATCGATTGTGCGTTCTGACTAACAGTCGGGGGAGTCTGGAAACAGTACTGTTTCCTATAGAGCGGGGGTAGTTGTTGACCTTACGGCGACTGCTCTTGAAACGGCCATCGGCTACCCGATTCCGAGAGTGAAAAGCAGGGCAAAGGATGCCGTGGTTCGCGATAGATTCGGTTGACACCGTTTCACCGCTACGTAAGGGAGAGGACCGCGTAAGCTACCTCGAACTCGTAACCAGTCGGGAGACCGTAGTAATCTGGTTGGAACTTGAAGTAAGGGCGCGAATGCCAGCCCGCTGGGTAACATACCTGGCTATCTCGCGGATAAGGCGTTGGCCTCTTACGGACATGTGGCGGAGCTTAACGGTGGACTGTTTTGTCCTAAGTCTTCTGCGCTCACCTCACGGGAGACACAACGATTAAATTTCGTTAAAACTTCCTGAGGTGACGGGTTCTCCCGTTGTAGATGACAGCTCTAGTCCATATTATAGGGTTCGTAATTACTCGTAGTTCTTCGTAGTTCCACGTAGAAGAGAGCTTGTAACCGTCTCTATTGAAGTTCGGGGTTCTTCTCATTTTAATGGCTTCCCGGATCATGCGAGGAAAGTAGAATTGTTCCTTGCATATCACAATGGGATTTTGAAACTGCATCCAGTGGTTACTTCCGCTATCCAATATATATTCGCAGATCGCCGATTTTTCTCGCTGAACGTTTTTAACAGCTTTGATGTGTTCTGTCAGTCGCGTGGCTATTATTACTTTGTTTTCATAAAAATTGAAAATTTTCTGTTTTTTGGTTTCAGCATGGCATTGGACTGGAAATAGTACGAGCTCTAGACAGCCATTCGCCGCAGATATCAAACATATTCGCAGAGTGTGATACAAAGGACGATGTCGTAAGTCTTCTTCTTTATCTTTTTTTTACCTTTTTGTTACCTAACCTAACCTAACAGTGGCCAAACTGCAACAAGGCCCGTTTGGGAGCTAATGAGCTTTTGCTGAGTTGGCCACGAAGACTTATTCTGTTCAGGGTTGGTCACACTCACGGGTCAACACCCAACCGACGGCCTCCACGCATAAGGTGCGGGCCCGGGCAGGACTCTGGCCTTAGGGCTAGTTTCCCCTAGGAATCAACCTTCTGGCGCTCCTGGACGGTCTGCGCACCGTGCGGCGTAAGCCAATCGATTCTGCACTCTGACTAACAGTTAAGAGTTTCAAGGCGATAGGTGAGGGCAGCAAACCCCGCCCACCGCCCGGGCAGTTATAACGACGAGGGTCGTCTTGTCTGCCCGGGATGTCGTGCTACGACAACCCTGCGCGTACCAGAAGGGTAAAACGCGCAGGGGGTGAAATAGGGTAAACCAACCCCCCCCCACGTACCGCCCCGAGAACCCATTTATTCTAAAAATAAAAGGTGTTTACAAAAAAATTAAAATTTACAAAATATTACAAAATTTAACGAGAAAAAAAAACAACAATAGCGTAAATTTAGGAGCCGGTAAGCGGGGTAGAGGACGCTCCAGAACAATGAAGGTGAAGGCGCACTGTCCGTGGGAAGGTCTCGGAGCAGCCACGGGGGGGAGGAATCCCTGGATCCTGCAAAGAACGAAACGCCCCTCGGGGCGGTAAAGAGACGGACACAAAGACGGGCACTTCGGGCTGGAAGTAGCCGCCGAATCACGCCACCAAGGAAGAGGGTACCCCCTGGGGGGTATCCCGAAGCCTCATGCTTTCCCAAGAAGCCACTCTGACTAACAGTCGGGAGAGTCTAGAAGCAGTACTGTTTCCTATAGAGCGGGGGTGGTCGCGGACCTTACGGCGACTGCTCTTGAAACGACCATCGGCTACCCGATCCTGGGTAACAGCCGGGCAAAGGATGGCGTGGTCGGAGATAGATTCGGTATACACCGTTTCACCGCTTCGTAACGGAGAGGACCGCGCAAGCGACCTCGAACTCGTAACCAATCGAGAGACTGGAGTAATCTGGTCGCAATTGGAAGCAAGGGCGTGAGTATAAGCCCGCTGGGTAACACACCTGGCTATCTTGCGGTTAAGGCGTTGACCTCTTACGGGCATGTGGCGGAGTTTGACGGTGGACTGTTTTGTCCAAGTCTTCTGCGCTCACTTCAGAGAGATAGAACGACTAATCGTTAAAACTTCCTGAGGTAACGTGTTCGCCCGTTGTAGTTGACAACTCTAGTTGCAACAAGACCCATTAGCTCCCTAAATACAACAGTTCACTTTTTGTAAGTTCACTTGTTTTCTATTTTCAGACTATCACATGTGACTGCGAGGCGACTCCAGCTTTTCAACTGAAAGCATTCAGACAAAAAGGAGAAAAAGTTGATGTTTCACACTACAGGGCAAATGTAAATAGGTAAACAATTATTTTGTACAAGACTTCAGGCCTGTTGAAAATGGGTATTCAAATAGTTGCACTTTTTAACCGACTTCTAAAAAAGGAGGAAATAATCAATTCGGTTGTATTTTTTTTATTTTTAACCCTTCGAGTAGCGGCATAATTTTGTGAGGGACCACCCCTCACAAGACTCCAAATTATTCGATGTGAGGTGGTGGTGTCAACTTACGAGTTATCTCCGTATTTAAAGGCGGTTTTAATGAAGCAGAAGATATTTATTGATTGAACCGATTGAATATTGCCAGTTATAACGCTTGCCGAATTAACGAGTGCCCGGATTACTTTATCGAGACGCGAGGGTTGCGCAACGGCGGTTATGTAGGAAAGTGGATGAGGATTGTATGTGTGCTCCTAGTATCTTGTACTGGGCACGGCTCGAGTCTATGGGATTACAGACTGATGCTTCGAGACTCAGGGAAAATGAGGAAAGGAAACCAAAGAGCCGGATCCGTTGAGCGACCTCGTAGAGGGGTACCGGATATGCCGTCGCAAACTTGGGGGAAGGTGATCAATCGGGGACTGATCATTTGGTTGCTTTTTGGCCGGTTTATATAGGCCGTGCAATGATGCAATTTGAAATACTCTGAGTAAAAGTATTGTTTCATCGTGCTGATTCATAGCTGCAGGAGTCAAAATAATTGCTGAATTGTGTCAGTGGATTTCACTGGAAATCGATGCATTTGTTGATCGTATGTAGTGGACTTAAAGTCCGTTACAATTTCATGGCAGTCCGCGGCAATTTATTGGAATTTCTTGCAATATCGCCGCGCTCGATAAAAAGTAAGTACTATAACTATGGAACTACTATAGCAATCATAAAAAGAACTGTGCAATGATCGCATTGAAATTTCCTATATAGAATATTGAAATCTCATTTTGTAAAAGAATTAGATAATTATGAATAAATATTGGAAAGTCGAAAAAGTAAAAAAAACTCGGCATTTCTAACTTGTACTTTTTTTTACGGAAAAATACGGAACCCTGTTTAGAAATTGTAAATACTATCATGATCTTTATTAGATTATCTATCAAAGGTAATATTTCGTTTTGCTTATTTACGTACAAAAATATTTAGATATTAGCTCATAAGAACCAATAAAAAAAATTGATGATTTCTCGAAAAAAATGATGATGTTTGACACTGGAATTTTACCAGAAATATCCGCGAAATGACGCGCAAAATTATTCTAGCGGCCGTCTATGTATCTTTGGTAATAATGAGATATTTGGTATGCATTTTAGGATGCGTTCGAATTAGAAAATAATATTACTGTGCGCTCCGGGAGCAAGCCGCCAATATTGGTCGTTACGTAAACGGTGTTCTGATGTGCAACCAAATTTGGTCGTTACGTAGCCGAAGGGATAATGTTTGTTACCTCCGAACTCCTGAGTACTTATTATATGTATTGTTAGAACTGTTATGTCATCCCGAGTGTCATAGGGTACCATAACTGACGAAATATTAATTAAATAGTTATCTAAATGTCCAAATCTCCAAATTTCAATAAATTAACATAAATATATCGAGTTGTGTCAAAGGAAAGGTATAATTGAGTATATTCCGAAAAAATATATGTATCTACATCGATGAATGCCACAAAAAAATCTTTAAAAAACCGTAAAAAAATATATAAATACATTAGTTCACTTGTTGAAATGACAGTCGTGTTTTTTTATTCCTTTAAATATATTGACTTATAAATGAATTAATGTTAGTGCGATCAAAGAAGAATATTTAAAAAATTATTAACTTTTTGTAACATAGTAATATACGCACCTGTCAGTAGATGACAGCACATGTGTTAATCTTCAGAAACAATGTTGGTATAAGCAATATCAGTATTCAGTCTGCTATACAAATATCAACAATCAATTTGTGGAACTTTGGAATTAAAGTTACATTTTTATTTATACCTATTGATAATATTTTAATATATAGCCCTATGACACTCACAAATAACATGGCTTTCTATTGGTAAAAGAATATTCAAAATCGGTTCTGTAGACCCAGATATTACTTCCTACAACCTCACAAACTCACAAACTTTACCTCTTTATAATATTAGTATAGATTATGATTTTATTAAGGAAAATTCAAAATTAATGCTGCTGTCACTTGGAATTTTGAATTTAGAATTAATGGGTTTGTAGTTGACAACTGTAGTTATAGTTGTCAACTCTTGTTGTTATTGTCACTTCTATTAATAATTATTATTATTGCGATGGGTATAATTATATAATTTTATTGTATTATAATAATTTGCCATTGTTAATTGGATAACGGTGTTGATGAATGTCCCAAAATGTCACAGGTCAGTGATTGTTGAAGACAAACATAGCAATTAAAATTATCAATCATATTGTTTTGCAAAATATTTAAATGTGTATCTTAATTTATAAATACATTTACGTTGTATTGTTTTCCAGACCCCAGTAACCTCGCTTGTTGGAGCTATGCCGAGGATAGTTCATGCCCCCTTTGTAGCAATACCCCTTGCACAGCCAGACATATTCTAGCTGGCTGCAAGGTGGCCTTAGATCAAGGACGGTACACTTACCGCCACGACAAAGTCCTTGCTGTTATTCGCGAGGTAATTAGCCTCTCAGTGGCTCGTTCCAACAAGGGTTTGACAGTACCCTCTAAACCTCCAATACAGTTTGTGCGGGATGGCTCTAAATCAAAAAACATTTCACTACAAAAACTTTCTCAATAATCGAGAAAGCTTCAGATTGGATTCTGGAGGTCGATTCGGTCTCTAAGCAGTATAAATTCCCTGAAAGTCTCGTATGCACAGCCCTGCGTCCAGATATAACTCTTTACTCTCTATCGCGGAAGGTTGTAGAATTAACCGTTCCATGGGAATCAAATATCACAAAAGACCATGAGTACATATTAAATAAATACCATGATGTAAATACCATGATGTCACCCGGAACGGCTTCACTGTTCACCTTTACTCGGTGGAAGTTGGCGCTCGTGGCCTGCCAGCTAAATCTCTATTTCACCTCTTTAAATATCTTGGTTTTTCCAGAAAAATAATCAACTCTTTCCTAGAAAAAATATCTAAAACCGCGATTTGCGCATCTTAACTTCTATGGCTTCGAAGGGGGAGTAAATGGGTGGTAAGGTAAACGCTCACATGTGGCAAGACAGCTGTGCTAAACTTACCACAGCCGGTCGTTAGTCCAGAATCCACTGCTCACCACTCACAAGTGTAATAACACTATATGATGGGCCCGACTTCGGTCGGTGAATTCCTTGGCAGCTCCGTTTGTATTTTATTTATTTAAATAAATACCATGATCTGTCACCCGGAACGGCTTCACTGTTCACCTTCACGCGGTGGAAGTTGGCGCTTGTAACCCGTCAGCTAAATCTCTGTATTTAAAGACCTTGGTCTCTCCGGGAAATAATCAACTTCTTCAAAGGGGGGAGTGAATGGGTGGTAAGGTGAATGCTCACACGTGGCAAGACAGCTGTCCTGAACCTACCACAGCCGGTCGTTAGTTCGGAGTCCACCGTTCACCCCCCAGAATTGTAATAATAATATTATGATGGGCGCGATTCCAGTCGGTGAATTCCATGGCAACTCCCTTTGTATGTATTGTCTGTTACCAATTATCATTGCGTCAGATCTGGTGATATACATTTTGTTGCTGCTTACTGCCGGTTGGAAGGCGAAATATCCAGTACGTTGTCGATTCCGTGAATGAAGTATGGTTTCTCTTTTGTTTTTAGATTTCGTGCCCGTCTGTCAATTTTATGCATCACTGACAAGTTAACGGGGGAACTGCACTGCGACGGGTGGCCAGAAGTTAAGGTTGCGCTGGCACCAGTGGGACCGCTTAAGGCAAACGCAGATGAGTCCAACTTACGAGATTTAGTCAGGTATTTATACATCCCTATGCACTAGCGGATAATCACATATTATAATATGATACACGATATGATATTAACACGAGATGTTCATATCATGTGTTGATATCATATTAATATATTTATATGTTGGTATCATTCATGTCATATTTATATTCATATCATATCATATAGATCAGGGGCAGTGGTCTTGAAGCTACCGATTTTTCGGTATTTCTACCGATATAGCGCCTGTCCTACCGAAATACCGAAATAGAACGATTTTTCTACGATTTTTAAGAATGCAAGGAAACTTGCACTCCTAGTCCAAAAAGTCTTTCAGAGTATAAAGATTTTCAAATATATCGTGACTTAAAATTCCACAAAATACTACATCCTTCTCAGACACGCTGGTTAGAGTACATGCAGCAGTAAAGAGAGTATTGGAACAATTTTCTGCTCTAAAACTATTTTCCATAGACCAAGTACGTAATAATGATCATCTTTTATTTTTTATTTTTATTTATTTAGGTACATAGGATTAGGTATACAGTTCATTCATAGGTCATGTAATCTTATAATAATTATATAAATTATTTAATAATTAATATAGGGAGGTTTAACACATCTTACATGACCTTTACTGCCAATAGCACATCTAACTAGGCGATAATTTGGCCCGTCTCTAGATGTGCATATTTTTATGCAATTCTAATAAAAGTGTTTTTTTTTAAATAAATTATTTGGACCCACCACCTGTATATATACATAAATATACCAATTTTATAAAAAAATATAGCTATGTAATAAATATATACATTTATAGTTGTAATTTAATCATATTTAATCATATTTACATAGCTTCAGAAAATATATTGCAGAAGCTTCAAGATTCTACAATAGTACTATTTTTAACATTTTTAGATTTTGTGTTACCATTATTAATGCAGGCAGAACATCCGAAAATTCACATTTTGTGTGAACAAATAAGTCAAACATTAGGAACTTTCTTTGTTTGCTTTTTGATTTGAAGACAATATTTAGGAACTACTTCAATCGAAAATATTTTTTTTTTCAAAATCCTAGAAATTTTATGGATATCGATACCGTATACTATGGCGCTGCGGCGTCTAATACGCTGCTTAGTAGTTTAAATCTAAGCCCGGATCAAATATATTTGTTCAAATGAAGATACCTGGATTTTTATATTGAAACATGCAAGCAAATACAGTAGAGCGTCGATTATCCGAACTAATTGGGGGACAAGGGTGTTCGGAAAACCGAGTTATTTGGATAATCGAACTGTATAAAAAACTGTAATAATAAAACCATATATGGACATAATACCATGTATTATCTATGTAATCTGTTTTAACTTTTTTATTTATTACAATAGTGAGTAGTAATCCAGTGAACAAAATAGATATGTGTGTATGTAAAACATACGTACATAAAGAGGAACGAATTAACGCTTAAAAAAGTCCTTAATTTTGGTCTGTCGAAGCAAGCCTACCCGCTTATGAGCAGCTAAATCCCGCACTTTTTCAGTACAGATATCTGATACTGGTCGCTTTCATGTTGAGCTTCAAACCATCGCAAGACAGTATCTAAACATGTAAATGCTTCAGAAGGTGTAGGTATTTTTTCATCTTCATTTTCTGATTCACTAGTCGATGAGGTGCTGGCGGCGTCAGCACTATCAGTCTAGAGGTCTACAATATCGCTGTCCTGCATGATTTGGTACCCTGGATCTGCATCATCAACCCTCATCCATTCTTGAACGTCTTCTTCATCACATTCATGGCAAACGAGTTCTGTTTTTAACCGAGAGTCTGCGGCCGCAGCAGTTCGCTTAAGCGGTCGTTCGGTTGACCGACGTTCGGATAATCGACGCTCTACTGTAACTGCAATGAATGGTTTCCAATGAAAAATAATGACCCAACGAATTCGATTCGATTCGACCCTTCGATTATTCCTGTTATTAGACTCTTTCCAAAAATTGTTCAAAACAATGAGTTCCAGCAAATTGATACAGAATGGCGTGTTTTGAGAAATGGTGAACAAATAAAAACATTTCCTGATTAAATAAAACTCTTTTGAGATAATATCAGTTTACTGAAGCATGGCGATGACACTCAAATGTTTCCTTAGTTGTTTTCCTTCATCTTTACTATTTTATCACTGCCCCACTCATCCGCCAATGTTGAGCTCATATTCTCGCATATTAATCGCATAAAAACAAAACAGCAAAATAGGTTGTCTACTGAGTCAATCCCTGGTTTGTTACATACAAAAAGTCTATTTAATGAAGCTAATTGTTACGACTTCGAATTTAATTAAAAAATAACTGCTGCTATGGCTAAAAAATATTGGTACTAAATTAAAGATTGTAAAAAAATATTGTATATAAGTTGTTGATTTCATTGGCTGTACCATTGATATTATAAATCAATGGCTGTACTAACTAATACTTAGTATGTTATTGGTAATTCGTTTTCATTGATTTGTTGATGTAAATAGTGTACTTCATTTTTATGATGCATGACAAACTAACTGTTACTAGTTTTAATAATGTTTAATAATTAAAGAGGATTCCTGATGTTTAAAAATATTTTTTAATAATTCCTGATGTCTAATAATGTTTAATAAAGAGAATTGTTTTTTTCTTCATATGTATACCGATTTTTGGTCCAAATATACCAATTTTACATGGCAACTCTACCGATTTTTCATTTTGAAGTTCGAGACCACTGATCAGGGGTCTTCAACCTTTTTGAGGTCAAGGGCCGACAATACTTTGATTTTGGTTCGGCGGGCCGCAACATAAACAATATATTCCAATATAAACGTAAGTAATCGAAGAACAATAATTGTAGAAGTTATTTATTATACAATTTTACCAACAAAAAAATATTTTTATAAAATTCAATCAATGATATGTTTGACATCGTTTAGTCTTAACTATTTTATCAATATCTGCCCGTATAGTGGTCGTTGCAATTTTTTAACTGGTCCCAAGGTTGCAAGTTGCAACGTGTTTTCTATTCAACTCTCATTAACGCACTGAGCGAGCGAACGAAACGAGTGTGTCCGTCGCAATCCACCCGTAGTAGTAAAACTGCGGACGGGAGCGAGCGTGCCGCCAAGAACGCCACCGCGGGCCGCATGCGGCCCGCGGGCTCCGGGTTGAAGACCCATGATATAGATATTCATATCATATGTTCATATCACAATACTTATAAACATGATATGAACACTTGAACACGAGTGGGGCTAAAAGTTTAATTAAATACATTTCAGCATACATTTTCAGACCTCGGTCGATTTAGCGTAACAGCGACTTTCAGTAACCTCGCTCGATTGAGCAATTCGAGGGATAGTTCATGTCCCCTTTGTAGTAATACCCCTTAAGGATTGGGAGGTGTCTATCACTACGGGTGATCCCGCCACCCCAGGGGAACGTAAAGACGACAACAAAATCCACAGTCAAACTATGACAAATTATGATAGCTCGAAATAATAATTACACACTAATTGAGAAAAAATATTATTGAATTTCAGATGACTCATCGTTGTGATCATATTTTTTTTTCATATTTTTTTTTACGGTACGTTCAGGGATAATCGACTATTGTGTGATCAAAGAAAACACTCACCGTGCTAGATTATATAGGTTTTTTTTTAAGAGTAGGTAAAATAAAAAAAAATAATTGAGGAGGTGCAGATAAGCCACGCTATCTGTAATCTGATGGAACTCGAGGACCATGACTTTTCAAACAAAGGATAATGATGGTTATTTCATTTTATCCTATACAAATATTTATACTTTTAGTTGTTACATGTATGATGTAGATTTAAATTGATTATTTAACATGTTGCCGACCACTTTGTATATTACGATGAATAACTGTTAGCCCGTATCTATTTGAATAAATGACTATTCCAATTAGGCTTCCATTTTGATTATTTATCATTTTACTGACTATTTTGATTATGACGATGAATAACTTTTAGCACGTGTCTATTCGAATTATTGACTATTCCAATTATTAGGCTTCTATTTTGATTATTTATCTTTTTACTGACTACTTTGGATATTACGATGAATAATCTTTAGTACGTATCTATTCCAATTATTAGGCATCTATTTTATTTTTTTTATTTTTAATGACTGTTTTAATTATTACCATGAATAACTTTTAGACCGTATCTATTCGAATTAATGACTATTCCTATTATTAGGCTTTTATTTTGATTATTTATTTTTTTACTGTCTAATATTACGATGAATAACTTTTAGTAGGTACCCATTCGATAATATTATTCGATAATTATATAATAACATTATATAATAATATTATATAGTTATTATAATAAAGTATAAATAATATTCGAATTATTGACTATTTTAATGAATAAGCCTTTATTTTGTTTTGTAATAAGATTTTACAATGAATAACTTATAGTAGGTTCGATTTAATTGACTATTTTAGTTATTAATGTAATTTTCTTAGATACTATATTTTGACAGTCTGATAGTTAAATTCTTGACTGTATGTTATTTTTTTAATGTATGTAACCTATGTATGTTAAGTAAAGAGTACTAACGAGACTTATTACCTAACTTAGATGTTTTGACACGTCCAAGTGCGGTTTTTAGCCGTCAATTGGACACGTCCAAAATGTAATGTAATGTAATTACTCACTTAAGTAATTTTGATTATATGGTTATATTTGTTGCAGTGAAATAGTAGTTAGTGCATTGAGGAGTACGCACTTTGAATTCAACCTGTCGCAGTACCCTACTTGCCCCAGGTTAAAGAGGTACGTCGAGAGTCCAGGGAGGACTTTGCCTCTACACTATGATTCCATGGTAAGCTTATTTTTGACCTTTTATTATTATTATTATTATTTGTTGATGAACTAGCAGCTTAACGCTGATGTGTTCATATCTATGAAATTCACTGGTGTTGCTGTTTCCTTTTTTTTCTTTTATATATAATTTTTTAAATCATATATATATAAATTATATAAATTTTTAAATCAAGCCTATTTTTGAATGCGTTTATGGTTGGTGCTTCGATAACTTCCTCGGGCAGTTTATTCCAGCTGTTCACGATTCTGTTTGTCAGGAAGTGCTTTCTTGCTTCAGTTGAAAAGCTTGTAACGTTGAGTTTCAGGCTGTGACCTCTTAAGTGATGGTTTGAATTGAACACAAACATGCTTTCCAACTCTGGACAGTCGTAGTGTTGCCTCAGTATTATGTATGTCTCTATGAGATCTCCTCTGTGTCTCCGTTGCTCCAGAGTTGTCAGTTTGAGGATTTTTAAACTATGTTCATAGGGTGTTTTTCTTAGGGTTTTTGGCAGTTTTGTCGCTCTATGTTGTATACTTTCAAGCGGGTTGATGTCCTTGGCAAAATAAGGATTCCAGATTTGAAAACCATACTCGATCAGAGGACGAATGTAGGTTTTGTAAATTTTTAGAAATGTCGGTATCGTCAATACTTGAAAAGCTTTCTTTACCAAATATAGAAGTGAGTTTGCCTGTTTTACGATGTTTTCAATATGGTTTGCCCATTTCAAGTTGTCTTTTACTCCTTTTTATCTCCCTTTATCACGCCTTTGTGGGAACAGGGAGGTAGGTCGGGGTGTTAGGTTAGGCCATTGATTATATATGGTATTAAATTGCTCAACGCTATAGTACGTTTTGGCAGCGAGGATTTTACTACAAAACACAACTAATTGATGGCACTCACAGTTTCAAACAGTGATTAATCTACTATTTTAGGACAACCACCCCCTGTTAGATATGTGTGAGAAAGACGGATACATTCTGTATTGTACGATTATTCAGTCGTGCTTCTCGCAGTCTAGAATCCCTTATATAATTGTTTCTATTCTGGGGGCACTGATATATGTTTGAAAATAAATAAAACAAACTAATAGAGATTTGTTAAAGCATGTAATAATGTACACAAGTGTGTTTACAATTTCTAGATAGGGTTTCGTATTTTGAGATAAAACGTCGATATCACTGAATAAGTGAGTTTTTTTCAGTTCTCCAACTTTCTAATAATTATTTATAATTATCTAATTGTTTCACAAAATGAGTTTTTAATGTTCTATATTTCAAATTTCAATGCGATCATTCTACAATTCTTCTTTTCATGATCCATCAAGTAGTGTTTTTCTTATGATCGTTTTTCTAACGTGCTATATTTTTGACCTTCAACTCTCGGAAACGACAGGTGACCGCAAAGATTTACACCCGCCGTTTGAGGGGTTATGACTGTACTTTAGTTTTTTATTTTTTTCCAGATGTCGCAGGACAGAATGTACACGTCGACGCCGACGTCGGCCGCGAATCACCCAATTCAACCGTTTGAATTGCAGCGTGACAAGCGATTGCTAGTCAAAGTAGTCGGTGCTAAAGATTTAGGTGAGTTAAAGCATGTTTGTTTGTTTGTTTCTACTTTGTATTGTGAAATTTCACAACGAGCAGGTTTATTATTATTTTTTTTCTTGACAGGCAGCTATGCTGATACCCCCAGATCAATTCTGGCAACGGGGGCATTCAAGTATTACGTAATGCAATTTGGGGGGAAGGAGGATCTTGTAAAGCGTTAAAGCTGATTTACACTCTCGCCTCGCGCCTCGTGTCTGTGTCTCGGGAGTTAATGGGCCCTTGCTGAGTTGGCCACGAAGACCCATTCTGTTCAGGGTTGGTCACACTTACGGGTCAACACCTATCCGACGGCCTCCACGCATGAAGTGCAAGCCTGGGTAGGACTCTGGCTTTATGGTCAGTTTGCCCTAGGAATCAAACTTCTGGCGCTCCTGGACGGTCTGCACACCGTGCGGCGTAAGCCAATCGACTGTGCAACTCTGACTAATAGTCGAGGGAGTCTGGAAGCAGTACTGTTTCCTATAGAGCGGGGGTGGTTGCGGACCTTACGGCGACTGCTCTTGAAATGACCATCGGCCATCTGATCCTGGGTGAACAGCCAGGCAATGGACGCTGTGGTCCGCGATAGTTTCAGTAAACACCGTTTCACCGCTTCGTAAGGGAGAGGACCGTGCAAGCGACCTCGAACTTTTAACCAATCGAGAGACCGGAGTAATCTGGTCACAATTGGAAGTAAGGGCGTGAGTGTTGGCCCGCTGGGTAACATTCCTGGCTATCTCACGGTTAAGGCGTTGGCCTCTTACGGGCTTGTGGCGTAGCTAGACGGTGGACTGTTTTGTCCCCAAGTCTTCTGCGCTCACTCCAGGGAGATAGAACGACTAATCGTTAAGACTTCCTGAGGTGACGGGCTCGCCCGCTGTAGTCGACAACCCAAATTGTCTGTGTCTCGCTTCGCGCCTTGCGTGATCGAATGAAAATGAGTTTCTGTTTTAATCTAAGAGCCAGGGACAAAAAAATTGAAAGAGGTTTAGAAAAGCTGATACGTTCAGATTAGACAATATTTTGGCCATAGAATGCCGTGGTACAATCATCAGGCTAGGTTTTGGGACACCTGGCGCTGACGTAGTAGTAAAGGTGTAATTTTAATTAGCATCCCAAAGTGTTTTGGAAAGCTGAAAATTCATCAGTAGACAGTGTACATAATAAAGAACTTGAAACATATGGTCAGACAGCTTCATAATCTAACTTGTGGCGTCAGCATCTCCATAAATGTCACGCATCGCTCTATAACGTATCGGTCTACTGTGCCATGCAATATAATGGTATGGACATGCTGACGCCACGCGTTAGATCACGAAACAATCTGACCATTTGTTTCGAGTTCTTTATTGCATCCACTGTCTACTGATTCATTTTCAGCTTTTCCAAATACTTTAGGAGTTAGTTAGTTAGTTAGTTTTCCTGGGCTATTTCCCGCACTTAACCTCTTGATTGGGCCGTTGTGCGTGGCTCATGTTTCTGTTACTCCAGCAAACCCAGGCTGTCCCAGAAGGTTAGCAGCCTGTTTGGGTTGCTACAGGCCTCCGGGACAGATGCTGGAGATTGTAGTATTCTAGCCCGTTGCTCTGCCACGCTCCTGCATTCCATGAGCACATGCTGTGGCGTTTCTTCTTCCTCCACGCATTCTCTGCATAGAGGGCTGTCTGTCACACCTATGGTAAACAGGTGTTTGTTTAGGGGACAGTGGCCTGTCATAGTACCTATGACTTTACGGATTTTGTCCCTTTTTAATCTGGTGAGGTTGCGGGCAAGTTTTTTAGGCGCTTCCGGAACCGCGTTCTTTGTTTGTCTGCATCCTGCGTTTTTTTTCCATTCTTTAAGGTGGGTTTCGTCGGTGTTCCTGTGTAGCCATGTTTTTATTTGGGCCTGGGGTATAGGCATCAAGGGTTCGGGTCCATATACTATTTCCTTTGATCCCCTTTTGGCCAGTTCGTCTGCCGCGTTGTTGCCCAGTGAGTCGCTGTGCCCCTTAATCCATTGCGGGGTCACTCTATTTGACCTTGCAATGGGTTGAAGCGCGTGTGGCATTCCAGTACAAGGGGTATATTTGTTTCGAGTATGGCTTAGCTTTTCCAAAACACTTTGGGGGTACTAAATCAAATTACATCTTTCCTAGCACGCCAGCAACAGATGTTCCGAAATTTGGCCTGTTGACTGTAACCCGGCATTCTATGGCCAAAATACTGTATCTGAAAGTATCAGCTTTTCCAAAAGTCTTGCGCTTTTTTATCGCTGGCTCCCCGACTATTCGTCGTGATGTCCTTTGATTCGTGCCCAAAAAACGGCTCCCAACGTGAGCGCCGCGAACGGCGAGACGAGGCGCAAGACGAGACGCGGGTGCTCGTTCACACTCTCATCTCACGCTTCGTCCCGCGCCTCGCCTCGCGCCTCGCGCGAGAATGTAAATGAGCTCTGAAAATATTTTAAGTCCTACCCTCGCTCTAGTGTCAAACACAAATAGCGTTGTGCAACCAGAAGGATCAAAGTAGCTGCTACTTTTAATGCAGTGTTGCCTGTTTTGGAAAAACTACCCCTGAACAGAGGAGTTTTACATTTTTTTTAAATAAATAATAATACAAAGTGTTCTGCCCAATCATGGCGAAGAAGAACTGTGGAGAATGTCAACAAACTATTCAAGACGATCATATGGATACTACCTTTGACTGCGAAGCCTGCGGATGCCTAGTATGCCCTAAATGCTCCGGGATTAAGGCAACTGAAGCCAGATGCTTGAAGCTGAGTGCTAGATGTGCTATGTTCCTTTGCCGGGATTGCAAAAATGGAATCAAGGAACTCCCCTCAATCCGCAAGCTTCTTTTGCAGCTAGTGGAGGAAGTCAAACAGCTAAAGTCCAACCAGAGCCCTCCCTCGCAACTCGATCGCCTCGTCGAAGAATTAGAAGAAAGAGATAGACGCTCCAAGAACTTAATTATCTACGATACACCAGAATCATCATCTTCAGTGGCGGCGGACAGAATCAGCCATGACAAATCTCATGTGAAAACAATTCTTGGAAGGTTTAAAGACTTTAAGGTGGAAAATGTACGAGTATATCGTCTTGGAAAACGCTCTGATAAATCGAGACCCATCCGCGTTGTCCTGAAAGATAAGGCCGAGGTACTGACCATCCTGAAGTACAAAAGAGAAAACAACATAAGAAATATTGGAGCTGATTTAACCGTTTTTCAAAGGGAGCACCTCAAGAAACTCCGTGGCGAACTCGAGGATCGCATCGCACGTGGAGAAAATAACCTCACCATAAAATACATCCGTGGGACTCCCAAAATTATCGATAGAACCTCGATCCAACCAAAAAACTAACCACCGGTAACATCCTTCAATTCACATTCTTATACACAAACCTGGCAACGCTATGCTCTAAATTTGACGAACTCACCATAGAGGTAGCCAAGTTTCATCCGACATTCATTCTGATCACTGAAACATGGCTACATCCCGATATAATGGACGCAGCGGTAAAAATACCTGGATACGTACTCTATAGAAAAGACAGAAAAAAAACAAAAGGTGGTGGAGTGGCAATTTATTGTTTGGGAAGTATTCAATCTGTCATTGTGCAAGCGCGACCCAATGCTCAATTCCCAGCCATCCACTCCGACATGCTGTGGCTTAGCGTACAAATAGAAAATCTAAAATTTGAGCTAGCATGCATATACAGACCAGACACGTCTACACACGTAAATATTAAAGAGCAAACTAACGAAATCATCACTGCTATGGAGCAAATATCTTCGCAACATGATGTTCTCATCTTCGGCGACTTCAATTTTCGAAAAATAAACTGGCCATTAACAGAAGCTCCAGAGAATACATCTAGCCTAGAGAACCAGTTCACAACCATGATACTGAACAGCAGTCTCTACCAACTGGTAGACAGACCAACACGCTACAGAGGCAATGATGAGCCTGGCTGGCTAGATCTTATATTCTGCAATGACAAGCAACTGGTGTCAAAAATGGATTATTTGCCGCCGATAGGTATCAGTGATCATATATCAATTTTAGCGACTATACAGGTGCAAACCAACAGCAAGCTTGATGACACTCCGCAGAAACCTCGAAAAAATTACAAAGACCATGACTACTCTGAAATTAAAGACACTCTCACAAATAGCGACATATTTAAAGATACATATACTGCAAACAACATTGACGACAAGTGGAACTTATTCTCCAAAGCATACCAAGATGAAGTCGAAAACAAGATACCTACCATCAAAACGAGGAAACGACCGGCAACTAGTAAACCTTGGGTTAATGCACATATTAAAAATTTGATCAATATCAAGAAAAAAGCTTGGGATGCTTACAAAAGATGCAAAGAATGTCATGACACCGAAAGTAACCATTCCTATTATCAAAAATACCGACAGCACTGTAACGAAGTGACAAGAGCCCTGAGGCAGTCGAGGGCATCGTTCGAGAAACACGTATTAGAGAGCGGCCCCAAATCATTTTACAAATACATGAGAACACAAACGGCTTCCAAGATGTCTGTGCCCCAAATGGTCAAGGATCCGATTAATGGTAAAATGCTGACTTCCAGCAAAGATATTGCTGATGCATTCGGTAGGCAGTTTCATCTAACCTATGTTCGTGAACCCTCTGGACCAATACCCCCAATCAAAGGTGAAAGGACCGAAGATACACTAGAGTACGTGGAGTTCACTGCCGATGATATTGAGAAGTATCTAAACTCTCTCGACGATGCCTCCTCATGCGGACCCGACAACATACCGACCATTGTTCTAAAAAAGTGTTCCAAGGAAATCAGTCCCATCCTATCGAACATTATGACCTATTCGTTTGATAATGGCTCTGTACCTCAGGGGTGGAAAACTGCTACAATTACGCCAATTTTTAAAAAAGGAGATAAACTGGACCCGGCCAACTACCGTCCCATAAGTGTAACTTCTGTTTTATGCAAATGTATGGAAAGAATAGTGGCTAACTCTATTAGGAAGTACACAACAGACCACCACTTACTACCGGAAGAGCAGCACGGCTTTATTCCTGGGAAATCCGTTACCACTAACCTCCTTTCCTGCGTGAACGCATGGAGCATTGCTATGGATACCCACATCCCGATTGATGTGCTATACTTGGACTTTGAAAAGGCATTTGACAAGGTACCGCTGGAAAGGCTTCTCGCTAAGCTAGAACATATCGGCATACGAGGCAAACTGCACAGCTGGATTAAGTCCTTTTTGAATGACCGCACATTTAAAGTGCGAGTTGGCGACACTCTGTCAGACGAATTCAATGTGGTCAGCGGAGTTGTGCAAGGATCAGTGTTGGGCCCTACGCTGTTCAACTTATTCATCGCGGATCTTAAAAAAGGCATAACTTCAAGTGTTAGTTTCTTTGCGGATGACACCAAACTGTTTGCAAATCCTACTATAGCAAATCTCAGCAAAGACCTTGATCAAATTCTTGATTGGTCCACAACATGGTTGATGAAGCTAAATGCTGATAAATGTACGGTCCTTCACATCGGCAAGAGCAACCCCAAACAACAGTACTATCTAGGGTCGGTTCCGTTACAAAGTGTTACGAAACAAAGGGACCTGGGCGTAACGATGGTGAGCGATCTGAAGTGGGGTGAGCACATTATACAGATTGTGAAAAAGGCTAACTCAGTTATGTACCTCATCCGCAAGTCGTTTAACTATATCACACCAGCCTTATTTGTGTCACTCTACAAAACCTACATCAGACCAATGCTAGAGTTTGGATTCCAGATATGGAATCCGTACTTTGTGAAAGACGAGGATCTCTTAGAAAAAGTCCAGCGCCGAGCGACCAAGATGCCAATGGGGTTCAAAAATCTGGAATATGCAGAACGACTCCGCAGATTGCAGCTGCCTACACTTAAGGATCGTCGGACCAGGGGTGACCTCATTGAAACATATAAGATCCTCAACGGATGCTACAATTGCCCCGAATTGTCTTCTATCTTCAAGAGAAACTACAAGCATCATCTGCGAGGACACAATTTTAAGCTGGAGAAAACGCGATTCCACATGAATCCCAGGAAACATTTCCTGACCAACCGGATTGTGGACCAGTGGAACAGTTTACCTGCCGAAGTGGTTGAAGCGAGTAGTGTCAATATGTTCAAAAATAGACTAGACGGACACCTTAAACAGAAATTGTAGTTGTACTCAGTTTCATATTCAGACATATCAGCAATTATGCTGCCTGTTTGTAAATGTAATAATAATAATAATAATAATATTACGATGCATTACAGGGGCGGGAGGGGGTTCGAACAACGCGTTACTTAACATTCTAGTTTTTATTTAAATAAAAAACTAGGGAATTAAAATCTCCCAAGTTGGCAACCCTTTTCGTTTATGTTTTACGGGGAATCCCTCGACTATATTGTACGTCCTTTTTATTTTGTTTTCGTTGTCAGTATTCGTTAGTGTTTTAAACACGTAATATGCAGAAACACATTGCTGTAATCAGTGTTGTTTATTAAGTGAGTTACTGGACTTTCCAGTACGTTGCGCAACATAATGGTGACTTTTAGGTAAAAATGGTCACTTGGGTGTTATGTAACGTTTAGGGAGGGGGAGGGGGGTATAGAAAAACGTTATGGCGCATTACATGGGTGGGAGGGAGGGTCAAAAATCTTCATGGGGCATTTACACTCTCGCGCGAAGCGCGAGGCGAGACGCGGGACCACATAGTAAACAAACGGAACAGAGGCAAAGCTTCTAGCAAAGTAGGTAAACATTTTGTACGCTCGTTAGAAGCTTTGCCTCTGTTCCATTTGTTTATTATGTGGTCCCGCGTCTCGCCTCGCGCCTCGCGCGAGAGAGTAAATGCACTATCAAGGTTTGCGTTACGTAATATTTAAACGCCACCAAAGCTAGTCATAAACAATATTAACAAGTTTTTAGGTTCATCTGTTTTTAAATTCATTGACAGAACTTGCACTAATCACTTCCAATAATAGTTTAATCGAAATGTCGGCAACTGTATATTGCAAAATTTTCTTTCAATGTATGGAAAAGAGCGTCTTTCACAGTTACAAATATTAATTCACCATTACAATACCCCACTTAACAGCAGATCTACCAATACGTAAGCGCATACATTTAGCAAATTTAATCACTCTCGTTTGACGTTATCAATGGTAAGTTATCTGGATTCTATTAATCCACTACTTCTATTAAGCCATCTCTTAATTATATTGATAAATTGCAACGTATGAACGACTCATTAAAAAAATAAATTATTATATCTTTGACAGCAATTAGTAATCAGATTAGACAGTTTTGCAGGTTAAATGACATTACTTACATCTTTCAATTAGAAAAGTCTGTTGATTTTTATGTTACATTGTTCATCATCATGAGTAACTACATATGTATTGCAGTTATAGAAACAATTTGTTTACTACAATACAATACAAAATAAAGCATAGATTAGTTTTCGGTGAGATGAATTTTATAGTTTTGCGGCGATTGGCGGTCTTTTATTATCATTATAAATAGGATAATAACGAATTTACCGCGTGAAATTTGTAGCACCCGACGTTTCGGTGACGCTGCAGCCGTCGTTGTCCAGGGTAGACTGAAAGCTGTCAATCCATTGTTTTGCGGGTAGGCCGCATACCGCTGCCGCCACTGCGTAGGTTATAACGGTGGTGGGGGGCTGGGCTCGTAGCGCGCGAATTTCAAAAATCCGTCTTGCACACCACACTCACTGTATCCTGTGTTACGTCCTTGCGTTCGGTGTTCAGCGGCGGGAACATTTTAAGAAGAGGGGTCAACGTAAAAGAGAGTTTGTAACCGTCGTCTCTATTGATGTTCGGGGTTCTTTTTATTTCAATGGTTTCCCGGATCATGCGAGGAAAGTAGAATTGTTCCTTGGATAGCACAATGGGATTTTGAAACTGCATCCAGTGGTTACTTCCGCTATCCAATATATGTTCGCAGATCGGCGATTTTTCTCGCTGAACGTTTTTAACAGCTTTGATGTGTTTTGTCAGTCGCGTGGCTATGGGCCGTTTCGTTTGTCCAACGTAGGCTAGACCGCAACTGCATTCGACTTTATACACACTCGGGGTTTGCAGTGGTATTACATCCTTTACAGGCCTCAAAAATCGAGCTATATTTTGTTGGGTCGGCTTGAAGATCGTTTTTATATCGAATCTGTTTAGCATCTTACTTATTCGATCTGTCACGCCCTTGACGTATGCTAAGAATGCTCTTGATCTGCTCGGTTTTTGAGTTTCGTCTATATTAGATTGTGTATGTGTCTCGTGATATTTTCCGTATCCATTTCTCCTAAGGATATCATCGACATGTTCCATCTCCTGCGAAAAATGCTCAGCGTCGCATAGATCGCGTACTCGATTCAAACGTCGGGTGCTACAAATTTCACGCGGTAAATTCGTTTTTATCCTATTTATAATGTCAAACAACCGCGATAGTCTTCGATTTTATCTTTTATTATCCTTTATTTTCTGATATAAAATAAAATAAACAGTGTTTTTTCCCTTATAGGTGGATCGTTAGGATGTAACAATCCTTATTGCATAGTAGACATGGACGAACCATCGCAAAAGAATCAAACGGCTGTGAAAAAGGACACTAATTCACCGTTCTGGGATGAACACTTTTTATTGTAAGTAAATATTCATAAGCCATCATCGTACCGTGAGACCCAGCGCCGAAAAGCCCTAATCATTTTGTGACAGAAATATTCAGTATTCAATTTATTCATTCACAATATACAATAAAAGCATGAATTATGAATTAAAGCTAATTATCGCATATTGGAATTCGTCAGTTGCTAGTAATATATTAATATTATGTAGATATAAAACTATTAAAGTATATATATAAATACAAACGGAGCTGCCATGGAATTCACCGACCGGAGTCGGGCCCATCATAATACTATTTTTTTTTACACTTCTGGGGGGTGAGCAGTGGATTCCGGACTTACGAACCGGCTGTGGTAGGTTTAGGACAGCTGTCTTGCCACATGTGAGCGTTCACCTTACCACCCATTCACTCCCCCTTCGAAGCCATAGAATTTGAGATGCGCAAATCGCAGTTTTAGATAATTTTTCTAAGAAAGAGTTGATTATTTTTCTGGAAAGGCCAAGATCTTTAAAGAGGTGAAATAGAGATTTAGCTGGCAGGCCACGAGCGCCTACTTCCACCGCGTGAAGGTGAACAGTGAAGCCGTTCCGGGTTACGGCATTTGCAAGATCATGGTATTTATTTAATTTGTACTCGTGGTCTTTTGGGATATTTGATTCCCATGGAACAGTTAATTCTACAATAAGAGCCACCTTCCGAGATAGAGAGTAAAGAGTTATATCTGGACGGAGGGCTGTGCATCCGAGACTTTCAGGGAATTTATACTGCTTAGAGACCGAATCAACCTCCAGAATCCAATCTGTAGCTTTCTCGATTATTGAGAAAGGTTTTGTAGTTAAATGTTTTTTGCCATAAATATTAATTCGATAATAGCGTTGACTAAAGTCGGCTTTACACGGTAGACAAATAAAATTTTAAAAAAATAAAGCTGAATCCATGTACATGAGTATACATACATAATAGATAATTATTATAAGAATATTAATAGCCATCTTAGGAACTTTATACAAAAAATAATCACACAATAGGAAGTATCAAAAAAAATTGGAAAAAACAACGTATGTATATGATCAGGTATGTCACATTACACATTGTAATCTACATATTAACCCTTCCTATTTGAGTTAACCATTTTTGTTAGACGCTTATAAATGCTAAAATTGTATCTAACCAATATTGGTTAGGGCGCTCCGCGCTGCGTAAAATGCCAACTTTTTAAATATTTATTCATTATTATCTTAATTGTTTGACGAGATAAGGTTATAATATTATAAATTTTAAATTTCAATGCGATCATTTTACAGTTATTCTTTTTACGATCCGTATAGTAGTTTAAAAGTTATGGTCGTTTTTCTCAAGGCCCATCGACTTCACGCGCAAAACTGTCCCGGGCAGAAGTGACGACTAAATTTTTACCTCGCGATAGGAGGGGTTAAATATTAAATTCATAATATTATTATTAAACAATAAGAACTAAAATGAGGTACCTGAAAATTACATATAATGTTATTCTCATTTGAAAGAATTGGCATGCTCAGAAAAATCACCCAGCTTATAGAAAGCATGTGTGGATTGCAGCTTTTGTTTAATACATCTTTTAAACACCTTTGTTTCAATCTTTCTTGTGGACAGTGGTAGCTGGTTAAAGAGCTTATAGCTCAAATATCCAAAGGACTTTTGTGTCTGCGTAAGGCGTACTTTAGGCAGGATAACGTCATCACGTCTGCTTGTATTGTTGAAGTGCTTATTCCCGTTTACCCCTTGTTCGTTAATAATTGATTTAGCATATAGTAGACATTTTAAAATATATTCAAAATACTCACCATATAACTTTACCGGTCTACCAAACGACAAGAACTAGTAAAAATGCAAACATTTTTTTTTCGAGATGAAGATATATGTATATACTAGCCGACCCGGCGAACTTCGTACCGCCTAACAGTCAATGAATGTCATATTACAGATTAACCGAACGCAATTTATGATTTTAAGTAGCTTGATATATTTTCCTTAGTTTATAAAAAATACATTTCTGAACGCACGCATAAATATTTGACAATATAGGTATATGTCATTCCTTTTTCATTACTGACATTATTCTACATTCTAAAAATCTAAAATACGCCATTATCTGAATATTGTTGTATATGTTGTCGATTCGAAACCTTTATTTGAATACCTTCTTTAATTTGAGGGGAGAGTTTACCGTATCGACGGGATGAACATTAAATGTTTGACAGTTACGAAACTCATGAACATTTTGTATGGTAAAATATTTTTTCGTCAATTTTCCAATGTTTTAATAGTTTTTCTGCTAATCGGGACGGAGACAAATACAACAAATCATAAACCATGAAAATGGGTTCAGCCGTTCTCGAGTTATAAGTGTTCGAACAAACCCAACTTTGTTTTATATATATAGATAGGGTGATCGGCATTCTTGCCGGTTAATTAAAACTCAGAACAAACATTTTTGTAGAATTTTCAGAACAAACATTTTTTTGTGAAAATTCTAAAATTCTAATATATAAAAATATAGTATGAAAAGCGCTAAGCACGATGCGCCATCTAGCGGTATGTAAAATATCGCTAATATTGTTTATTAGCTATATTTTACATACCGCTAGATGGCGCAGCGTGCTCAAATGCTTGTTAAACTTTTATTTACCAATAAACTCTTCAAAAAATCAAGTTAAAAAAAACAAATAAAAAAAACTATTTTTTTGTTGTTTTTTTTTCGTTTTTTTTTTTAAAATCAAAAGTTGTTCATCTGCTCGTACCGATTCACCCACTTGAAGAATGCCGGTTAATTAGAACTTACCTTGTATACATTTCGACACTCCCCGAGATGATTAGGACGATTTCCAGACTGAAGTCTGTCTGTGTCTGTGTATCTGTTTGTCTCTGTGTGTGTGTATTCCTCCTCGATAGCGCCCAAACACTTTATCTGATTGAGCTGAAATTTGGCATGCAGGCATCATTTGGTCATGGAAAGGTTGAAAAGATTGTGCTTAAAATCTGTCCAACAAAGGGTGCGCTAGTCAGTGGCGGCGTTAAGCGTCGGCGACGTCGGCGACCGCCGACGGCCTCGCACCTGAGGGGACCTCGCAAAAGTTTTACAAATTATTTTTAATTTATTTATTTATTCTTATTTATTTGCATACACTTGCGTGAGTGAAATGAGTGAGTAGTACTTTAGGGGTAGGTATTATCCAGAGTCCTCTGGCAACACTATTTATTACAGAGTTTACAGAGCAACGCATTACAGAGTTAACTTTTTTAACACAATGATAGATGCTATTATAGTCGACACCGAATGTCGATTTAAAGCGCTCAATGAATATTTTGAACAATTTTGTTTTATTTATGATATCAGTTATTTAAAATCGATATCAAAAGAGGACCTTCTAAAGCATTGTAATGATTTAGGTACAATACTGCGGAAAGGCGACGGCGAAAACAGTGACATACAGCCTTTCGAGCTATATGAAGAGCTACAGCTTTTAAAAGCGAATTCTTTTGACTCTGTCAACGACGCGAAACAACTCATTCAGTACATTTTAAAAAATAATTTGGAATAAATATATCCAAATGTTTACATAGCAGTTAGAATCATACTCACAGTTCCCGTCAGTACAGCTTCCGCTCAGAGAAACTTCAAAGTTAAAATTGATTAAGACCTACTTGAGAAGCACGATGACCCAAGAGAGACTATCTGCGTTATCAATTCTATCAATTGAAACTGAAATTGCGGCTAGTATTAGCTATGACATAATCCTGAAAAAGTTCAGTGAGGCCAAAAGCCGAAAAGTTCGTCTATTTTAATTTCTATTTGTGTAATTTTTAACATCATTTGATTAGCAATAAAACTCGTTTGGTCACACATTAGTTTCACTATGATTCGGCTCATGTAATCTAACGTTTTCTTTTTGACTGGGAAATAAAAAAGGCCTCGCGAACCTAATTTCGCCGACGTCCAAGTGTGGTCTAGCGCCGCCACTGGCGCTAGTTATACTTCAGTCTGGAAATATTGGACTTAATGACTTGAATTTGGTACATAGATGCAATGTTGGACCGAAATCACGTTGGGAAATTTTAGTTGGCTCGTAGGGACACATATAATATTTAAAGTGCGATATATTTAAGAAAATATTGCATCATCTTTTTGGAAAAATACCATTTCAATACCACGTAAAATACTAAAAATATTTTACATGGTTTGCCTCTTCTATCTGGGAGGGGGGGGGGCGTTTTTGGGGTTGTTGACGGGGGTTGTCTACTTGCCGGGAAAGTCTTAGGGTGACACAGACTAACTATACGAAGTGGCTGCTTTATTTGGGTTATTTCATAAATAAATGAAATGATAGAACCAGTCCTGTCGGTAGTCGCTGGCCACAAAAGTACTTTCATAGGTACTTGCGATGTGTGGCATATCTAGTTGCAACAAAGACCAGTGACAGCGATTTCTTAAAAAAAAAACTACATAACCCTTTGGCTACGTAACGACCAAATTTGGTTGCACATCATATCACCGTTGACTACGTAATGACCAATATTGGCGGCTTGCTCCCGGAGCGCACAGTAATATTGTTTTCTAATTCAAACGCATCTTAAAATCCATACCAAATATCTCATTATTACCTTATATACATAGACGGCCGCTAGAATAATTTCGAGCGTCATTTGATGGATATTTCTGGTAAAATTCCATTGTCAAACATCATATTTTATTGGTTTTATGAGCTAATATCTAAATATTTTTGTATGTAAATAAGCAAAACGAAATATTAACTTTGATAGATAATGATATGACAGACCGCGGCAATTTATTGGCATTTCTTGCAATATCGCCGCGCTCGACAAAAAGTACTATAACTATGGAACTACTATAGCAATCACAAAAGGAATAACTGTGCAATGATCACATTGATATTTCATATATAGAATATTAAAATCTCATTTTGTAAAGCAATTAGATAATTATGAATAAATAAGAGAAAGTCGAAAAAGTGAAAAAAAACTCGGCATTTCTAGCTTGTACTTTTCTTACAGAAAAATACGGAACTCTATTTAGAAATTCTAAATACTATCGTGATCTTTATTAGATTTTCTATCAAATGTAATATTTCGTTTTGCTTATTTAAACACAAAAATATTTAGATATTAGCTCATAAAATCCAATAAAATTTTTAATGATTTCTCGAAAAAAAAAAAAAATGATGTTTGACAATGGAATTTTACCAGAAATATCCGCGAAATGACGCCTAAAATTATTTTAGCTGTCGTCTATGTATCTATGGTAATAACGAGATATTTGATATGGATTTTAGGATGCGTTCGAATTAGAAAATAATATTACTGTGCGCTCCGGGAGCAAGCCGCCAATATTGGTCGTTAAGTAGTCAACGGTGTTCTGATGTGCAAGCAAATTTGGTTGTTACATAGCCGAAGGGTTAATATATTTACTTGTTTACTCTTGCCATGACCGATCGATGCCTGCATACCAAATTTTAGCTCAGTCGGATTAAGAGTTTGAGTGCTATCGTAGAGGAATACATAGAGACACACAGACAAACAGGCACATAGAGAGACTTTCATCTGGAAATAGTCTTAATCGCCTCGGGGGGCTCAAAATGGATATTTCCATCTTCACCTCAAAACAGAAAAAAAATCACATTTACATTCTTTCCCTCCTAGTTGGTTGGTGCGCTAGGAAAGTTAATAAAAAAAAATACACTTCGATTTATTTTCTTTAACAGTGATCTCTCACCGAGTACGGCCGAAATCCTCTTTGAGGTATATGACAGAGGTCAAGCAAGTCAAGGTCAATCGAGGTCCAACGTTCCGGGGTCTCCTGTGACCAGCCACAGGTTCTTGGGCCTGGGAATCGTCGGCATTGAGGAGCTGCTCGTGTCTCCGTCTCAGAGACAGCTCATCAGTCTACAGAGCCGACCCATGGAGGACGAAGATGTCTCCGGAGTTTTAACTGTAGAGGTAGGTGTTAATGGCGGTAGGTGTTAATAGGCGGAATGTGACCTAAAATGAGACAGGGCAATAGCCCTGTCTCATTTTAGGTCACATTCCGCTCTAACGTATTCGTTAGAGCGGAATATAAAATAAACGGTTGTCATTTTTCTACCATAAAATTACGAAACGTTTTCAAACTAATTCAGATGGATTTATGTTCGACAGGTAGTTTTTGTGCGGGAAAAGATACAATCGCTCATTTTACATTTCGCTCTAACGCACTGCTCTGTTTCATTTGCATGGACTATTTTGCAATATTAGTTCACGAAGAAACGCAATCGAACCCGTTATGTATGTATCGTTATGTATATAAATAAAACAAATTGTAAAAAAATTATTCAAAACTACTTCTTAGTTTATATATAGCTGAACATTTTCAAAATAGCCGTCATATTCCAGTCTTGTCCTATGTTCGATGTTATCCGCGTTTCCCTGACCTATTTTTTCCTTATTTTTTCACAGTTCCTTTTCATTGAAGGAGCTGATATTCCCGTATTTGGAAACAAGCCCTTCAAACTAAAGGAGACCTTGAGAACGACTTCGCCTACGGGACAGATGCTCACCACAACACGGACAACGTTCGAGCAGAACGGTTAGTACAGCAAATTAGTACAGCATCGTCCAATTACGAAGAAGTGCCCAATGTCCACTGTTTATTAGGAGTAGGACAGCACACTACAAAATATAAACAGCAGCTGAACCTCATATAAATAACTAGAATATAAACCCATTTTTACAGTCATTCTATTGACGGACTGTTTGCGGTATTGCGATCGATATCAATTGGAATGTTTAACCTTTTGAAAGCGAACCTTCGTATACCAACAATATCATTTTTATATGAATTCTCTCTTGTTACCTAATAATTAATCTTGTTAGTTTTGTTTATTATATACTAGCGATCCGCCCCGGCTTCGCACGGGTGCAATTTATTAATAAATAGCGCTCAGCAAGGAAATATGAAGTATATTTATTTTACAACGTTTATTTATTTATTAATAAGTTTTTAAATATGTCACAAATGAAAAATACGAATAATGTAAAAATTGGTTTGAGTCGTAATTTTATCGTGAAACATACTCGTAGATCGAAATTTGACCACGGCTTATAGATTCAAATTTGGATAATTTTAACTGTCAGCGTCAAAATGTTATTTTTTCTGCCAGTTATTAATGTTTTTATATAGAAATGGTTCTGGTGGTGGAACCAATAATGTCAGTCTTATTTTACTCCCTGCGCTACACAAACCGAGTGGTTCGTGGCGTTACTTCAAGGCATTGCAATATTGGCAGAAATGATCCATTTCTCCAATTTGCACTCATTTATAATCGCTGTATTGTATCGCCAGATTATAATATTTAGAATGCCTCTCTGTATGTGTTTTGTCTCAAATTCAATCGTCTTCGCACTGCAACATTACGGATCCGTGCCGCTTCATTCAATTCTTGGCGATGCTCATCGCTTTCAGTTCCTCCTGTCTCTTTGTCGTCTTGTCGTCTTGCTGGAGCGGTCAATTTGCTGAGATTGGAGCGTCTGCGCAAGGGTATAACTGTGAAATATTATAAATGTGCTAAACCTGGAAAAACATTCACGAATTACACAAATTAAGTTAATTCAGGTGATTTATCTTCAGAATCACGAAAACGCTATGAAAAAATTCAACTGTCAAATGTCAGTTTTCGCGCCGAGCCGCCATCTTGATTTTCGAATTTTTCGTATTCTTATTCTTGTCAAACAACGCCGATCAAGCTCGGCACTAAAATAATTTTTGGTTTTTCTCATTTTTCTCACTTTTCCGAGAGATTTTCCAATTTTTTTATATCCTATAGCAACACCGAAATGATTACGAACAAAACAAAAAAAGAATCGTTCAAATCGGGCCAGGCGCTCGTGAGTTATTAGGTAACATACATAAAACCCGACTCATTTTTATTATATAGATTTATATATAATATATAACGGCTACGTGCGGATCTGTCAATCACCGCAAAAGGCCGATCGGCCTTTGGCGCCCAAGCGGTTAAGGATCACTAAAAGAATATGTTATTAAAGGAAGATGTTCAGAAGCTAAATATTTTTAAATGTTATTTTAAAATGATTACTTGTTAATTTGATTATTATTGTTGTGTTTTCATTTGTTTATCAATTTTTATTGTGATTATTTGACGTTGATTATTTTGATTTTTTATTATTTTATTTTATTCTCATTAAATAGTGGTCTGTCCTATGCCAATAATAGATTACAAATATCCTGAGGATACCTAATATTGCTGTGTTTGTATTTTTATTATATATTCTTTGTCTATTTTCAGTTGCACTTTTTAATTGTGTTTTTTGTCTTATATTTTTTTTTGTATTGACAGCTACAAATAAATATTTAATTATGTATTTATTTATTATTTGCTATATACGCTTAGTAGCTGGATTTTGATTTAAGTTTATTGGCCAATCCCAAAAAAGAGCTCTTCTTGAAGTGCGGAATTTGATCGCGTCTTAGAATCGATGAGGACAGTATCGATATTATATAATCACCGAGTGTCGCTTAGGATGCCAGGTAAAAATTATCATGAATGAACCTCTTGCACCAACCTCGCAGCGCTCATGGTCACCTTATACTATAGCCATACTATACCATAGCAAAAGAGAACGGGCATTTTGTGCCCACTTTTCCAATAGCTGTACATTATATATCAATGGAAAGATCTCTTTATATAGAACATTTATTAATAGAAAGACTGATCGCAATTATAAGCCGTTTCTGAGTTATATCCTACTAGCTGACCCGTGCCCACTTCGTTGGGCGGTAAACATTTTTACTTGTGATGAAATCATGAGTGTGATTCGGTTAGTACTGAGTGCTATGATTTATTTCCTCACTGCCAAAAGGAGGGTTATATTTTTACTGCATATGTATGTATGCATTTGCATGCCAATTTGGCTATATTACCGGGTTTCAAATGAGTGAATGAAATGATTATGATTGAATAAATTATGTTTATTTTAATTGTTCAAAACTTCTCTGTGTACTATATTAGATGTAATGTTATTATTTGATACCAAAATAAATTGTCTTTCAGGAGTTCCAACCCGAGATACGGTCGCGGTTTCATACCTATGTCGTATTATCTCTTTAACCATTTATGCAGTAAAAAGGAAATTATATGCAGTAAAAGGGAAAAGTCTTTTGTTATACACACTTAAGACGATAAATTGACTTATTTTGATAAGAATTCATAATTGTTGATAATATGACCAATAAACATGACCTAACGATTAAAAATATTTTTTTAATATAAAAAACTACTTTTTGTGACTTAAATATAAAAGTTAGACATATGCTGTCGCTGAGTTTTTTGTAGGCATTATCAAGCTCTAGAACTTTTCTCTAGAGCTCAATCATATATCTCTCATCGTAAGAAACATTTTTATTCGACCGTTTTTTCTCCGACTTACTTTGCAAATCCGACTACCATGAAAAAGTCTTTTTATTTTTCGGATTAATATATAGCCTATGACACGCACAACTAATGTGGCTTTCTATTGGTAAAAGAATTTTCAAAATCGGTTCAGTAGATCCAGCGATTACTCCCTACAACCTCACAAACGTTACCTCTTTATAATATTAGTATAGATTAAATATGGCTAATATCCATGATATCCCCTAATGCATCTAGCACATCCAGGAATTGTATTTTTAATAACTATTTAAACGAAAACCATTGCACCGTACTCGAAACGATAAACTACACATGCCGTGTGAGTACAAACTGTATATTCCTAAGAATGCTCGAGTCTGCCATCAGTATATGGAGGGAAAATACCGGGATATGTTGCCTCAACTCTGTAATGTGTCTTGTGATTTCATTGCCGCTCTGTTAACTGACGTATGTATTTGTAACTAGCTAACCCGTGCCCACTTTGTTGGGCAGTAAAACTTTTTTCTTGAGATGAAATTATTAGTGTGGTTCGGTTAGTACTGAGTGCTATGATTTATTTCCTGACTGCCAAAAGAAGGGTTATATTTTTACTGCATATGTATGTGTGTACTTGCATGCCAATTTGACTATATTACCGTTATTTGTGAGTGTCTTCTTGTGAGTGTCTTATTTGTGAGTGTCTTATCTCTTTAACCATTTATGCAGTAAAAGGGAAAAGTCTTTTGTTTTAAACACTCGAGACGATAAATTTACTTATTTTAATATGAAATCATAATTGTTGATAACATGACCAATAAACACGACCTAAGGATTTAAATTATTTTTTTTATATAAAATACTACTTTTCGTGACTTAAATATCAAAGTTAGACATATGCTGTCGCTAACTTTTTTGTAGGCACAATCAAGATCTACAACTTTTCTCTAGAATTTAATCATATATCTCTCATCGTTAAGGCAGCGTTAGTTAGAAACGTTTTCGTTCGACCGTTTTTTATCCGACTTACTTTGCAAATCCAACTACCACGAAAAAGTCTTTTCATTTTTCGGATTAATATGACACTCACAAATAACGTGGCTTTCTATTGGTAAAATAATTTTCAAAATCGGTTCAGTAGATCCAGAGATTACTTCCCACAACCTCACAAACTTTAGCTTTTTATAATATTAGTATAGATGTGCTAAGGTCATCTGTTCAACATGGTGTGTTTTGTGTAATTAGCCGTATTTAAGAAAATTCCGAATTTCAAAACTCTGAAACGAGTCATAATTGAGGTAAGTTGTAGTAGTCATGAATATTTAGATAAATAGATCTATCCAATGGTAAATACGTTATTGTTATTGGAGAGGTGGGCCCAGCCCAGCGCCCATACATTTTTCTCATTGTTTTTTGACGCCTTCTTGTTAAATTTGGTAAGTACTGCATTGCACTAAGTCACGCATCCCGTTTTTTGAGCCCCAGTCAAACTGTGTGGGATCAACCGCGAGCACATCTTTCTCACAGCCATATGTTTGTATAGGATTGATTGTACCCGACTCATACATATGCCTAAGGATGCCCGAATCTCATTGTACACATCTCTGTTTCGATCATACGGTGCAGATCATCATTGTTTTCACACGACGGCCCAATCAAAAAAGTATTATATATTCAGAATTCATCTTGTATGTTTTCCGTTTCTTTATTCCACCATAACTCCTAAACGCTCAAACTGATTTAGAAGTATAGGGTATTGATAGAATCGTTATGTCATAGTGTCATGGGGTGACACTCAAACTATCCAAGTATCAAGTAAATAGTTGTCTGTGTCCAAATCTCCAAATGTAAATAAAATACAAATGGAGCTGCCATGGAATTCACCGACCGAAGTCGGGCCCATCATATAGTGTTATTAGACTTCTGGGGGGTGAGCATTGGATTCCGGACTAACGACCGGCTGTGGTAGGTTTAGGACAGCTGTCTTGCCACATGTGAGCATTCACCTTACCACCCATTCACTCCCCCTTCGAAGCCATAGAATTTGAGATGCGGAAATCGCGGTTTTAGATATTTTTTTTAAGAAAGAGTTGATTATTTTCCTGGAGAGACCAAGATCTTTAAAAAGGTGAAACAGAGATTTAGCTGGCAGGCCACGAGCGCCAACTTACACCGCGTGACTCATGGTCTTTTGGGATATTTGATTCCCATGGAACAGTTAATTCTACGATAAAGGCCATTTTCCGAGATAGAGAGTAAAGAGTTATATCTGGACGCAGGGCTGTGCATCCGAGACTTTCAGGGAATTTATACTGCTTAGAGACCGAATCGACCTCCAGAATCCAATCTGAAGCTTTCTCGATTATTGAGAAAGGTTTTGTAGTGAAATATATCGTAAATGTATCGTATTTAGTGTCAATTGAAAGGCCTGATTGAGTAGGTACATTGCGAAAATAATAGATAAATATGTAGGTAAAGCACAAAATATATTTCCTTAAAAAAACGTAGTAACAATTATTATAAATTCAGTAGTTCACTCTTTGTAACGGCAGTCGTATTTTTAAGCTATTGCATAGCTTTTATCGCGGGCCTAGGCCAGCGCGGCGACAGAATGAAGAAATTTCCTAACGAAAATTAATGATTTTAAACTGATAATTACGTCTAAACGAGTATTGCTTACGATTCGAAAAAAATATATGTTAAACAAGAATATTTTCCTAATATTCTTAGCTTTGAATATTTTAGATTTTGTTTATATTACATAGTGTAATTAATTTGTGAAATTAGGTCTAACCGAGCACAAAAACGACTACTACGCAAATACTATCTGGCGTATTATTATGAAACCTGCACCATTTTAAAGATGATTTAATTATCTATCTTTCTATCTACGATTTTTTTCGAATAATCCGTTTTTTTTGCTTTATCGAATAAAATATTCGTGCGCGGCGCTCTATCGGAAAACGTTTAAATTATTCCGAATCATTTGCTTTCGCAGCCGCAAATGATTCGGAATAATTTCAACGTTTTCCGATAGAGCGCAGTTATCTGATATCAGAAAAAATAAAATAAATAAATAATTATAATTGCATAAGTTGTTAAAAATGCTATGCAATAGCTTTACCGCGGCAGTCCCCGAGTGCCACACGTATTTTTTATTTCTTTTATTATATTTACAAGTTTATTGTCGACAGCGGTGGACCTCCACGAAATTTGCCACTGAGATTACACGACCGCGTTTGAATTCTGTAAACCAGCTATAAATCATCATCTTTCTTGATGCTTTATCGCCAAAAGCAGTTTGAAGATGGACGAGGCTATGCTGAGCTGTCAAATTACACTTAAAATCGTAGAAAATCATACAGCGGAAATTTTTAACAGTTAATTCTTATTACAGATACTCAATATTTAAAATGACGTCATAATGAACAAATAAGTGACAGTTACAGTAGCGAACATATTAAATGAATCAAACATATATTTTAGATGACAAAAGTTTTTGGTGACAATACATTTTCTTATTAATTAATATTTAATATGTCCTTCCTTCGTTTTCAAAATCATTGTTGTGGTGTCTTTCCAAGGTGTGGGGGCTTCCAAGATGTGGGGCCTTCCCACGCGTGGCCTACATACAGACTCAACCCTTCAGGTTGTAAGGCTAAAGGTGACGTCGGACGGCGTTGTCGAAATCCTCGTTTTTAACGTCGCTCGGGTCGTGTTTAATCCGCTGTAGGTAGTATTTCCAGGATATGCACTCGAGGTTTGTATTGTTAATAAAAAAGGATAATAATAATTTTTACGTTTTAAAAAGCTTCTAAGCCATTAAAGTTTTTATTTCCTATAAAATGTAGTCTATTGCACTATTTACGAATTTACAGTAATTGCGTTTTTGCTTCAAAGCACGTACTAATAGTTCTACTTTAAATATGATCTCCGATATGATCTCTGACAAAGCACTGTTACAATATGATCTGCCCGGCACTTAAGTGTGATCTACCCGGCACTTAAATGTGATCTGCCCGCAAGGCACTGTTAAATGATCTGCCCGATGGCACTGTTATTTGATCTACCCGATGGCACTGTTATTTGATCTGCCCCGATATCGGCGGGTAACCGACCTTATATAGGTATGACCGCTGCGGCCGGCCCAGTGGTGGGGCGGGTTGCACCCCGCCTCGCCCGCGGGTGCCGACCGACGCGTTGTTATATGTCGTTTCCGTAAAGCTAATGTACTATAATATTGTATACTATTTTACTAAGTTAAGAGTGTACATACGACCTTAAACTCTAACTTATATTAACTTATGATTATTATATACATTTTAATAATCATATACTATCGCTATGTCCTATTTTAGGTTGAATTTAAATATTTTCACCATTTATTGGCCGATTTGGCTCGGACTTAGTCTAAAAATTAAATTAAATTATTCTAAACATTTAGACATTTTCATGGCAGCAATTTTGTGGATTTCTAGTGATCCAATATTTAAGCTGGCGCTTCCCAAAATATGAGTCATTCTTTGTACCTACCTGGCTAGCGGGGTGGGTCGATTTTACAATCGGCGACGGGTTGCTTAATCCTTTTGCCGGCGGTGTGTTTAGGGTGAGTTTTTATTACCCTTTTTAAATGCACGTGCTGGGATTTTTCCGACGTTTTCCTTTGTTCGCGAGCGAAGGTTATTTTCGGGTTGACGTGTAATTTCGAAATTTTAGCGTTTGCTTGTAAATATTCCACTTTTAGTTTAACATCCATTAGCTCCCGCTTTTAGTGGAGCTAATCCGGGTATACCTATATTGTGTGCTAAGTGCACTTACTGCCATAAATAATATTTTTAGGTTGGGGAATTTTGAAAGTGCACGGAATTTTAGGCATGACGACACACTATTTGTTGTGATGTTTATCATCATCATGCCTGCCCGTTATTTTATCTTTCTTCCCGCAACATGCCCCTCTCCGTGAGACAAGTGTTTCTCCTCACTCCTCTTCTTCGGGAGGTGAAATTGTTGTTCTCACTTCCTCTTGGTGGGGAGAATAGATAACTGCCACTTTATGTACTGGTCTTTTGTATGATTTTCCGCGACAGCAGATCGTTACTGAACGTACTTGCCTGTCGGGAGCGGTATGTACTTGCTCTATTCGCCCTCGGAGCCAAGTATTTCTGGGTAGGTCCGCGTCCACAAGGATGACTATGTCTCCTATCTGGACGGGTTTTACCGCGTCGTGCCATTTTGGTCTCTTCGCCAGCGTCGGGAGATATTCGCGTACGAATCTCGACCAAAAATGGTTTGCCATTATTTGGGCTATTTGCCACTGTTTTTTGAGGCAAAGATTGTCGCTGTCAATCACGCCTATGTTGAGTCGACCTGATGACGAACCAATCAAGAAGTGATTTGGCGTGAGACTTTCATCGTCTTGGCTGTCGAGTGAAACATGGGTTAACGGGCGAGAATTTACCGAATGTTCAGCCTCTGCCATTAATGTTAGTAATGTCTCGTCGCGAGGAGCTTTTTCCTTTAAAGTGATGGAGAGAGCTTTTTTTACGGATTGAATCAATCTCTCATAAAAACCTCCCATATGGGGGGCTGTCGGAGTGTTGAATCTCCACTCTATTTCCTTCATAGCGCATTGCGAACTTACGTCATCAAAATTGACATCTTGCAGTGCCCGTTTCAACTCGTTATTGCTCCCGTGAAAACTCGTTCCGTTATCGGAAAATATTACGGACGGTGTCCCTCTGCGTGCGCATAGTCGTTTTATTGCCATCATTGTGCTGTCCGTAGATAATGAATGGACGATTTCTATGTGGACGGCTCGACTACTCATACAACAGAAAAGTATACCGTACCGTTTTTCCCGGTGTCTTCCCACGGTGACTTCTATCGGCCCGAATATATCGGCTCCAATATTGGTAAACGGTCGTATGTGATGAGCCAATCTGATGTCCGGTAAGATCGCCATTTTGGGTGGAATTGGCTTCGCTCTGTCAATTTGACATTTTCGACAGTCGCGAGTAATTTTTCGGATTGCTCCCCGGAGTTGCAATATCCAATAACGCTGTCGTAGTTCATTACAAACCCATTCACGTCCTTTGTGACCGGCTTGCTCGTGCTGCCATCTCATTAATAACTGGGTGTAATGACTACGCGCGTCCAGTATTGCAGGTTGTTTTACCTCGGGGGCGACACCGGCTAAGTTCTGTATACGACCGCCTACTCGCAGGATCCTATTCGTATCCAGGTACGCATTTAGGTTTCTTATCCTGCTGTTTTTTGGCAATTCTTGGTTAATTTCTAATAATGAAATTTCCTCGTTGAAATCTTGTTGCTGCGAAACCCGAATCAGGTAGAGGTCCGCGCAAGCAAGTTCTTGTGGGGTTAAATGTTTTGTTTTTTCGCCGCTGCGTTTGCAGCGTTGTACGAATCGAAATATCCATGCTACTGTACGACGTAACCGTTCTAGGCGTGAGAATCGTTTTGTCTCGATTAGAAAAATATTTTTTATCGAGGTCATTACATATACCGGTCGACGTTCTTCGTCCTGACCGTATTCTGACGATGGAGATTCATCGTCCGCGGGCCAGTGGTCGCTATTTTCCAGTAGGAATTCCGGTCCGTTTATCCATTTTTTTATTTGGTCTTCACCCATTTTAGTCGCCGTGTCCCGAGTTGCGTTATCCGCGGGATTCAATTTTGTGGGTACCCAACGCCATTGGCATGGTGTGGTAACCTGGTCAATTTCGCCAAGTCGGTGAGCTACAAACACGTTAAATTCACGTGGGTCACGTCTTATCCACGATAGTACGGTCTTGCTATCTGACCATAACGTTGTGGAGGAAAATTCCCAGGTGTGCTGCGATTTTATCAGCTCAGCTAATTTGCTGCCCTTTGTAGCGGCTTGCAGCTCTAGTCTCGGTAGCGACATGGGTTTCAGCGGCGCTACTTTGTTTTTGCCGGCTATAAAGGCCGTGCTCGCGGTGCCGTTTTCATTTTCGTAACGTAAATACGCTACCGCGGCATATGCTCTTTCGCTCGCGTCCGCAAAAACATGCAATTGTACGTCACGGGCCAGTTTTCCTGTGTGCTGGTAGCTACGGTTTATAGTTACGAATTTTATTTTTCGCAACTCGGCCAACCAGACTTGCCACTTTTGACTGGCACCGTCGCTAATAATCTCGTCCCAGTCCGTCTTATCCAACCATATGGTTTGGAGTAAGATTTTCGCCTTTACTGTTAGTGGGCCCAAAATCCCGAGCGGATCAAAGGTGCTCATTATCACCGATAACGTTTGTCGCTTCGTCGGGGTTTTGCGACCACTCAGTAAGTCGGGATTAATTTTCTTGAGGTCAGTGTCGAATGAAAAGGTGTCGCGATGAGGCTCCCATATAAGTCCGAGAATCCTCTCACTCGCCTCGTCGGTACCGGCCAATTTTATTTTTGTTTGTGAACGTATATTATGTGGTACCTGCTCTAATATTTTTGGATCGTTACTCGTCCAGTTTACGATGTTAAAGCCACCTTCCTGGTGAATTTTCGTAACGGTCGCGATCATTTTTTGGGCGGTTTCTACAGTATCCGTTGAATCTAGATAATCGTCCATATAGTGTTTGTTCACTATGGCGTCGACCGCTTCGGGATATTTTTTCCTGAATCTCTCCGCGTTTGTATTTTTTACAAAGAGTGCGGAGCACGGAGATGAGGTAGACCCGAAAAGGACTACATCCATGGAGTACTCGGATGGTTCCTCTTCTTGTTTTAGGTCGCGCCATAGGAAACGTTGACTTTGGGTGTCTTTTTCTGATAAATGAATTTGTAAAAACATCTCCTTTATGTCGCCCGCGAATCCGTAACGTCCTTGTCGGAATTTGAATAGGATTCCAATCAGAGAATTTAATAAATCGGGTCCTGATAATAGCTGGTCGTTTAGGCTTGTTCCCCCGGCTTTCGCGGCGCAGTCAAAAACGAGTCGCATTTTTCCTGGTTTATTTGGATTTTCAACCGGGAAGTGTGGGAGATACCAAATACGCTTTCCAAGGGTGCGTAATTCCTCTGGACTTAATTTATGGGCATACCCTTTTTTCAGGAAATCCTTTATTGTGTCGCAATATTGAGTGGCCAACGGCTGATTTTTGAGTAGTTTGTTTTCTATGGATTTCAACCGTTTTTTAGCCATCTCGTGACTGGCTGGCATCGTCACCTTGTCGCTTTTCCAAAGCAGTCCGGTACTCCAACGATTGCCTTCTAGCTTCGTTGTCTCGTGAAGAAGCGTCTCGGCCCGCGCGTTTGTGACGGCCTTATGGGCGCGTATGTGCGTTCCTACTTCCTCTACTTCGAAATACGACCGGATGATGTCGTCCATCCTTTGGTTTGAGCCCGCATTCCGTAAGTGGTTTACGGCGCGGCAAGTAGCCAAATCACCGCCCCCCCCTCCCCCTAATGTCCACCCAAGTCGGCAATAGGTCGCTATCGGAGCGTTCGGGGGACCGGCTTTTATCGTTCTGGGAATGATTAAGTCATAATGATCTATTCCTATTAGAATTTGCGGTGCTCCTTCAAAGTCGCAAAACGGTATGTCGGCTAAATGAGGCCATTTATTTAGCATAGATTTAGCACAGAATTTTTGTGCTGGTAAATCCAGCTGTTTTATGGTCCTGGCGTTACGCAAATCATAATATTTTTTACCTTTCAACGGTCGGATCTTACAGTCTATTCGCTGCGTTGTCGCGTTCGCAACTGACATGCCCGAGGCGCCTACTAAATTTAAGGGGCTAATTTCCCCGTGTACTCCTATTTTATCCGTTATGCTCTGATCTATTAATGTGATTGAAGATCCTTCATCGCATAACGCTAGCGCTTTTATAACGCCTTTCGGCCCCCGTAGTTCCACGGGCGCTACCCTTAGAATCATTTTTTCTGATCCGTCCCACGTATTAGCTACCGTATTAGGGGTATTTTGGTCGTCGTTTGAGGGCTGATTTTTTATCGCGGCATTATTTTTATGTAATAATTTGTGGTGAGGCCACTTACAACCTTCTATCCCACACGGCTCTTTTACGCTACATTGCGCTTGGCGGTGGTCTTTTCTAAAACACCGTGTGCATAAGCGTTTTTCCTTAACCCATGTCCAAAGTTGATTTATTGTCATTTTTCCTATTTCGCGGCATTTAGGGGTTAAATGATTGTTTCGCCCGCACTTTAGGCAGGCGTCTGTTGACTCCTGAGTGTCTGTAGCAAAAACTCTTTTTTTGCTCGGCATCTCGGATCGATTGTTTTTATACTTATTTTTTGAATAATCTTTTACGGGATCTTCTTGAGAGGCGGCGTCTATTATTGTCTCTAACCAGTTTCCGTAATCTAAAAGAGTAGGATGCGGTCCATGGCCGGCGGAGTACCACTGCAACCGCAAATGTTGTGGCAACTGTGTAAAAATATGTACCATTTCGACTGCTGTGGCTTTCCAAGGGATACATATATTAGGAAACCCATCGCCAAGCGACCTCTCTTCAAATGCGCTGATTGTAAGAAGCGTACTTTGTTGGTGGAGAAGAAGATATCTTTGTCACCCTTGGATCCTACTGATTTGGCAGTCATTTCACCTTCGACTACGAGCAATGCTAGCAATGTTAAAATTCCTTCTGTTATTCTACCACATGAACAACTTGCCACTATACTAATGGAGATAAAAAACTTAAGATGTGATTTTTCATCATTTCAGACGGAATTTCGAGCAATTAAGTCCACCATTGCCGAGTTTGAAGCCATTATCAAACTCAATTCTTTGCAAATGGCGGAATTTAACAATAAATTTACTGCTATTGAGGCAAAAATTAAAATCTGCGATGATATCAACATTAAAGTCATGGAGACCAGGTCTGAATTGGAAGTCTTTAAAGCTTCAGAAAATGAGCGACATGAATTTCTAATAGAAACTGTGGATAGTCTAAGTAATAAAATTGAGGTTATGGAAAAAAAATGTGTCACCGAAACCAGGAAAAAAAGGGAATTCGAAAATCAACTTCAAGTCCTTGAAAATAAGCTGGATTACCAAGAGCAGTTACAAAAATCAGCTAATATGGAAATCAGAGGTATTCCTGAGTCACAAAATGAAAATCTTCTTAACATATTGGAGAAAATTGCCATGGTCACCAAATGCAGTTTTAATAGATCGGATGTATGTACTATTTATCGTATCCGGCACAAGAACTCTGAAAATAAACCGAAGCCGATCATTGCAAAATTCATTACAAACGAGCTAAAAAATTCCTTCATCTCTAATTTTAAAATGTATCTCAAGAAATGTAAAACAAATGGCGAAACCTTAACTCTTTTTGACATTAGTTATACTGGTAAAACAAATGCACCGGTTTTTATTTCTGATGATTTGACTAAACGCTCAAGAGAACTACTATGGAACGCAAAAAGAATTGCCAAAGAAAAATCATTTAAATACTGTTGGGTAAGTGCTGGGAGGATTTATTTAAGAAAAGGGGAAGGCGATAAACCAATCCTCATTAAAAATAATGCCTCTTTTTTAGATCTATAATTTCAGTTATTTTATCTAGATGTCCGCTTTTATCTTTAACTACTTATGGTTTAAACAAATTAACCCTTAATATTATATTAGTCTACACTTATTATGATTATTTGGAATTTAAGTTTAAATTTAATTATATTATAGATTTTATTATTTTTTATTTTTTAATTTTTAAAATTAGTAATGTATATATTATTCTATTTTTTAGCACACAAGTATTGCCGCAGTTTGGCATTGTCAGAGATATTTTGAATATTAGTTTAATCTTAACGACTATTTTAAAAACTACCTACTTATATTCATACCCTACATCGAAAATATTCTTGATCTGCATTGGTTGTGATATGATATCGCTCTACAAACTAACTAAAAGTCTTAACAAAATGTTGCTAAAACTGCTTATCAAAACTATAATGATTACTGTTGTATTGCAATGGATTACATGAATTTTTTGAATAATAGTACTGAAAACAGACACGTCACATCAAACGTATTGTTGTGCAGAGAGATTATGTCCGAGGGTGATACAGTCAAGTGTCTATGTCTAAATATTAGAAGTCTCAATAAAAATTACGATCAATTTATTATTCTATTAGAGCGTCTCCAAATTGACCTAGATATTCTAATACTCACCGAGACCTGGAATGGACACTACTTTAGGGATAAGCACATTCCTGGATATGAATGCTACCACACAACGCTAAACCACACTCAGAATGATGGTGTGGTAGTGTATATACGAGAAGGTTTTAGTTATATGTCTGTCCAAGAAATTAATCTCCCTGAAGCAAATTGTCTACAGGTTAACATTGATATTGATAGAACTCTACTCTGTGTATATAGGAGTCCATCCAATAACAATATCACAAATTTTATAAAAAAATTAGACGGGGTCTTAATTGAAAATCGAAGCGTAAAGAATTTAATACTTTGTGGGGATCTTAATATTTCAATAGAAGGGAAGGCAAACATCCAAGCTGACCAATATATCAATCTTCTAATGCTACATGGACTCCGCCCAGAGGTTGTCCAGCCAACGCGAGAATTCAATAATAGTAGTACTTGTATTGATCATGTTATGATTCGCTCTAAGAATACGATTTCCACGATCATCTTCCAAAACTCTATTACAGATCATTATACAATATTATTTAAAGTAGGGAAATGGAGGAAGGAGGCTGAACATAAACATGAATTCACAAAGAAAACTATTAACTACGATAATATATTAAAAGACATTAGCAGTCACGACTGGTCTCCTGTTCTCTCTCTGCATAGTACGGATGAAACATATCGGGCATTTATCACTTCGTTAGGTCAAATAGTAAATAAAAATACGTCAATTGAAACTTTTAAAATTAGACACAAACACAAAAAACTAAAGCCTTGGATCACTAAGGGTCTACTCTTTTGTATTCACAAACGCGATAAAATGCACGCTACCTTAAAAAAGCGACCGGATGACCTCATTTTAAAACAAAAATTTACGCGGTATAGAAATATATGTAAGAATTTAATTAAATTAACGAAGCAAAGATTCTACAAAACGCAAATTTCAAACTCGAAAGAAGACCCTCAGAAAATATGGGAAATAATAAAAGAAGCATCAAATTCAAAAAATAAAAAAACTTCGTCTTTGTCCAAAATCCAAATCGAGGATGAAGTTGTTACCCTGCAAAATAACACTAAAAAAGTGCTAAATCACATTAATAAACACTTTTGTGGCGTGGGTCCTATGTTAGCCAAAAAATTTGTCACGGATGAAGAAATTGATTCATGTAATGATACTGGTATCTACCAGGCCTCACTATATCTCAGACCGACTAATGCTGCTGAAGTCACGAAGATAATCGAAAGCCTAAAGAATAAGTCAGCAGCAGGAAATGATGAATTAGGGTCCCATATATTTAAAATTACTAAGTCATATATAAGCGTACCCATCAGTCATATAATCAACGTTAGCTTTAGAAGTGGTGTATTTCCGAGCGATTTGAAAACTGCTAGAGTAATACCAATTTTTAAGGGGGGTGACAAACTGCAGGTGAATAATTATCGACCTATTTCAATACTGAATACAATGTCGAAAATTATTGAAAAGGTGGCTAAATTAAGATTAATGAAATTCTTAGGAGAAAACGCTATTCTGTCAGACAATCAATTTGGCTTTAGAGAAGGCCTAGGGACATCAAACGCCATCTCAGCCTTAACAGATTTTCTTGTACAAGGCATAGACAAGGGAGAAAAGTGCCTGGCAGTATTTTTAGATTTGGCGAAAGCCTTTGATTCGGTGCCTCATAATAGGTTACTACAACAATTAAAAAAAATAGGCGTAGCGTCATCCAGTCTCCAATGGTTTCAGAGCTATTTAACTAACAGAGTCCAGTTTGTGTCGATTCTTAACCACTTTAGTGACGCTGAACCACTAACCTATGGGGTTCCGCAAGGAAGCGTCCTGGGACCCATACTTTTCCTCACTTATATAAATGATCTTTGCCAGTTACCGACAGCAAAAATAATTTCATATGCTGACGACACTGTAGTTATCTTTAAGGGATCAAATTGGGACAGTACTCTCACAAAAGCAAATTTGGGCATGAATGAGATTCGTGATTGGCTAGAAACTGCAAAACTAACACTAAATGTGAGTAAAACCAGTTATATGACTTTTAGCCCTACTAATAGGGGTCAGCCAACAGTAAATCACCACGTAACCATTCACAAATGTCACTCTGAAACCTCGTGTAATTGTGCACCACTAAAGAGATCCCCCACAGTCAAATATCTAGGCATTGTAGTTGACAATAAATTGCGATGGGAAGAGCAAGTCAATGCAGTGTCAAAGAAAGTGAGAACCCTTGGTTATACTTTCAAAGAGTTGAGGAGTGTTCTGGATCGCAGGACGCTAACCATAGTGTATTTTGCATTATGTGAAACCCTTATTAACTATGGTATAATTGGGTGGGGTGGGTGCTGCAAAACCCTCCTGACGCCACTTCTAACAGCGCAAAAATGTATTTTAAAAATCATGCATCGCAAACCATATCAATATTCTTCTAAGGAACTCTTTAAAGAAGCTCAGGTTTTGGATGCTAGGTTATTATTCATTAAAACTGCACTACGTTGGGTTTTCGTGGCCAAACAAAATAAATCTTTTATTATTACGCACACGAAACCCACTAGACAACTCCTGAGTGATAATTTAAATGTACCTAGGATGAAGACGACTTTCGGACAGCGACACTACTCTTTCATAGCTACAAGACTCTATAATAAATTAAGCAGTGACATTAAAACCAGCCCCAGTTGTCATGTGTTTAAAAGCAAAATAAATAAATGGCTGGTGCAAGAAGAGCGTTTATCTATCCATGCCATGATCGATGTAGTAGAATAATTTGAAGTTGACTTAACATATATTGTGTATATATGTATGTATGTGTGTATATGTATATTCTAATGTATTTAGTATTTCTATTTCCTATATAATATTGTAAACTTTATTATTATATTTATTTATTATTATTATATATATTTTAAAATTATTATTATTATTATTGTGTTTGGTTGGTTCAACGACCCTCGTTTTAAATGTAAAAATACAAATTGCTTGCCCTGGAACGGGTATATCCCAGTTGGGCAGCACTAGCCAGTGAATGAAAGAGGAAAGTTTTTGCCATTTGTTTTAATATTATATTTATTGTAAAATGGTTAATTTAATAATTCCAATAAATAAAAAATAAAAAAAAAAAACTTCATCACTAATTCCTTTAGCAGCGGTGGATTTGTGAGATACGCAGAATGACCCATATTTTTTAAAGCATGTACGACATTACAAACGGTAGTGCCGTACTCAACCAACTTAAATATCGAATCACTCACCAATATTTGCTGCGTACTGCGTGCTTCCTGCATGAGCGCGTCGATGCGAGCGCCAGGTCTGCCAAAACGGCGTTCCAGCGCTCTCCGGATCTCCGGGACATTGCCGGGATCCAGTAACATCGCGCGTACTGCCTCGCGCGCGGGTCCTCGCAGGCTTTGTTGTAGTCGTAGCAGATTGTCCGCGTTGGTGAATCCGCACATTGTCGACCCCTGATCGAATAGTGCGGCGTATATTGGCCACTCCTGCATGCTGCCGTCGAACTGGGGAAGGCTGCGTAGCATCTTCGCTCGGGTCTGCATCATGTAGACGTCGGGCGGGCTGCATTCTTCCTCTTTCTTCATCGTCGGGACGTCGCCGCTCGGTCGGGCGTAATTGCTCGCTCGGGCGGTGTCACTCGGTCGATTGGCGGTGGCGGCTGCGGCGTTATCGGCGATCGCTTTCGTGACGGCGCTCGCGACGGCTCGTTGTAACGCGGCGTCGCTTGCCTTTTTGTCCGTGGCGTCGTCGTCTCTTAACTGCCGCTCGTAGGAGGAGGCTCTTGGATGGGAGTTGGCGGCGGCGGCGGTGGCGGCGATCGCTTGCGTGACGGCGCTCGCGACGGCTCGTTGGAATGCGGCGTCGCTCGCTGTTTTTTCTGCGGCGTCGTCGTCCCTTAATTCCCGCTCGTTCACCCATTCCTCTGTACGTCCGGTCGTTAGTCGGCGGCTCTGTCGTTCCGCTCGGCTGTCGGCTCGGCTTATTTGGTCGTCGTCGTCCATATATAACTCTTCCTCGACCTCTGCTTCTATCAGGAGTTTCCGCAGTTCGAGTTGTCGGTCGATCCGTTCCGATTCGATTCGATGAGTCTCGGCTGCGGTTTTGGCGGCGGATTCCGCTTGGGCGGCGGCTGCGGCTGCGGCTGCGGCTGCGGCTGCGGCGTTGGCTGCGGCGTCGGCTGCGGCTTTTTCCTGGGCGGCTTCCATCTCCGCTTCCAATTGTCGCCTCCTGATGGTGGTGGTTGCTGATCTGGACGATCGATGACTTGTCATTGACGGCGCCCTGCTGCTGGTAGACTGTGCTCTGCTGGCTGGTCTCTCAGCGGTCGTCGTCTTGATTGCAGATCTTGCGGCATCTTGTTGATCGGCTCGTAGTTCTTGCCTGTGAGCGTCGATCTGGCTTTTGTCGCGTGCTTTGTCCGCAATCCTTGCGCTTCTTCTAGCGCTCTCTGTCCGTTCCGCGCTCGTTTGACGCGGCGTCGACATCTCGGAGATTTTTCAAATTTTTGTAAAAATTAAAAAAAATATTTTTTATTATTTTTTACCTCGATGGACCTGCTTTCTGCTTAAGGTCCTGATTTCCTATCCCGTCTCGAAGGACCAAGATGTGGTGTCTTTCCAAGGTGTGGGGGCTTCCAAGATGTGGGGCCTTCCCACGCGTGGCCTACATACAGACTCAACCCTTCAGGTTGTAAGGCTAAAGGTGACGTCGGACGGCGTTGTCGAAATCCTCGTTTTTAACGTCGCTCGGGTCGTGTTTAATCCGCTGTAGGTAGTATTTCCAGGATATGCACTCGAGGTTTGTATTGTTAATAAAAAAGGATAATAATAATTTTTACGTTTTAAAAAGCTTCTAAGCCATTAAAGTTTTTATTTCCTATAAAATGTAGTCTATTGCACTATTTACGAATTTACAGTAATTGCGTTTTTGCTTCAAAGCACGTACTAATAGTTCTACTTTAAATATGATCTCCGATATGATCTCTGACAAAGCACTGTTACAATATGATCTGCCCGGCACTTAAGTGTGATCTACCCGGCACTTAAATGTGATCTGCCCGCAAGGCACTGTTAAATGATCTGCCCGATGGCACTGTTATTTGATCTGCCCGATGGCACTGTTATTTGATCTGCCCCGATATCGGCGGGTAACCGACCTTATATAGGTATGACCGCTGCGGCCGGCCCAGTGGTGGGGCGGGTTGCACCCCGCCTCGCCCGCGGGTGCCGACCGACGCGTTGTTATATGTCGTTTCCGTAAAGCTAATGTACTATAATATTGTATACTATTTTACTAAGTTAAGAGTGTACATACGACCTTAAACTCTAACTTATATTAACTTATGATTATTATATACATTTTAATAATCATATACTATCGCTATGTCCTATTTTAGGTTGAATTTAAATATTTTCACCATTTATTGGCCGATTTGGCTCGGACTTAGTCTAAAAATTAAATTAAATTATTCTAAACATTTAGACATTTTCATGGCAGCAATTTTGTGGATTTCTAGTGATCCAATATTTAAGCTGGCGCTTCCCAAAATATGAGTCATTCTTTGTACCTACCTGGCTAGCGGGGTGGGTCGATTTTACAATCGGCGACGGGTTGCTTAATCCTTTTGCCGGCGGTGTGTTTAGGGTGAGTTTTTATTACCCTTTTTAAATGCACGTGCTGGGATTTTTCCGACGTTTTCCTTTGTTCGCGAGCGAAGGTTATTTTCGGGTTGACGTGTAATTTCGAAATTTTAGCGTTTGCTTGTAAATATTCCACTTTTAGTTTAACATCCATTAGCTCCCGCTTTTAGTGGAGCTAATCCGGGTATACCTATATTGTGTGCTAAGTGCACTTACTGCCATAAATAATATTTTTAGGTTGGGGAATTTTGAAAGTGCACGGAATTTTAGGCATGACGACACACTATTTGTTGTGATGTTTATCATCATCATGCCTGCCCGTTATTTTATCTTTCTTCCCGCAACAATTGTCACTCGTTTTGGCATAGATTCTATCAGGCTTTTACAGTTTTTGATATTTTTTTCATCCATAGGTATACCATATATGACTCAATGAACAAATGAGGCAATTTTTTGTTCTGTAATCCATTTTTGCGAGTCTGCCGACAGGTAGCTCATAGACTCTTTATGGGATTCAGATGCGGAGAGTTTCCCGATCATTCTAAAACAGCCACTTTGTTTTTGGCAAAGTATTCCTTCATTTTATTGGAGTTATGGCAAGGAGCCAAATCTTGTCGAAATATTCCATCTTTGGATGGAAACCTCTTGTTTTACTCCGGCTTCATTTTTTTTACCTTACTTGTATCTTGTACTAGTCGCTATTTATCTATCCTTTAATAGGTACGAGTGGTTCTGCGCCGTCGTATGAAATTCACCCCCAAAACATTTGCTTGTCGGGGTACTTAGAAAATCAAAAAATGTGCTGTTGATTCAATTAATTCGCTCGCTACTGTATATGAAACAAACTTTATTCTACAGCCATTGAGTTATGTTCTCAAATGTTGTAATTACCAGTTCGGAAACTTTCAGTGTGATCTATGAAAGACAAATTGAAAACAATCAGTTGTGTCACCCCAAGACTTTCCCGGCAAGTAGCCAAGAACTTATGAAAGGATTTGAGCGTGATATCAATTTGTCATAGAAAGAACTCACGTCATAGGGCCACTGCCGTGCTTTTTTCAACTCTTGCTATGACCAGATGATGCCTGTATGTCAAAGTTTAGCTCAATCGGATTAAGCGTTTAGGTGCTATCATAGAGGTATATTCACAGACACACAGATATACTTCCATCTTGAAATGCTCTTAATTGTCTCGGGAGGGCTCAAAATGGATATTTCCATCTTCTCTCGAGAAAAATGTTGAATGTTCACAAAACTTTCCCTCATCGATGGCTGGTGGGCCAGGAAAGAAAAATATTAAGCGATGCGAAGCCACACCTAGGCTGCGGCAGTTGTTCTTACCTTCGTGTTGTAGCTGCTGAAGCCTAATGCCTCGTTAAAAGATATAGAACAGCCTTGGTAATATACGCTTATCTTGCAGGTCAGAACAGCACGCGTCTCACAGAATCGGCGTTGAAAGAATTGCAGAGAAGTCCGAGTACGACGGCCAACAAATCAACGCTCATCATACACAGCGTGCAGAGGGTAAACCAACACATGTTTGTTCTCGTCAGCAGTGCGTTTGTTTGAAAAGGCTTCATTTAGAACTGTTTGTGTCCGCTCCTTTGCCTCACTTCTTTTTTACATATGTCAAAAGTTGATTGCGAAATCCTATATTTGATGCCAAGTATAATTATTATAGCTTGTTTTGTTTAAAAAACTTAATTACACGCGCCATTGAGTAAAACATGGTACGCCAATTGCCAAGTGGTAATACACGATCTCAACCATGATCTCGCAAATGCCGGCAACCCGGAACGGCTTCACTGTTCACCTTCACGCGGTGGAAGTAGGCGCTCGTGGCCTGCCAGCTAAATCTTTGTTTCACCTTTTTAAAGATCTTGGTCTCTCCAGGAAAATAATCAACTCCTTTCTAGAAAAAATATCTAAAACCGCGATTTCTGCATCTCAAATTCTATGGCTTCGAAGGGGGAGTGAATGGGTAGTAAGGTGGACGCCCACATGTGGCAAGACAGCTGTCCTAAACATACCACAGCCGGTCGTTAGTCCGGAATCCACCGTTCACCTCCTCCCAGAAGTGTAATAATTATATATGATGGGCCCGATTTTTGGTCGGTGAATTCCATGGCAGCTCCGTTTGTATTTTATTTATTTCCACCATACCGCCAGGGTTATTGTGACTGAAGGTTTATGTGGGCAAATAATTTCTAAAAAAGAGTATTTTTTATAAAGTAGCAGATATAAAAAACGAATACATGCACATAAAAAACATAACAAAGAAAATAAAACATTCATATATCAGCTCTATATCGAAGGAAGGAATAGGATATAAGGACAAGCACAGGAGATGGGGGGGGGGGGGAGGGATTATAAGCGGATATACAGGATGATTTTTAATTAGTGACACCTTGAAGTGGGTTAATCAGTGCAAGTACAGAACAAGCAAATAAGCAACTTTTTATAAAAGAATTTGAAAAAAACACATTTTTTTTTTTTTTTATAAATTAAATGTTTTGAAAAAGTAAGAATAGTGTCAAGCGCGTTGCTACATCTAGCGGTAGGTAAAATATCGCAAACATTGTTTATTCGCGATATTGTACGTATTTCTAGATGACGCAGCCCGCTCAACGCTTCTCAAACTTTTATTTATCAACTAGCTGACCCGTGCCCACTTCGTTGGGTGGTAAAACTTTTTACTTGTTATGAAATTATGAGTGTGGTTCGGTTAGTACTGAGTGCTATGATTTATTTCCTGACTGCCAAAAGAAGGGGTTATATTTTTACTGCATATGTATGTATGTATTTGCATGCCGATTTGACTATATTACCGTTATTTGTGAGTGTCTTCTTGTGAGTGTCTTATTTGTGAGTGTCTTACCTCTTTAAACATGTATGCAGTAAAAGGGAAATTATATGCAGTAAAAGGGAAAAGTATTTTGTTTTAAACACTTGAGATGATAAATTTATTTATTTTGATAAGAATTCATAATTGTTGATAATATGACCAATAAACATGACCTAACGATTTATATTATTTTTTTAATATAAAATACTACTTTTTGTGACTTAAATATAAAAGTTAGACATATGCTGTCGCTGACTTTTTGTAGGCATTATCAAACTCTACAACTTTTCTCTAGAACTTAATCATATATCTCTCATCGTTAAGGCAGCGTTAGTTAGAAACGTTTTCGTTCGACCGTTTTTTCTCCGACTTACTTTTCAAATCCGACTACCACGAAAAACCTTTTCATTTTTCGGATTAATATATAGCCTATGACACTCACAAATAACGTGGCTTTATATTGGTAAAAGAAATTTCAAAATCGGTTCAGTAGATCCAGAGATTACTTCCTACAACATCACAAACTTTGCCTCTTTATAATATTAGTATAGATAAAGTTTTCAAATTTAAAAAAATAAATAGAAATATTTTTTTGTTGATCCTATTATTTTAATTAAAAGTTACATTTTTGCTCGTACTGACTCACCCATTTCAAGGATGTCACTAATTAAAAAATCACCCTATATAGGGGTGGGGGGGGGGGGGTAGGTACTTTGAGTAACTGCCTCTTTAGATAGATATAGATTTTTTAATCCCGTTCAGATTTTCAAATTATCTCAGGGGCAAAGGCACGGAGTTCAGAGTGGTGCTGCGAGTACTGCAAATGACCTGGACATAAAAATTGATGAATGCTGTGATTATAGCCAGTAATAGATATTGATTTTGAAAGTTTATGAAACCTGAGAACGTAATGGAAGTCCATTGAATGAAAGCGGAGAGAAGCGATTATAAAAATAAGAAGGCATGTTTAAATGAAGAATACAAAAGATTAGAGTGAGTGTGTGGAAATCCCAATATCATTATAAATAGGATAGAAAACGAATTTACCGCGTGAAATTTGTAGCACCCGACGTTTCGGTGACGTTGCAGCCGCCGTTGTCCAGGGTAGACTGAAGAGCTGTCAATCCGTTGTTTTGCGGGTAGGCCGCACACCGCTGCCGCCACTGCGTAGGTTAAACAGTGGTGGGGGGCCCGGCTCGGAGCGTGGAAATTTTGAGAATCCGTCTTGCACACAATACACACAATCTAATACAGACGAAACTCAGAAACCGAGCAGATCAAGAGCATTCTTACCATACGTCAAGGGCGTGACAGATCGAATAAGTAAGATGCTAAACAGATTCGATATAAAAACGATCTTCAAGCCGACCCAACAAAATATAGCTCGATTTTGAGGCCTGTAAAGGATGTAATACCACTGCAAACCCCGGGTGTGTATAAAGTCAAATGCAGTTGCGGTCTAGCCTACGTTGGACAAACGAAACGGCCCATAGCCACGCGACTGACAAAACACATCAAAGCTGTTAAAAACGTTCAGCGAGAAAAATCGCCGATCTGCGAACATATATTGGATAGCGGAAGTAACCACTGGATGCAGTTTCAAAATCCCATTGTGCTATCCAAGGAACAATTCTACTTTCCTCGCATGACCCGGGAAGCAATTGAAATAAGAAGAACCCCGAACTTCAATAGAGACGACGGTTACAAGCTCTCTTCTACGTGGAACCCTCTTCTTAAAATGTTCCCGCCGCCGAACGCCGAACGCAAAGACGTAAAACAGGATACAGTGAGTATTGTGTGCAAGACGGATTTTCGAAATTCGCGCGCTCCGAGCTCGGCCCCCCACCACCGTTATAACCTACGCAGTGGCGGCAGCGGTATGCGCCCTACCCGCAAAACAACGGATTGACAGATCTTTCAGTCTACCCTGGACAACGGTGGCTGCAACTTCACCAAAACGTCGGGTGCTACAAATTTCACGTGGTAAATTCGTCTTCTATCCTATTTATAATGACAAATAACCGCGATAGTCTTCGATTTTATAATTCCAATATCGTCCATTGGGGAGCCACTTCGATGGTATTTTAAAAAATTATGTGAAAATAATGTGTCATTGCAAATCCAATACTTTAGGCTACAAAGAAATGAACAATTTTATCGGCAGATATGATTTATTAGCTGCTTTAAGATGTTTAGTAATGAATGGACAAACTTCTTTTTGAGTTTGAGTTCTTAGTTTTTCTCTATCTTAAGGTGTCATTCCTAAGCGTGTGGCGACTCCAGCCGCACGACTCGAGGCCCGCGGCTAGAGTCGTACGGCTGTAGCCGCCAAGTACATTCCTTAATAAGGGGCGACTAGAGCAGTACCGTCTTAGACAATTACATGTCAGATGCATCACTGTTGGCGTTAACCTATCTTTTATTGCAAGAAAAGGAGGAAGAAGAGTTATTGTTGATGAAGCTGAAAAAGAACGAAAAGTTACATTCATTGTACCTATCAAGATGCGAAGAGGGGTTTCAAAACATTTTAATTAACAGACTTATTCTACGGGACGATTCAATGTTCAGAAGGTTTTTTCGTTTGAATAGAGTCCAGTTTGATTACATATTACCGTGCATCGAAAGTGGTTTAAACAGAAAATCATAACAAAGTCAAACAGCCCATCAGCCCTGCAGAAAAACTGGGCTTGACGCTAAGGACCTTATCTCTGACGTTTCCATCTTTGTACAGGTGGTGTTTTGGGTAGAAAAGACAAGCGTGTTCACGCACTAGTTCGATGTCTCGAGTCATCCATGATTTAATAGGGAAATAAACACCAAAACCGTATAAACAGAGTTCCAGCCGTTGCGGCTGTTACGACTGGACTGCTCATGCAAGCAGTCTAGCCGTACGGCTCAAGTCGCCTCACTAGAACCGCTTCCGTCGCGCGGTACCAGCCGCGTTATAGGAATGGGTTTCGTTTATTTACATGCGAAGCAGTATGAGTCATAGTCCCGCGGCTCGAGCCGCGCGGCTGGAGTCGCCACAGTCGTCGCTTAGGAATGACACCTTTAGTCGGAGGTCTTCATTTCTCTTGTCTTTAAATCAGGCGACCTTGAACGTCAAAAGGGACAGATGACAGTTTAAAAGGCATAGTTTTAAATTGAAACATGCCACAATTAACATAGATTTAAATACTAATTTGATGTTGTTTTGTGTGCTTTTTTTATGACTGATCTTGCATGGATTTGCCGGCCACACTTCTCAGCAGACACCCAAGCAAATTGTTAAGGTAAGCTCCCTCTCTCTACTACAAAGTTGGTTTCGCTTGACGTTTCTGCAATGTAACTACCGCTGTTGTCCTGCGGGTAGTCCGCTTCTTCTTTTTTTCTTTTTGTCTCCTGGAGGCGGCGGTTGATGGGGTAGGTACCACCTGATGTCTTCAGCGTCTGAAGAGAAGCATTGTGCCGTCTCAGATGTCTGGGCCGTGGGACGCTTACGGTGGTCTTGTGGGAGTTAATGGGCCCTTGCTGAGTTGGCCACGAAGACCTGTTCTGTTCAGGGTTGGTCACACTCACAGGTCAACACCAATCCGACTGCCTCCACGCATAAAGTGCGAGCCTGGGTAGGACTCTGGCTTTAGGGCTAGTTTCCCCTAGGAATCAACCTTCTGGCGCTCCTGGACGGTCTGCGCACCGTGCGGCATAAGCCAATCGATTGCGCACTCTGACTAACAACTTGCGGTGTCAACTACAACGGGCGAGCCCGTCACCACAGGACGTTTTAACTATTTTCTCGTTCTGTCGCCCTGCAGTGAACGTAGAAGACTTTGGACAGAACAAATCCAACGTCCAGCTACGTCACAACCCGCAAGAAGCCAACGCCTTACCGCGAGATAGCCAGTGTTACCTGGCGGGCCGACCCTCGCGCCCTTGCTTCCAATTGTGATCAGATTTCTCCGGTCTCTCGATTGGTTCCGAGTTCGAGGTCGCTTGCGCGGTCCTCTCCCTTACGAAGCGGTGAAACGGTGTGCACCGAATCTATCGCGGACCAAGGCGTCCTTTGCCCGACTCTGAACCGGGATCGGATGGCCAATGGTCATTTCAAGAGCAGTCGCCGTAAGGTAGGCAACCACCCCCGCTCTATAGGAAACAATACAGTTCCCAGACTCCCCAACTGTTAGTCGGAGAGCACAGTCGATTGGCTTGCGCCGCTCGGTGCGCAGACCGTCCAGGAGCGCCAGAGGTTTGATTCCCAGGGGAGACTGGTTGACCCAGTGTCCTACCCAGGTTCGCACCCCATGCGTGGAGGCCATCAGATTGGTGTTGACCCGTGAGTGTGACCGACCCTGAACACATGGGTCATCGTGGCCTCCCTCATCATAGGCCCGTTAGACTCTGACTAACAGTCGGGGGAGTCTGGAAGCAGTACTGTTTCCTATAGAGCGGGGGTGGTTGCGGACCTTACGGCGACTACTCTTGAAACGACCATCGGCCATCCGATCCTGGGTGAACAGCCGGGCAAAGGATGCCGTGGTCCGCGATAGATTCGGTATACACCGTTTTACCGCTTCGTAAGGGAGAGGACCGCGCAAGCGACCTCGAACTCGTAACTAATGGAGAGACTAAAGTAATCTGGTCGCGATTGGAAGTAAGGGCGTGAGTGTAAGCCCGCTGGGTAACACTCCTGGCTATCTCGCGGTTAAGGCGTTGGCCTCTTAAGAGCTTGTGGCGGAGCTAGACGGTGGACTGTTTTTGTCCTAAGTCTTCTGCGCTCACTCCAGGGAGATAGAACGACTAATCGTTAAAACTTCCTGAGGTGACGGGCTTGCCCGCTGTAGTCGACAACTCTAGTTGGTGGTCTTGTGGGTCCTGTGGGATTTATGTACATAGTTTGTTAGATTTGAATACTCTCCCAATAGTTTCAGCCTTAATGGTTCCGTGCAGATTGGGTAGTGTTGACCAAATTCTTTTGGTCATCTAACCCGTCCAACTCATGGTTTACCTCCTATCCGGTAGCCTCCTCGAAGAGGGGCTTACCCTGTCAGGGTTGCTGTGAGCTTCTGCCTCGGCTGTAATCTTGCAGTCAGAGGCCGCTGGGATCAGAAGATCGCGGATTTGGGGGAATATCTCGAGAAAATGATTGTATGTGATCCCGCGTGTCCCGCTGAAGTTCTTAGGAACTTGTTTCGCAACTCGTTCGAGGCAATGCCCCCAAATGAATACACCTATTTGTAATATAACTGCAATATAAATGTGTAGTTTAGCTAAGTATACAGTAATTATTTTACATCCTTTATGCCATAGTGAATGTAAGTAAGTACGGGCAGGGGCATTTTGTTCAAGATGCCTTTTGTTCGAGCTATGTCGAGGATAGTTCATGTCCCCTTTGAAGCAATACCCCTTGCACAGCTAGACATATTCTAGCTGGCTGCAAGGTATCCTTAGATAAAGGACGGTACACTTTCCACTTTGTCAAAGTCCTAGCTCTTATTCGCGAGGAAATTAGCCTCTCAGTAGCTTTTGCCAACAAGGGTTTGATATTGCCCTCCTAACCGAGATCCTGCACAATACAGTTTGTGCGGGATGGCTCTAAAGGTGAAAAACATTTAACTACAAAACCTTTCTCAATAATCGAGAAAGCCTCAGATTGCATTCTGGAGGTCAATTCGGTCTTTAAGCAGTATAAATTCCCTGAAAGTCTCGGATGCACAGCCCTCCAACCAGATATAACTCTTTACTCTCTATCTCGGAAGGTGGTCGTTATTGTAGAATAAACTGTTCCATGGGAATCAAATATACCAAAAGACCATGAGTACAAATTAAATAAATACCATGATCTCGCAAATGTAACCCGCTACCCGGAACTGCTTCCCTGTTTACCTTCATGCAGTGGAAGTTGGCGCTCGTGACCTGCCAGCCAAATCTCTGTTTCACCTCTTTAAAGATCTTTGTCTTTCTAGAAAAATAATCAACTCTTTCCTAGAAAAAATGTCTAAACCCGCGATTTTCGCATCTCAAATTCTATGGCTTCGAAGGGGGAGTGAATGGGTGGTTAGGTGAACGCTCACATATAGCAAGACAGCTAGCTGTCCTAAACCTACCACAGCCGGTCATTAGTCCAGAATCCACCACTCACCTCCCAGAAGTATTAGTTGTAGTATTGTGTCCATCATAGTATTATGATTGGCCCAACTCCAGTTGGTGAATTCTATGGCAGCTCCGTTTGTATTTTATTTATTGCACCGGGGCCCATTTGTTTTAGTTACGCCACTGGCGACATCTATGAAAATCGGGCATGAACTTATGCAATAATGTGATATATAGTTTGATTGCTGTAAAGATGCCCTTGCAAGCTTGGTTAAACTACATGGTAAGCTTCAGATATATCTGTGTGCTTTTTAAACTAACAAGCATGTGTTTTCGTGTTGTTTCCGTTCTAACTAAAGGTCGAGAGGAATGAATCCGGAGAATTCATCGAGGTAGAATCGAGACAGTCCTCTGTTGATCAAGTGGACTATGCCGAGGTAGACACAGAAACTGATCCGACTACTCCGAGTGAAGATGAGGTCGAGTCGAAACCCTCGAACGGAAGCGTCCACTCGTCGCCACAGAAACTAGTAACCATCTCGGAAAACCCCGAACCGAATCACCTCGAGGCGAACGGCGCACTGAACGGACCGGAAAACTTGGAGATGATAGACTCCGGCGAGAATAAAGTAAGGTTTTTTAAAGGCGCATACTATCGGTGGGTCATTACAGCCCCTAGATCAGGGGTATCCAAACTTTTTTGTCCCGTAGACCACTTGCTGTTTTCTGTAGACTGCTGCCTGCATAATATGGAATTTTCCTAAACTTCTAACTTTAAATGTGTCTTTGACAGCTAGCACATCACTGATCACTTACATAGAGTTTTTGGTAAAGTGGACAGTTGTACAAAATGAAAACATATACAATTTTTAGTCATTCATTTCTAAGCGTCCACGACTTGAAGTATAAAGCATTTGAAAAAGCCGCACATAACTGCACTCGTAGCACTATCTCGCTTGCTCATTCAAGTGACGAGTCTATCTATAATAAATTACCAGAAAACATAAAAAATATTTAAAATTATGACAAATTCAGGAAAGAGACGAAAAAATATTAAATTGAAAAATGCTTTATGGCCTTAAAGAATAGAATATCTTACAGGTAATATAATCTATTAAATATGTATGTAATAGATTATATTACCTGTAAGATAATATATTCTATTTGTTTATTATAGTCTTATTTGTGATTTGCATATTCTTTTTCTTAATTGTTAAATTAATTTTCCGACTCTTATTTCATTACGTTGATTTTGATTATTTTTACTTAATTTGATTATTTAAATTTGAATATTTTTATTTTTTTTTTATTATTATTATTTTTTGATTGATTTTATATTTGTAATTTAAATTTCTGATTTTTATATTTTGATAATTTTATTCGTATTTTTTTAAATGTTAGTTTGATCCTTATTAAATGTAGTTTCTGGAGGACTCTTTGGATGCTTTCTATTTTTCTAGTTTTTATATATTTTTGTTATTCAATTGCTGATTCTCTATGATTTTCTATGATTCTCGCTGACCTCGTTATTTCTGATTTTTTATTCTTCTAGTTTTTATATCTTTGTTATTGAATTTCTGAATTTCTATGTTTTTTTCAATAGTTAGTTTTTTATAGACTTTTTTATAATTTTATTTGTAATTGGAAATGTAATTTTATTTGTACAATTACTATTAGATATGTAATTTCTATACCCAGATTGGATTTTTGAAAATATTTTTTTCTTACTTCTTAATTCTATCCTACTCGCTCGTACTGATATCCATTGAAGCGCATTTTTCTCACATATCTCACTCGCACCTCCCCTCGTTAGTCATGTGCGCTGGTCCCCTCAATCGACTAGTGATGAAATTTGAGTTGAGCATTGTTTTCCTTCCATGATACTTGAAACGCGCGCGTTTGTTTATTGCTATTATTTTAAGTTTAAAATACTATGCTGTACACAAAACCTTTTTTATAAGTAATACACATTTACGGTTTGCCTGAATGATTATGATAACCTGCCTAGATGGGGTCCTTTAATGTGGACCTCCAATTTTTCCGCTGTTATGGGCTCTCTGCAATCATTGCCCTAGATGGAGGCGATTCCAGAGTCAATTCCAGATCATACATTTAACAAAAAGCAGATCTGGAAGAGTTTTACTCCGAATTTCAACCCTTTTTATTTTAATTTAATGGGTGGCTGATAAAGAGTGTAACATCCTTGTGTCATATTTTTAAATAGGAGATACATTCGGTAAACCTCCTTGGTGTAGTTGAGTCTGTCTAGTTGGATCGTCTGACCCAAATAAACACACCAATCGACCGCTTCAATAATATTGTTGTCAATATGTTTGTGTCATGAGTTTGGTTTGACATTTTTAAACCCACCTGTTGGGAGACGGTATTGAGGCCTCTGAGCATTGTGCCAAGGTCTTCCATCGATTCAGCTATTATGACCGTATCATCGGCGATTGTATGTAAATGTGTATTGTTTTACAGCCAGGAGATTATGCATACCAACCACCGGTTTCCGGGACGAATGGACTACCACAACACGCACCCAGAGATAAGAAAAGGAGAGATTTCTTCGGCACTATCAAAAGAAGGTAAGCTTGTTGTGTTTACCTTAATTTGATCTAGTCTAGTACTTCTTTGATCTAGTCTTATGTGTAAGAAGCATTAAAATAATTTCTTCTTCTTCTTCTTCATCAGCGCGCATTCGCCCACCGTTGGGCATTCACCTCCCCAATCACTCTCCATCCGGATCGGTTGTCCGTTTCCCACATCCAGACTGGTCCTGCTGTCTCCTTGATGTCATCGGACCATCGGCCCGGTGGTCTGCCCACACTTCTTCTGCCTAGCCGGGGTCTCCACTCCAAAATGCGCTTGCTCCACTGTTCGTCGTGTCGTCGGGCCACTGGCCGGCCCGAGCCCATTTCAGCTTGCCCACTCGACCACCTTCATGCGCTGTCTGATGAGCTCGTTTCGGACTCGATCGCGCAACAACATGTTATGCTGCATCACCTTAAGCTCATTGATCATCCCAGCAGCCAGTGTCCATGTCTCACAAGCATACGTCATAGCCGATAACACGCACTGATTGAACATCTTCGTCTTGAGCGATTGGGGAATTCTGGACTTCAGCTCGAAGCTCAGCTTCCCGAAGGCTGCCCATCCCGATTGTTTTCGTCGCTTTATCTCTGCTATCATCGAGTCCCGGTCGAGCTTTATCACCTGTCCTAGGTATGTGTACTCCTGCACGTGCTCCAGCGGTTGTCCATTCAATGAAATGGGATTCGGTGTGAGATCGGCTTTCGCCATAACCTTTGTCTTGTCTATGTTCATCTTAAGACCCGTTCGCAGGGACGCATGATATAGTTGCTCCAGCATGAGTTGTAGGTCTTCGGCACATTCAGCGATTATAACTGTATCATCCGCGTAGCGCAGGTGGTTGAGATACACGCCGTCAACGTTGATTCCCTTGCCACTCCCGTCCAATTTCTTGAATATATCCTCCATAGCATTGGTGAACAGCTTAGGGGATATAACGTCACCTTGTCGGACTCCTCTTTGGTCTGGTATGGGGTCTGTTAGCTCTTTCAGCTGTACGGTCATTGTTGCCGCTTTGTACAAGCTCTTCAGGATCTGTATATACCGGTAGTCTATGCCCAGTGTTCTATAAATAATAAATACAAACGGAGCTGCCATGGAATTCACCGACCGGAGTCAGGCCCATCATAATACAATTTTTACACTTCTGGGGGGTGAGCAGTGGATTCCGGACTTACGAACCGGCTGTGGTAGGTTTAGGACAGCTGTCTTGCCACATGTGAGCGTTCACCTTGCCACCCATTCACTCCCCCTTCGAAGCCATAGAATTTGAGATGCGCAAATCGCAGTTTTAGATAATTTTTCTAAGAAAGAGTTGATTATTTTTCTGGAAAGGCCAAGATCTTTAAAGAGGTGAAATAGAGATTTAGCTGGCAGGCCACGAGCGCCAACTTCCACCGCGTGAAGGTGAACAGTGAAGCCGTTCCGGGTTACGGCATTTGCGAGATCATGGTATTTATTTAATTTGTACTCGTGGTCTTTTGGGATATTTGATTCCCATGGAACAGTTAATTCTACAATAAGAGCCACCTTCCGAGATAGAGAGTAAAGAGTTATATCTGGACGGAGGGCTGTGCATCCGAGACTTTCAGGGAATTTATACTGCTTAGAGACCGAATCAACCTCCAGAATCCAATCTGTAGCTTTCTCGATTATTGAGAAAGGTTTTGTAGTTAAATGTTTTTTGCCTTTAGAGACATCCCGCACAAACTGTATTGGGGGTTTGGAGGATACTGTCAAACCCTTGTTGGCACGAGCCACTGAGAGACTAATTACCTCGCGAATAACAGCGAGAACTTTGTCATGGCGGTAAGTGTACCGTCCTTGATCTAAGGCCACCTTGCAGCCAGCTAGAATGTGTCTAGCTGTGCAAGGGGTATTGCTACAGAGGGGACAAGAACTATCCTCGGCAAAGCTCCAACGAGCGAGGTTACTGGGGTCTGGAAGTGTATGCTGAAAGGCATTCAAATAAAATTTCAGCATCTCTGGCGTCCAGTCATAGAGCATTACCTTCCAGTGCATTGGAGGCGGAATGCAAAAGTCCCCAATTGTTGTCCAATCATTCTGGCATTGAAGGCCAATAGCATGAGCCATACTCTTGCTGTCGTAATCTCCCCGCAAAAGAGACTTCTTCAAGTCCACGTCGCTCGTGGTTGTACTGCCATACCCCAGACCAGTGCCATTCTGGCTGATTCCAGTAAGGAACTTTTTGTAGAAGTCTACGCGGGCTTGTAGATCATTTGAATCACTACGGCCACTTATTACGTGCTTCGATATTGCCGGATCTTTGGAATTGCACAGAATCGAATTTTTGGTTATTCTGGAGTTGGCGTGGAGCAGAGAGGGCAGTTTAAGCGCTAGCCCAAAATTTTGTTTGGACCTGAAGAGAGTCGAGGGGTCAGCTGGTTTGGCTAAGGACAGCCAGGATTTTAAACTAGCTGTCACCAGCGCATCTAGACGGGACAGTTGGGTTTTGGTAAAATCGTAAATAAGAAAGGGCCATGACAAATGTGACGTTAGATAATTGTCATAGATCCAGGCCTTACGAGGGCCAGAAATTAGCAAGGCATCTATTTTCGCCAGGCAACTTTTGAAATGCTCTATATCATGATCGCCCGAGACGTCTTTTCCCTGATGGGTGATTTTTCTGCCGAGGAATTTGAAATGATTGTTTGGGTCTATAAGGGAGATATTAGAGCCCTTACAGACCAATTTGGGGTCATAGGATGTAAATTTTGTGCCCATGCGGGCGAGTCCAAGGCAAAAACATTTGGAGGGCTTCACTTTTATACATCCTGACCAGTCGCAGAAAAGTTCCACTTTCTGTAATAACAGGGAAAGCTGCTTGGGGCTTCTGGTGATGAAAGTTAGGTCGTCGGCAAAAGCGAGGCACGACGAGGTGTATTGGCCGTCTGTTTTAAAACGGTAGCCCCACTTCCTGTCAAACTGGGCCAGGCTTTCCAGCAGTATATTAAAAACTATATTAAAAATCGTCGGGGAGAGGCAACAGCCCTGAAATAGTCCAATTGAATATGGTATAGAGCGGGTAGTCCATTCTTGCGTTTTAACATGGAAAGTCAGACAGTTGTAGTAGGAGGCTACAATGTCACGCACGACTGGTGGGAAGTTGTACCAGCGGAGTGCAAAGTGGAGGAGACTGTGTCGGACTGACCCAAAGGCATTCTCTAGGTCGAGCCAGCATACATTGATTTGGCGTTCGTGCTGTCTCGCATCCTTGATGGCAGCAGCCAGGAGAGAATTGTGCTCGAGGCAGCCCGAGACGCCACGCATGAAGCCTTTTTGAACTGATACTCCAAGGTACTCATTCCGGTGCATGAATTCGCTCATCCTCGTGTGGACTATGCTAAAAAAGATTTTGGCCACAGTGTCTGTGAGAGCAATGGGCCGAGCGTCCTTTGGTCCGGTGCAAACTGGGACCTTCGGAATTAAGATGACTGTCGCTCGGCCAAAATTCTGTGGGACTACACCGCTATTCCATATATTTCGGAAGATGGATCCTAAATATTGCAGAAGGCAGGGGCATTTTTTGTATACTAAATAGGGAATACCATCGGGACCCGGAGTAGAGCCCGACGGCTTCCTCTTTACTTGATTAAGAATCTCATCTAGAGATGGAGGTTGAGAAGCAAAAGCTACCGTAGGCAGGGGCGGAGGTGTAATGCCCGGCGGAGGGCTGTAATTATGGAGCCGCATTGGGTCCTCATACGTGGTCGAAAAATATTCCGTGGCCATTTCTTCCGGGATTTGGATTTTTCCCTTGGCGGCAGACAAAACCGTTTTGCTGTAGTTAAAACGGTTTTTGTCGAACCGGGCTTCCTCTTTGGATTTGAGAAATGCTGCCTTGCGCTTGTCGTTTTGCGTTGCTACGCTCTGTATGAGTTTTAGTATAGAGCGGTACGCGCGCGAGAAGTTGTGGCAGAGGGCTTTATCCCCGGCTTTCTTGGCTTCACGTAACTGGCGACGAAGTAGCCGCTTTTGCCTACGGAGCTTTGCCTTAAATGCGTTTTCTCTGTGAACCGGGTCGACATGGGTAGATTTTGGGTAAACACCCGAGAAGTATTCATGGACCGCCACCTGGAAGGACGACAGCTGGACGCTGGCAGGGGCATTACGGTTCACAGAGTGGTCAAGAATAGAAGTTAAATTATTATTATGAAATTCCCAGTCCTCTTTCGCAAGTGAAGGGAATTTTAGAGGAGGGAAGGATACGATTTGCGCGGGTAGAGGAGACCGGTCGGGTGACAAACTGCGGGCAGATGTGGAGTCAAGGGACATGTGAGGTTCAACTCTGTCCGTGACTCCTTGCGACGGTTTAAGACACTGACGTGCAGCGTCGCTATCATCGTGCCCAGCAATGTGTTTTTTTAACCATGCTAATCGTTTATATTGTTTCCCGCAGATAGGGCAAGCAAGGTCCGGTGTCGTTTTAGCCGTGTCGTTGTTTGGGGTTTCAACTGGGGTAGCGGGAATTCTCCCCCCCCTGATAGGCCGCTTGGGGGCATATTTCCTTTTTTTTCTTTTTTGCTTTATATATAATCGGGTCTGGCTTGCAAGGCCATCGACCCGATGCGTTCTTTCACGCCGTCCACCGTCTCTCCGGCTGTCACAACTCTTTCGTTGTTGTCATCCTGATGATCAGGGGGTTTACAATAAATACAAACGGAGCTGCCATGGAATTCACCGACCGGAGTCGGGCCCATCATAATACAATTTTTACACTTCTGGGGGGTGAGCAGTGGATTCCGGACTTACGAACCGGCTGTGGTAGGTTTAGGACAGCTGTCTTGCCACATGTGAGCGTACACCTTGCCACCCATTCACTCCCCCTTCGAAGCCATAGAATTTGAGATGCGCAAATCGCAGTTTTAGATAATTTTTCTAAGAAGCTGTAAGCTTTTTCATAATCGACGTAGGCTAGATAAAGGGGCCTATTGTGTTCTTCGGACTTTTGGATAACCTGCCAAAGTGTGAAGATGTGGTCGATCGTTCCAAAACCCTTCCGAAATCCTGCCTGTTCCCTGGGTTGATATTCATCCAGTCTTTGTGTCAAGCGTGTAGTCAAGATTTTGGAGAATACTTTGTACACCTGGCTTAAAAGTGAGATAATTTTTCAGAAGGGTCTTATCGCCTTTCTTATGGAAGAACACTACGATGCTGTTAGTCCAATCCTTGGGTACTTCACCAGTGAACAAGACCTCGTTGAACAGCAGACTCAGCTCCTTACGATAGCTCTGCCTCCAGCTTTTAGTAATTCCACAGTAATGCCATCCTCGCCCGGAGCCTTGAACTTCTTGGTGCGCTTCATTGCTTGCTTCACTTCATACATACTAATTTCAGGAATATCTTCCGTGTAGTGTCGCTTGATAGGCATGCGCGATAGGCGCATGCCTATCGCTTAAATCTCTAAAATAATTTGAAAGCATTAAAATACTAAAAATATTGAGTTTATTACTCTATTTAAAAGAGTACAGGTAAACTTAGACTTCGGTCTTTGTACTATTTTTCTTTGCCTCTCAGTTTTAGATATATAAGGAGGTTGGAACCTGACTGGACAATAATATATTGTGTCTATAAAGGCACAAGTACGCGCAGACATTCTTTGCTTGGAATAAATAAAAAACAAAACATGTTAAACAAAAAAAAGCATGTTTTTTCCAAACTGCTTTTTGAAACATGCGGTTAGAAATTAGAAGATTTTTATAGATATATAGATATATAGATACTTATTCTATAATTTTATGTTAGAATTACATAATATTGGTACAAAATATTCATTCAAAATAGCTCAATACAGTTTGCCCACAGTTTGGCATAGAATTAAAAGTACCAGCTTATTACCACATAACTTCCCTCTTGCTCTGCTTATTAACCCGTTGAGTATGAGTCAACCAAATCTGGTCGTGAAACAATTATCCGTTGAGTATGAGTCGACCAAATCTGGTCTCGCTCGGTTTTTTTCACTTCTTTGACGTTCTCATATTTATTCATAATTATCTAATTGTTTTACAAAATGATATTTCAATATTCTATATTCGAAATTTCAATGCAATCATTGTGCAGTTGTTCTTTTTATGATTGGTGTAGTAGTTTCGTAGTTATAGTACTTTAAGTCGATGTCGCCGAAAATCCTGCAAAAGAGACAGATGCATCCATGAAAATACCCATTTACTCCAAGGGTTAATTACTTCTTATATTTTTTACTCAACTGCTCAACTACATATAAAGAGGTGTAATGTGTTCAGAGTTCATTTATGTATGTTTTCCGTTTCTTTAATCCACCATAACTTCTAAACGCTTGAACCGATTTAGAAATGTTTTTTATTTTTAGAATCGTTATATCATCCCGAGTGCCATAGGGTACCTTAACTGTTCAAATATAATGTAAGTAGTTGTCTAAATGTCCAAATATAAATAAATTTACATAAATATATCAGGTGTAGTAGTGCAATTGAAAGGTCTGATTCAGTACATTCCGGAAATATACTTGTACTATCTATATGGATTCATAAATAAACCACAAATATTTTATAAAAGAACCGTAATAAAAATAGGTTTAAATACAATAGTTCACTTTCTGCGAGGGGATTTGTGTTTTTTATTCTCTTCAATTTATTTACTTGTTTCTCTTGCTGTAGTCCGCAAGACGTATAGACGTTTATTTAAAAAAAAAGTCTTTGTTAACCTGTTTCAAACTCATATTTTTATCATTACCCGAACAAATGTGGGTCTTCGTAGCCAACTCAACAAGGGTCCATTAGCTCCCCACAGTTTGGCATACAATTTACAGTACCTGCTTATAACCACAGAACTAACCACTGGCTGTGCTTATTACTTATTATATTCCTTTCCTTGCTGTACGTTTGCAAGACGTATAAACGTTTATTAACAAAAAGCATCTCTGTTAACGTTTTTCAAACTCATATTTTTATCATGACCAGGTGGAGATCGAAAAATCGTTCAAAATCGACAGATCTGCCGGACAGCGAGATCGACGAGGCCGCCAGGATTAGAAGTGTTAGCGCTGATAGAAATGCACAAAATGGTAAGTATAGGAACGACATTCTTTCTTTTATCCCCGAAGTAACTAGCATAGTGCCAGAGCATTGAAATTGAGGTGGGAACTATCAACCCACCTTCCTAACACCCAAATTTATAGACGAGTATTGGTCAATACTTCAGTACTATACTTAAGTCATACCTGAGTACCAGTATTTATTTTATATTCGGATCCAAGATGGTGATTGATACTTAAGAGCGTGTTAGCATTTTTCATGCGTAAATCAAGAGCTTGGTAGTTTTTGAAGTGATTTTGGTCACATAATTAATCGGTTTAGCTTCTTTTGACTTCAGTTATCGTAAACACCATATATATTTATTTTATCTCTATTGGATAATTATTATAAAATTGGTTAATTGACTTAGTAAACAGTGGATTTCGAACGCGCGATTTCTAGATGACGCGCAAAGACTCAATTTTGAAGTAATATTACACCAATTATTATTACTAGGTAAGAAGGTAAGAAATATTAATATGAAGTATAATAAATACAAACGGAGCTGCCATGGAATTCACCGACCGGAGTCGGGCCCATCATAATACTATTTTTTACACTTCTGGGGGGTGAGCAGTGGATTCCGGACTTACGAACCGGCTGTGGTAGGTTTAGGACAGCTGTCTTGCCACATGTGAGCGTTCACCTTGCCACCCATTCACTCCCCCTTCGAAGCCATAGAATTTGAGATGCGCAAATCGCAGTTTTAGATAATTTTTCTAAGAAAGAGTTGATTATTTTTCTGGAAAGGCCAAGATCTTTAAAGAGGTGAAATAGAGATTTAGCTGGCAGGCCACGAGCGCCAACTTCCACCGCGTGAAGGTGAACAGTGAAGCTGTTCCGGGTTACGGCATTTGCAAGATCATGGTATTTATTTAATTTGTACTCGTGGTCTTTTGGGATATTTGATTCCCATGGAACAGTTAATTCTACAATAAGAGCCACCTTCCGAGATAGAGAGTAAAGAGTTATATCTGGACGGAGGGCTGTGCATCCGAGACTTTCAGGGAATTTATACTGCTTAGAGACCGAATCAACCTCCAGAATCCAATCTGTAGCTTTCTCGATTATTGAGAAAGGTTTTGTAGTTAAATGTTTTTTGCCTTTAGAGCCATCCCGCACAAACTGTACATATCGTGAAATTTAAAACGTATTAAGAAAAGTTCGATTTTAAAATCATAAACTTGTATTTTTATCACGCCTAAGAAAGTCAATAATCTAGAAATTGACTACAAGAAAATACGTTATATCTCATAATCTAGAAGTCATTTGACAACATAAATAATTTTATACGTAAGAAGAAAGATTGTACTATAAATGTGTAAATAGGTACCTAAAACCCGAGCGCCTATTTTTGTAACAACGCTCTTAAGCAGTGGTTCTGTTTTTTGTGAGTAGCAGTTTTTTGTCTTATATTACAGTACTGTGTGTACAGACACTGAGATAATGCAATATACTGAAAGGGACTATTGTAATAACTAGAGAAATGGTTCAAAAGATTTGGATCAAACCCAAAAGCAGCTAATTTATGCAAAGAATGTTAATATCAGCGCTTTATTCATGTCGTCATATATATTATTTCGTCCTGGCTCCTATTGTCCAGACGGGTAAGGTGGATACATGTTTGCCAGCGATGGAAACAGCTGTTCTAAATTTCAATGGTATGATGGGACCGACTCTTATCTTTGAATTCCATGGCATCTTCGTCTCATTTCATTAATATTTACAGAAGCTCTGTCGGTTCCAGGCCGGTTAGGTGGTAGAAATGTCTACTCGGCTGGCGCGTCACCCGCACAATCCGGAGACGAATCTCGAACATCCAGAAGGTAGTAAAATTAACCTACTATTTATTACCAGAATTAGGACAGATTACGTTTCTTCGTGAAGTGAAATTATTACATGCAAACGAGACAGAGGGATGCGTTGAAGCGAAATACGAAATGAACAATCGTCAATTTTCTAGCATCAAATCTACCTGTTAGCCATCCGTAGTCATTCGGGCAAATTTGAACACATTTGATGCAGTCTTATATTCAGCTACTTTATTTTCGGAGGGTAGTTTTAATGCAGACAACCGTTTATTTCACATTCTGCTCTACAGTATTGCCCTGTCTCGTTCACGTCAACTAATTTCTGATATCAGTTCACAAAGAAGCGCAATCCAGCCCAGTGAAGTCTTAGCCAGAATCACTGTTATGAGATTTTAAATGTTGGTATAGCATGATTATGATTAATGAGAAAAATAGTTTAGCACAATTATGCATACATATTTCATATAGGAAAGTAAAAGGAAACTATGAAATCAGAATAGCATTGAGTACTACTTCACAAAGATAAAGGAAAATGCCACTCTTTGGGCCCACCCTCCAATAACAATAAACCATATGTCTTATGAAAAATCTTTTTACTCTTTTACAATTAGGTACTTATATGACAGCTCTTTTTAATTCGTTTTGGGTAACAAGTTATGTATGGCAATACATGATGATAGTGGTTGGTTTACTTGGTGAGTCGCATGAGAGATGAGAGACGAATGGCTGCAATTGACTCACGCGGCATTATGTCGGCCATCAGTTGTTGCTTTAGTTCAAGAGCCAGCGATAAGAATTTCAAATTTCAAATTATTTATTGAGTTCAAATTATGAGTACATTCAATATACAAAAGTCTTAACCTAACTAGGCTGCCGCCTGTTCCGAGGTAGACAATTTATTTTTAGAATCCTAAGAAATCTATAATTTTATATTTATTAAAATAAACAAAATCATACTTAATGTACCAGAAATATCTTAATTACCTAATAAAAATTCGTAAGAAAATGTCATGAAAATTGTCAATATTATTTTATTTTGAAACATGATAAAAATTAATATATATTTATATATGTATTAATAAGTATTAATACGTATTAATAATATACAAAATAAATTCACAAAAATTAAAATAAAATTGCATTTAGAAATTACCATTATGTTTTTATTATAAAGATTCAATTATTTGATAAAGTGTTCAATATCTGCATTTGTACAATTTAAGAGGTAGGCACTCAAACCTTTTAAGCTATTGCATAGCTTTTATCGCGGGCCTAGGCCAGCGCGGCGACCGAATGAAAAAATTTCTTAAGAAAATTCAATGATTTTAAACTGATAATTACGTCTAAACGAGTACTGCTTACGATTCGAAAAAAATATATGTTAAACAAGAACATTTTCCTAATATTCTTAGCTTTGAATATTTTAGATTTTGTTTATATTACATAGTGTAATTAATTTGTGAAATTAGGTCTAACCGAACACAAAAACGACTACTACGCAAATACTATCTGGCGTATTATTATGAAACTTGCACCATTTTAAAGATAATTTAATTATCTATCTTTTTATCTACGAATTTTTTCGAATAATCCGTTTTTTTGCTTTATAGAATGCTTGCTTTATCGCCTTGCTGCCGCAGCCGCAAATGATTCGGAATAATTTCAAAGTTTTCCGATAGAGCGCAGTTATCTGATATCAGAAATAATAAAATAAATAAATAATTATAATTGCATAAGTTGTTAAAAATGCTATGCTTTACCGCGGCAGTCCCCGAGTGCCACACGTATTTTTTTAAATTTATATGAAATTTCAATGTCTTTAATGTTTGGTGGTAGGCAATTATAAAATTTGGGGGCAAGAAGTACAAGACTTTTGGAAAATCTGATACTTTCAGATCAGACAGTATTTTGACCATAGAATGCCAAGGTAGAGTCAGCAGGCTATATTCCGGGATACCTAGCGCTGGAGTACTAGGAAAAGTGTGATTTTAATTAGTACCCTGTAAAGTGTTTTAAAATGCTGAGTATTGATCAGTAGACAGTGGATGTAATAAAGACCTCGAAACATATGGTCAGACTGCTTTATAATCGATCGCGTGGCGTCATCATCTCCATACATGTCTTGCATTGGTGTATGATGCATCGGTCTAGAGTGCAGCGGAACATAATGGTCGCAATGGTGCAATATAATGGTACGGAGTTGCTGATGCCATGCGTTCGATTATGAAGCAGTCTGACCATATTTATTTATTTATTTATTTATTTATAGTATTACACAAGTTCGTTTGTACAGTTTACCATATCATGTTGTATATATATATATATATATATGAGACGTTAGCAAAAAACTGATTCTCGAGGAGATAGAGTAATGAATAAAAGTCGCCTAACTAGGCCAGGGCCTGTTCTAAGGCAGACTTTATAAAATATTGTTTAGATGTATCTAATCAAATTACTAAATAATGATTATTAAAAAAAAATTAAAAAAATTAAAACAATTAAAATTTGTAGAAATTCTATTATATTGATAATAATTATTAACGTGTAGAGTAAAAGTAAAAATATGTTTGAAAGTAAAAATATATGTCTAAAATTGAAGAATAATGCGAAAAATTAATATACAATATTCAACATTCCATTGATGTTTTCTCTGCCTTCTGTAATAAGCCACCTAGAAACCGATTTCTTAAATTTGTTTTTGGTTTCAATGCGTTTAACGACATCAGGCTGGTAGTTGTACATTCTCGGTGCTATGAAGTTAAAATGTCTCTGTCCGAAAGTCGTACGAGTTCTTGGCACTATCATATCGTCATTCTTTGCAGCTCTGGTGAGTCTCACTCGTGCGTTAATAACAGGCATTTTGAATTTTGCGTGTATCAAGGCTATCTTAATGTACAACAGTCTTGGATCCAAAATATTATTATCTTTATATAACTGGTTCGTAGGATATCGATACGGTTTACGCTCTGTTTTATAAACCAAGCAGTCTGACCATATCTACTGATGAATTTTCAACTTTTCTAAAACACTTTGGGGGTACTAAGTACTAATAGTCTAAGAGGCAGCGACAAAAATGTGCAAGATTTTTGTAAAATCTGATACTTTCAGATCAAACAGTATTTTGGCTTTGAAATGCCGGGGTAGAGTCAGCATACTATGGTCAAAAAAGCATAATTCTATGGTCAAAATACTGTGTGATCTGAAAGTATCAGCTTTTTCAAAACTCTTGCATTTTGTCGCTGCCTCTTGGACTATTTGACTTTCGTTTCGTGAAGAAACACTTTTATTAGCTTATTTAAAAAAAAATGTTAATAATAATATTTCTTAACAGACATTTCTCATCAGAGATTAATAATTATAATATATAAAACTCAAATACCACTAAGATGTTTTAGGTGAGATTTAGTTTTTAAATATAACTAAAATATCCCTAAAATTATATGCCGAAATATATATTTTGGAGGGCCCAGGCCTCATACAAATTGTACCATTTTGATTATTTGTATGTAGGTAATATTGAATATAATATTACAGCCATGACAACTATCACGATAGTTATGTTTTTAATAACTAAATTTTTAGCATTTAATTTTGTGATGCATCCAAGTGTAGGAATGCCTATCTACTGGAGTAGTTGATTGTATTGTATTGTATTGTATTGTACCATTCTCCTGTACTATATATTTTTCTTATAATCATACTTGGTATCAAACAACTGCGTTAGAATGTATAAAATCGAAGACTATCGCGGTTGTTTGACATTATAAATAGGATAGAAAACGAATTTACCGCGTGAAATTTGTAGCACCCGACGATTCGGTGACGTTGCAGCCGCCGTTGTCCAGGGTAGACTGAAGAGCTGTCAATCCGTTGTTTTGCGGGTAGGCCGCGTACCGCTTCCGCCACTGCGTAGATTATAACGGTGGTGGGGGGCCGGGCTTGGAGCGTGGGAATTTTGAAAATTCCTCGCGCCCCGCGAATTTTGAAAATTGAACGGCCCCCTACCACCGTTATAATCTACGCAGTGGCGGAAGCGGTACGCGGCCTACCCGCAAAACAACGGATTGACAGCTCTTCAGTCTACCCTGGACTACGGCGGCTGCAACGTCACCGAAACGTCGGGTGCTACAAATTTCACACGGTAAATTCGTTTTCTATCCTATTTATAATGCGTTAGAATGATGTCACACTGCATGGTTGTTTAAAACACATACATTTTGCTTAACTTTGATTGCTTACTTACTTGTATACGTTAATACTTACTACTTATAAGTTACACCTCAACGTTAATTGTATTGTAATCAAATTGAAAAAAATAGAGGAAAGTGATTATTTTGCTAAGTAACTGACTTGCTTTGAAAATGACCAATTTCTTTTAAAATGCTGTTTCAAAGGCCACGTATTCCAGCCGAAATATTCCACAGCCTTGCAGCTTCCATGGAGAAAGAATAAGAGAAAAATCGGTGCTAGGACCAGGAATGGATGACAAGTTATTGCTCTCGGATCTGAGGGGACGGCCATGCGCCGATAGAGCGGTGAATCTTTCGGCGAGATAAAGCGGTTCGCCATTCGCGAGAATTCTATATAACAGACAGAAAGTTCTAACCTGTCTCGTCTCCTCTAATATATATCCTCATAATATAAAATACATCATATAAGATATCTAATAATTTAAAATATCTATTCTTAGTAGAATTAGTATTAGCTATTAACCTCTCAAGACAGTAATATCCCGAATCGGGTATGATGTATTGTAGTCAATGCTCAGTAACGTCCCAAAACGGGTACGAACAAACCGCCCTCTCAACGAACTGAATTTACACCAAAATCACAGTGCAACCACCCCCTGTTAGATATGTGTGAGAAAGACGGATAAATTCTGTATTGTACGATTATTCAATCGTGCTTCTCGCAGTCTAGAATATGTAATATAATTGTTTGTATTCTGGGGGCACTTAGTCGAGTGCTGCCATTGCTCGGATCTGTGCTTCTCTTTGGATATTAGGTAGCTTCTCTTCGGATATATGTATGAAAATAAATAAAATTAACTAATAGATTTGGTAAAGCATGTAATAACGTACACAAATGTGTTTACAATTTCTAGATAGGGTTTCGTATTTTGAGATAAAATGTCGATATCGCTGAATAAGTGCATTTTTTCAGTTCTCCAACTTTCTAATAATTATTCATAATTATCTAAATGTTTTACAAAATGATCGTTTTTCTAAAGTGCTATATTTTTGACCTTCAACTCTCAGAAATGTCAGGTGACTGCCAAGATTTACACCCGCCGCTTGAGGGGTTAAGATAGCTAATACTAATTACACTAAGAATAGATTTCTAGGAAATGCCATTTCTTTTGGTTTTATATTATTAAATTGGTATAACTCTTGCTAGTTAATCGAATTTCTAGATCCGTAAGAAGATAAAAATGAACGATAATTTGAGCGAGTTAGAGAGCTCTTTGTTTCATCCCCTAGATTAGGTATAACAGGTATGGTCAGGTTACTATCAATGTTGAGCTGCAAAATAAGCTTGAGTGGAAAATAATCAGTGGCGAATTTGGTCATTTTCAAAATAAACAATTCAATTATTTACTAATTATTTACTATTCATTTATTTTCTTTTTCACACACATACATACACACACATTCACCCAAAACTTAACTTAAAAATCATACACTGTACGGAATGTTTCTGCAAGATCAGTAATTTTTACATTTTAATCACCAATTATTGCAGTTTAAAATCTTAGTATTTGGTATTTACTTAAGATTTAAGAACAACGGGGGGTGTCAAGCACAACGGGCAAACCCGTCATTCCAGGTAGTTTTAATGGCATCAGGCCATTCTATCTCCTATGGAGTGAACGTGAAAGACTTTAGCAGACAAAAGATAGTCCACTGTATAACTCTAATGTTTTTTAACTAGTAGGTCACGACCCCTTGGGGAGTCGCGACGAGGCTTCCGGAGAGTTGCAGACTATCTAAAAATAAAAATCGTAAATATAATATTCATACATTTACAGCTTCGGAAGAGAAACATATTTATTATGTGTTTTTTTCTATTTCTTTTACGAAACTTTATTACGAAACTAGAGTTGTCGACTACAACAGGCGAGCCCGTCACCTCAGGAAGGTTTAACGATTAGTCATTCTACCTAGCTGGAGTGAGCGCACAAGACTTGGACAGAACAGTCCACCGTCTAGCTCCGCCACAAACCCGTAAGAGGCCAACGCCTTAACCGCGAGATAACCAGGTGTGTTACCCAGCGGGCCCTCACTCACGCCTTTACATCCAATTGCGACCAGATTACTCCAGTCTCTCGCTTGGTTACGAGTTCGAGGTCGCTTGCGGGGTCCTCTCCCTTACGAAGCGGTGAAACTGTGTATGAAGCGGTGACTGTTAGTCGGGAGCTAATGGGCCCATGATGAGGTGGCCACGATGACCCATTTGTTCAGGGTCGGTCACACTCACGGGTCAACACCCATCAGATGGTGCGAGCCTGGGTAGGACACTGGGTCAACCAGTCTCCCCTGGGAATCAAACCTCTGGCGCTCCTGGACGGTCTGCGCACCGAGCGGCGCAAGTCAATCGACTGCTCTCCGACTAACAATCGGGGGAGTCTGGGAACTGTATTGTTTCCTATAGAGCGGGGGTGGTTGTCTACCTTACGGCGACTGCTTTTGAAATGACCATTGGCCATCCGATCCCGGTTCAGAGTCGGGCACAGGACGCCTTGGTCCGCGATAGATTCGGTGCACACCGTTTCACTGCTTCGTAAGGGAGAGGACCGCGCAAGCGACCTCGAACTCGGAACCAATCGAGAAACCGGAGAAATCTGGTCACAATTGGAAGCAAGGGCGCGAGGGTCGGCCCGCCAGGTAACACTGGCTATCTCGCGGTAAGGCGTTGGCTTCTTGCAGGTTGTGACGTAGCTGGACGTTGGATTTGTTTCTGTCCAAAGTCTTCTACGTTCACTGCAGGGCGACAGAACGAGAAAATCGTTAAAACCTCCTGTGGTGACGGGCTCGCCTGTTGTAGTTGACACCGCAAGTTGTTAGTCAGAGTCGGCCCCTTCGGGAGCTAATGGGCCCATGATGAGGTGGCCACGAAGACCCATGTGTTCAGGGTCGGTCACACTCACGGGTCAACACCCATCCGATGGCCTCCACGCATGGGGTGCGAACCTGGGTAGGACACTGGGTCAACCAGTCTTCCCTGGGAATCAAACCTCTGGCGCTCCTGGACGGTCTGCGCACCGAGCGGCGCAAGCCAATCGACTGTGCTCTCCGATTAACAATCGGGGGAGTCTGGGAACTGTATTGTTTCCTATAGAGCGGGGGTGGTTGTCTACCTTACGGCGACTGCTCTTGAAATGACCATTGGCCATCCGATCCCGGTTCAGAGTCGGGCAAAGGACGACTTGGTCCGCGATAGATTCGGTGCACACCGTTTCACCGCTTCATAAGGGAGAGGACCGCGCAAGCGACCTCGAACTCGGAACCAATCGATAGACCGGAGAAATCTGGTCACAATTGGAAGTGAGGGCGCGAGTATCTCGAGCCCGCCGGGTTTATTCCTGGCTCACTCGCGGTAAGGCGTTGGACTCTCACGGGTTGTGACGTAGCTGGACGTAGGATTGTACTGTCCAAAGTCTTCTACGTTCACTGCAGGGCGACAGAACAACTAATCGTTAAAACGTCCTGTGGTGACGGGCTCGCCCTTTGTAGTCGACATCGCAAGATGTTAGTCAGAGTGCGCAATCGATTGGCTTATGCTGCACGTTGCGCAGACCGTCCAGGAGCTCCAGAAGGTTGATTCCTAGGGGAAACTAACCCTAAGGCCAGAGTCCTACCCGGGCTCGCACTTCATGTGTGGAGGCCGTCGGATGGGTGTTGACCCTTGAGTGTGACCAACCCTGAACAGAATGGGTCTTCGTGGCCAACTCAGCAAGAGCCCCTTAGCTCCCTAAGTACCCCTTAGCTCCTACAGATAAGTACAGCTTCGAAAGTGAAAAACACATAATATTGTTTTTACAGAAAAAAATAGTTATTGAATACTTACAGTTACATCTGTGAGAGACTAAGGGGGTTCGAGGGAACTCAGTGACAGTCTAAGGGGGGTCTCCTAAGAGTTTTATTTTTGTCAGACCAGGTGCAGTCAGACCAATGTTTTGAAAAACATTGGTCTGACTGCACCGACAAACCCTTAAAAGTCCAACTCCTTACCGCGAGGCACCGAGAAGTGGACCCAGAGGACCTAACTACCAGTTTCGCTACCAAACTACCAGTTTTGGACGGTTTTCTTCATCTTCCAGTCTGGTCACAGATTTGAAGTACCTTGCGCGGCCCTCCGGAAATTCAGTTCGAATTTATTGCAGACCATGGCACCCTTTGCCCGTCAATAAGACACGGGATCGGGTGGCCAATAGATCATTTCAAAGATGGCTGACATTAGGTCAACAACAACCCCCACTTCTTAGGAGTCGTATGTTTCAGACTCCCGCCCTTCTTTGTCTGAGTGCACAGTCGATTGGCAAATACTGCACGATGCATATACCGTCTAATATCACCCGAGGTGTTCCCTCAGATTGGAACATCAGATCTCACATGTCCACGATTGGGCTTACAGCCGCAGGCAGGGTTCACGAAGTCCTTTCCAGGTTAGATCCTCTTCGAGGAAGTTACCGGATGGGAGCTGAATTATGAGTTGAGCCGATCTAAGGTAACAGACTGGTCATCAGGCTCAGGCTGCACAGAACCATTAAGTAACCTAACCGACAGAAAGGCAAATGAATAACTGATTTTGGTAAAAAAAAACTTTGCATATCTAAGTTATCTAAGTTCATAGTGACCAGTATTTAAAAATTCTGGACTGACCGGTTGGGTTCCATTGCAACACCTCAGGCGGCTCGGTTCATTTATCTGCTTAGGGCGAGTTTAGGCCTACCGCCAACATATGGAGTTAATAAATAATTATTATGTATATCGGTATTTAAATATTATTAGTGGCATAGTGGCATAGTGGTTAGGTCGTCTGATCTTACATTGTGAGGTTCCGAGCTCGATTCCTGAATGGATCACCATATTCTCTTAGGATAAAATTAGCTAATTTGCATTTTAGTAATGTCGACCGAATGCAATAACAAGACTTACACACATGTTACAAGCGCACATACATATAAACGTTTCATAGTAGGGTTGTTCGTAAGAGATTGTCGTATTATAATAAACTGGCCCATTGTTAAATTTCCAAATAGAAACAAACAAAATTACTGGCCACTGCAGAAACATCCCGTAGATGGTAACGCTCATCGTTCACCGTGTAATGTACTCATCGGTTGTTTCTCTCTTTGTCCACTGTCATGCTTGTGACCGGTCATCGCACTAACGTCTCGCACTAACTCGCCGAATCGCGAAACGGTTTCATCGGCTAAGATCGTCCCTCAGCGAGATGTCAGGCGTGAGCGCGGCCAGTGCCAGGACATTCGTCCACGAGGCCTCAACCCTGGTGCTGGAGACCATGGAGGCGGGAGTCAAACGGCACTACCTGGTGCCCATGTCCATCGCACAGAGACCGCGCTGGCGGAGAAAGGGCATCAAACTACACATCTACAACGACCACACCTTTGTCGCCAAGCATATAAGCGGGTGAGTCCACTTCCTTTGGCTATTGTCTTATGGAGAGCATGGTGTAATACTAAATTTTATATGTCTGGCTACAAAATAGGAATAAAAACTTGCACGATATAACATCATCAGAATAAAACACTCTGATGTTAAAATAATCTAAACTAATATTATAAAGAGGTAAAGTTTGTGACGTTGTAGGAAGTAATCTCTGGATCTACTAAACCGATTTTGAAAATTCTTTTACCAATAGCAAGCCACGTTATTTGTGAGTGTCATAGGCTTTATATTGGTCCGAAAAATGAAAACACTTTTTCGTGGTAGTCGGATTTCCAAAGTAAGTCGGAGAATAAGCGGTCGAACGAAAACGTTTTTAACTAACGCTGCCATAACGATGAGAGATATATGATTAAGTTCTAGAGAAAAATTGTAGAGCTTGGTAATGTCTACAAAAAAGTCAATGACAGAATATGTCTAACTTTTATATTTAAGTCACAAAAAGTAGTATTTTATCTTTAAAAAATAATTTAAATCGTTAGGTCATGTTTATTAGTCATATTATCAACAATTATGAATTCTTAACAAAATAAGTAAATTTATCGTCTCAAGTGTTTAAAACAAAAGACTTTTTCCTTTTACTGCATATAATTTCCCTTTTACTGCATAAATAGTTAAAGAGATAATATGCTCACAAATAAGACACTCACAAGAAGACACTTACAAATAACGGTATTATAGTCAAATTGGCATGAAAATACATACATACATATGCAGTAAAAATATAACCCTTCTTTTGGCAGTTAGGAAATAAATCATAGCACTCGGTACTAACCGAACCACACTCATAATTTCATCACAGGTAAAAAGTTTTACCCCCCCAACGAAGTGGGCACGGATCAGCTAGTATTAAATAATCTCGCGAATCATATTTTCAAATAAAGTAGACGGAGAACAGAACTTGTCTAATATTGGAGTCAATGTTCGAAGGAAATAATGTATAGGGTTTTACATTAAGGGCGGGTCGATGTTGGCAGTCTGTGGTGGCCATGTTGTTTTGGCATCGTCTTGGCATCGACCTATCCTGCCTGCAGCTGTCAACCCCTATCATACACCAGCACCTACAAGAGACGAACAACAAAACCATCCAGGCCGCATATTTTTGGAAAGACGTGGCCTAACCTGGTCCAGTACAACCTTAAGCTCCGCGACACGAAAATGTGCAGGTTCTGCCAAGAGGCAGAGGAAACTCCCCTGCACCTCATGTGCGAGTGTGGCCCGCCGATGCGTAAAATATACACCCACTTGGGTGGTCATTATCTCCAGCCTGAGAAGGTAAAACAATCTGGCGCCAAAAGCCTGTTGCAGTTCTTAATGACAGGTGGCGAACACAATAGATTAGCAATGGTCGCAGTGTTACAAGGCACATAAAGACCTTAGAAAAGCCCCAAACAGCAAATCAGACACGTTAACTAGTAGTAGTAGTAGTAGACGGAGTGGGGGGCTTGTTTCCAGCCCTTGATGTCACCTAGATCTATAAGATCTTTTGTACCTACCCACTATGTGGTTGGGTCAGTGGTCAGCTAGTAGCCCAGTACTTCTTACCAGTCCAGGTAGATCACTGACCTTCAAGTTGGGCAGATCGCTAGGTTCGAGAAAGGCTCGTCCCAGTAAACTGTGTCTTTTAGCGGCGAGGCCTGGGCAGCGACCAACGATGTGTATGCTGTCTTCAGGTTCTTCGCCACATATTCGGCAGTCCTTGCTCTCGGTCAAGCCAAGGTTGAATAGATGTGCTCTAAGGGTCGTGTGTCCGGTGAGGAGACCGATAGTGGTTCTAAGGTTCTTCTTGCTCATGTCAAGTAGAGCCTTGGTTTTCTTTTGTAGTGGTTGCTCCATCATGGCTTTTGCCTGGCGACATCCCTGGCTCTGTTTCCAGGAAGCCCGATGTTCCTGCTCCAAGCAGTCCCTGATGATTTTTTTAAGTCTGTCGGCCTCTTCGTTGCCGGGTATGCCTTGGTGACCCAGTATCCATATTAGGGTGATTTTATTGGTTTTTCCCAATTTGTTGAGCTCTTGCATGCAGTCCCAGACCACAGAAGATTCTGTGGTGGCTTTAGCCAGAGCGTCCAGTGCCGCTCTGCTGTCAGAGCAGATGAGGATTTTTCTATTTTTTACCTCAAGTCGACTTTGGAGTTTTATGCATTCCCGTTAACTAACTTAATAACGATTATTGCGTGTTTTATTCACGGCCAAACGACAGCGAAATAGTCAAGGTCCGAAAGATGTAGTCTAAAATATATTTATTTTATTTTGCAGCGGTATCGTTTGCCAAATATGCAACAAAAATATCGCAAGGCGGATCGGAAAGCAGGTGCGTCAAATTCGATCACCTATACTTTTATATTTTGATGTTTTTAAAAATATTTGCTGATGTTTCAATATTCTTATTACAGGGCTACGAGTGCCGCGACTGCCTTCTGAAATGTCACAAACATTGTCACGTAAAAGTCAGCGAGATGTGCATGAACACCACAATACATTCTATGGAGCTGTAAGTCTTTACATTTCAGTATATTTAATTATATAATCAATAATTGATATAAATCGTCGATCTATATGTGAGACACTGTACGTGGCGAAAATTGAAATTTCAATTCTTTATTATTATTATTGGTGTTAAATCACTCTCCGGATCGTTCTGCCCGTGTCCTGAGTACTTAATTTGCTTAGCTTTCTTGTAATTCTCGTTGCAATAGCATCTCGTAAACGAGAGTTGATAATTTTATCTGGTGATCCCTCTTACGTGCTTAGTAGTAATTCCTCGCAAACACCTCTTTGACAGTTGTAGTTGTCAGTAGAGTAAGCTAATAATTTTTCATTTTTTTTTTACTATTTACACAGCTAAAAAAAATCGGTTGTCACCCTGAGACTTTTCCGGCAAGCAGACAAGCCCCCCATGCGGTAAACCCTCTCCCCTTCCTTCCACCCGGCTCACCCACTGCCTCGATAGTGATTGTGTCAAGTGATTATGATCGCAAATATAGTATATTTGTGGTGTTTTCCAATAAGATGTATTTTTGGTATTTTCCAAAATGGCTATTTTCCAATATGATGTAGTATTTTCTTAAATATGGGGCTTTTATATCTGTCGCCTATATAAGAGATATTCCAAACACGATGTGGTTTTGGCCCAATGATGCATCTGTGTACCAAATTTAACCCGGAACGGCTTCACTGTTAACCTTCAGGCGGTGGAAGTTGGCGCTCGTGACCCGCCAGCCAAATCTCTGTTTCACCTCTTTGAAGATCTTGGTCTTTACAGAAAAATAATCAACTCTTTCCTAGAAAAAATATCTAAAATCGCAATTTCCGCATCTCAAATTCTATGGCTTCGAAGGGGGCGTGAATGGTTGGTAAGGTGAATGCTCACACGTGGCGAGACAGCTGTCCTAAACCTACCACAGCCGGTCGTTAGTCCGGAATCCACTGCTCACCCCCAGAAGTGTAATAATAGTATTATGATGGGCCTGACTCCGGTCGGTGAATTCCATGGCACCTCCGTTTGTATTTTATTTATCTAAGTTCAATATATCGAGAATGAACTATGACTAGCCCACCCCCTGGTGAATCGATTTCAACCGCATTTTTTTTTAACTCTTGCCATTATCACATGATGGCTGCATGCCAAATTTCAGCTCAATCGAATGAAGTGTATGAGCCATATCATGGAGGAAAGCGCAAAATGCGCTACACACAAAATTGCGTTCACAACAATTTCCCTCGGCCTGGAAAGTAAAAACATCTTATGGATGAAGTTATTCAGTCTTTTCCATGCCCTGAAAGTTTGCTTGTTGCCTGAAATGTACGAGGTCTAACATATAGAGCGATGAAATCTACTAACCACAGTTTTCTATCGGAATCAAAGGGTAACCGTTCGAAGCAGTATCAGTTGCGAATCGCTGATCGTTGCTCGTATTTTTAAAAGTATTTATTTGTATTAATGTAGTCACACACTGCCAATTTCATCATCTAATTTTATTATTAATAATAATAATAATAAAAAAACTCTTTATTCTTAAGAAAAGGCGAGCTTATTGCAGGCAATATTTTAGAGCTAACCTATACTATTGTAAGAACATTATTTGCGAGTAGACTACATAACTTAACCTATATAAAGAGTATGACAAATAAAATAGAGGAGGATAGAAAGAAGTATATACTTTACTCTTTGTGTGCACAGATTTGCCACATCAAAATAATCTAACACCTATAAGGACGCTAAAGTTGTAAAAGGAGGGGAATGGGAGGGGAAAGGGAATTTATCTGGAGGATTTCAAATGCTCTCTGAGTCTGTTTTTAAAAGTTGTTATGCTTGGCGCGGTTCTCACATTTTTCGGCAAAGCATTCCAAAGACGGGCTCCATGCACCGTGAAAGAGAATGAGAAGAAGTCACTGATGTGACTAGGGATAGAGAGTAGCAGGTTGTTTTTTGATCTCAGAGGGCGTTCATGAGCCGATAGTGCAGTAAATCTGCCGGTAAGATAATTGGGAGCGACGCCATCCAAGATCAAGACGCCATCAAGCTATCCCATTCGAGGTAGCCTAAATGGCGACATATCGCCTAAGTTGGCAACACTGGGAACCACTGGTATAGGTTATGTTAATTAAAATACAAAGTGTCTCAAAAGAAAGTATATGATTCAGATTCAGATTCATTTTATAGGCATAATGGTATACAAGCCATACATACAGTTAAGCAAACCATTTTTGGAGCTTACTCCTTAACCCTTCAGGCCTCGGCCCCTAAGCCGATTAACAAGTTGATGTCCCAAAAAATTTTAGTAAAACTTAGTAAAAAAATTGAATTATGACACTGTCTCACCAAAACATTAATTAATTCCAAACCACTGTATCCATAATTAAAATAAAACATATTAACATAATAAAACATAATAAAATAAAATAAATTAAAATAAAATAAAACTAAAACGGGGTCGTCACGCTGCATCGTGTTTTGGCCAATATCGGCCAATCGGGGCTTGAGGGGTTAAGAATCGATTTAAAGCCCCCGGTACGACAATTTGATGGTTAGTAAAATCTAGCGTTAACAAAAAGCATTATGTCTAATGTTAGTAAAGTTCGAAGATTGACCGGAGTCCTGGATCGAAAATTGCGCAGCGAGGACTGCGCGCTTCTCTTTCGATAGCTGTGTTTTTTAACCCTCTGATACCAGAAGGTTAAAAAACACAGCTCTGTATCATCTTGAATGACGAATATCGTACAAATAGAAATGTCAGATGTGATGTGGGGCAGGTGGCTATTTTACCGACGCATTTCGAGGGCCGCTCGATAGACGGCGACGGTATTTTCGATTCGAATCGAATAATAAAGTAAAGGAGTTTATTGGAGTTATCTATTGATATGTTTATTTATCTTTATATACAGTGAAAAATATATTCAAAGACAATTGCACTTAAATACTCAACTCCAGTCGCGCGTCGGAGCTGACACACAATTTTTGTTTTTCTGTCATATTTGAAACATTAGAAAATATTAGAGTATACAATGAATTTTCGATCCAATCCGGCCAATTTTCGAAATTAAATGACATTAAACGGAACGCTTTTTGTTACGCTAGATTTTAATACTCGTCAAATTGTCGTTTTTAAATGAAATTCATTCTTAACCCCTCCTATCGCGGGGTAAAAATTCAGTCGTCACTTCTGCCCGGGACAGTTTTGCGCGTGAAGTCGATGGCCTTGAGAAAAACGACCATAACTTTTAAACTACTATACAGATCGTAAAAAGAATAACTGTAAAATGATCGCATTGAAATTTGAAATTTATAATATTATAACCTTATCTCATCAAACAATTAAGATAATAATGAATAAATATTTAAAAAGTTGGCATTTTACGCAGCGCGGAGCGCCCTAACCAATATTGGTTAGATACAATTTTAGCATTTGTAAGCGTCTAACCAAAAATGGTTAACTCAAATAGGAAGGGTTAATGAGTAAACTCCAAAAATACATCTACATTGAGCAATCTCATATGCGATAAAATCAATAACGATTTTCGAAATGTAAGTTTTTTTGCGAGTTTTTTCGGATGAAGCTTCCTTGTGTGACATTGCTGGGCTGAGGTCTGCCCACCCCATCTCTAGATACTTCCGGTATTCCAAGTCTGAAATATTTGATCTAAATCTAATATAATCTGTCTAATCTAGTCTAAAATATTTTGAAATTGGCAGTGTGCTTTCCGTGTTTTCTGCTATTACTATCCTTTGTTGTTTCATGCTTGCTTTGGATAGCTCCCATTCGAGCTATAGTATCAACGGTGGAAGGTATATACCGCAACGAAAACATTCGTAGTATATTAGAAATGCTTGTTGCTTATATTTTTATGCTATTTGAACTGGTTTCTGATATAAAAGCTGACGTCGCCAGCGGTATAGGTGACGTAAAAATAATGTGGGTAATACCAATTTATCAGTGTATCATTTGGTTTTAAGTATACACCTTAACAGATTCAAAAGTTTTTCTGGTACAAGTATAAGATCGTATGGCTGCTCAAGTCATATTCGCTATGGTAGCGAACGGTTTCATGCAGCTTAGGCCATAAGATCCACTGTGTTTCCGTGTCGGTCCAATCCACGATTCCGTTCCTATTCAGTAACCTGCTCGCGTGTAGGACTACCCCAGGTAGGACTATCGTATCTCAGGTCTTGCTGCTGTTAGATCGGTTTACCCTGGAGGAACGCCTCTCAGCGCTACTAGACGGTTTGCTCACCATGCGGCGTCAGTCAATCGGTTGGTTACTCTGGCTAATTACTGAAGGGGTGTGAGACTAAGGAAATATATTGTGTCTTAAGCAGCAGGGGTGGATGTTGACCTGTCGTCTACCACTCTTGAAATTACCAATTAGCTACCTGATCCTAAATTCAGAGCCGGGTAAAAGATGCCAATAGTCCGCGATAGATTCAAATTGAATCACCGCTGAATATATGGCAGGTAGAGGTCGCGTAAGCGACTTCGGACCCCTAACCAGTCGGGAGGTTGGAGGTTTCCTGATGGTTAATTCAGACGGAGATATCCTTGCAAAAATGGTAGTCAAGGGGCGAGGCTGCTTTCCCGGTGCCTCGCCTTAAGGCGTTGGCCTCTAACAGGCATCTCGGCTTAGCTAGACGGTAAATTTGTATTGTCTCTAAGTCATCTACGCTCACCTCACGATCGTTTTATCTCATAAAACGATCACTATCGTTAAAACTTTCTGAGGTGATAGATTCGCCCGATGTAGTTGACAACCCAGGTGCTACAGTCGTATATAATAGTTGACATTATAAATACGATAGAACGAGTTTACCACGCTGAGTTTGTAGTATCCAACTTTTAGGAAATGTTGCAACCGCTGTTGTCCATGGTAGACGTAAGTACTGTCAATCGTCATTTGTTGTTCTGCGGGTAGACGGAAAACTGCTGCTGCTACTTTGCCGATTATAATGGTGGTGGGGTGGCGGATTCAGTGCGTGCGAATTTTGAAAATCCGCTGTGCACACAACACTCACTGGAGCCGTTTCAATCGTCAAGCGAAACGGCCCATAGCCACTTGACTGATAGAACACATCAAAGCTGTTAAAATCGTTGATCTGCGGACACATATTGGATTGCGGTACTTATCACTGAGCGCAGTTTCAAAATGCCATTGTGCTATCCAAAGAACAATTTTACTTACCCCGCTTGATCCGGGAAGCCATTGAATAAGAAGAAACGACTTAAATAGAGACGACGGTTCGACGTGGAATATTTTTTTAAAATATACTTGATGCCACTTCTTAAAATATTTTCAATGCCCATTGCCAAGCCCAAAAACGTAACACAAGATACAGTAAGTGTTAAGTGGACGGCGGATTTTAAAAATTATCGCGCGATGAATCCACCGCCCCACCGTCGTTATAACCTGCAAAGTAGCAGCAGCAGTTTGCCACCTACCTTCAGATGACAACTGATAGCACGTCAGTCTACCCTGGACAATGGCAGTTGCAACATTCCTGAAACCCCTGAAACATTGGGTGTTACAAGCTTCACGCGGTAAATTCATTTTATCCTATTTGTAATATCAAACAACCGCAGTAGTCGGAGCATAGTATTCTTGAAATGAAAACCAACAATTCGGTCGTCACTTGTACCATGTTGTATCAGAAGCCAGTTTGAAGGACTTTTTTTGTTTTATGTTATGTTATAGCTAGGAAAATAAAATGCAACATTCTTTTAGCTACTTCAGAATGGTTATTTGTTATACTATGAAATTTTTAAATATTATCTTCAAAACAAAACAAAAACAGTGATAAAACGTACTTTAAAAAAAAACAGGAAACTCAATCTGTTGTGTCATATTTACTACATCCAGTAATCAAAATATGAAAGGCAGACAGAGTTTATGAAGCATTAGTTTAGTTTAGTTTATTTATCCATAAATTCTATACAGGTTGAGTTTTAATAAACCGGCATCCTTATAGTGGGAGCATAGGTACAAGGAAAGAAGTAAAAAATACATGTTTTTCTACAAATTTACCACAAATTTTGATCAAAAGTTGCTGATTTTTTTATCAAATTTATTCAAAATTATTGCAAGAATAGCAATTATGTTGCATTTTATTTTCAACACATCTTAAATTATATTCTTATGATAATGAAGGGTGAAACAAACAGCTTTATTTGTATGTTTGACCACCGACTTAAAAAAGAATAGAGCGAGTACTCATCCTTTATCTACCCATTAACGGAATTGTACCACTCACATCTATTCTTTCTTAGGCAGTGTTCGTTATATTACTAGTATAAGAGATAAGAGGTGCTTTCTTTATATTTAGATTGCGTAAGCGTAAGCGCGATATGATCGTGGCCACCGCCAATAATTCACGACTCGGCAGGATGTTACTGCCGAATAGCGCTAGGAAAATGTTGAATAACCACTGTTGCCCTATCGCCGTAGGTAAAAAATCCGAATCGGTGTTCAAGGACAGAGTTGGTGGCATCGCACTTACCGGGCCGGGTGTCATTTCAGAGTTGTGAGGTTCTTACTCTAGACTTATAAATAGAGCCGGAATTTTCAGCGTTGTTGCAAATGCCGTTATCTAGAGAGGTATAAGTACGTGTGCAAAATTTTGCGAGAGTAAGAAATGACCTCATAATACAAAATCAATATAATTAAATTAAAATAAAACACACTCACTACGTAATAATAATAATAATAATAATAATAATAAACTCTTTATTTGCACTTAATTAGTGTACAAAACGGCGAGCTTATTGCCACATGGCAATGTCTTACAACTTACCTAAACACAGTGGTACATTATTACATAACATACAGACAAGTGAAAGAATTTAAAACTAATAATGCCCGAGGAGAGGAAATTGGGAGAGGAAGAGGAGAGAAAGGGAAGAACTGTTTACTTCTTAGAAAGGCGGTAATCCTTAAGGTGAGTCTTAAACGATGGTAAAGAAGGCGAGTTTCGTATATTTGCTGGGAGATCGTTCCAGAGTCTTGCACCATGGACACAGAAAGATAAAATATTCCGTATATTGCATAGAATGGCTGGTATTGCTAGCAATGTTGCCGGGCAATGTATTGCAGCCACATATTGTAGCGAAAATGTGGCCCGTTTAGGAGCACCATTACAACTTCACAATTATGTAAAAGTGACTAAGTATATTACATTAATTTTAAATTAATTACTCAATTTAACACAGAATGATATATAGTAAATTACTCCAAAATTATTCAAATTACCAAAAAGACTATAATATAACAATTGTAAAAAGAACAAACAAAGAATAATTGTAAAGACGGTTAAAAAAATGTATTTTAAAATACATTGCTAAGTATGAGGTTGGTTTCAACATATACATGTTGACTTTTATCAGATACAGCCGGATCTCTTGAAAATATTATTGTTTTTAATCGCCTTTAATTTCTATGTAGGGACTAGTCGCTGGAACTATGGTATTATCGGTTGGAGGTAATGGGTTTTTTACTGAGGTCATGCCGATGTGCTTTCTCGTGGGATAATTCCGAGCTCATATCGCAACAGAATTCGTAAAAGCTTTCTGAGCAAAAATCAGTGCAACAGGCTATATATTTTACTCAATAACTCTTAATTGACACTCGGACCCGAATACATATAACGGAACACCATATTATTATGTCTCACTTGTACCATTATTAAAATAATAAATTAGATGTTGAGCACTTTACTGATCACATTGTTCTGCATTAATAGGGCAATGTTGCCAGTCTTGAACGAATAATCGCCACAGTGCTGCCAACAGCATCTACGTAAAATCTCACGGTGGGAGGTATACGCATGCACACGTTTCATTCTGTCATGTTAATTGCATGCTTTTGTGTTGTGCGTCTGTAGGCTGTCTTTGAAGAAATATTTTTTTTGACCGTATTTGGCCGGATAGAAAAATATGTTTTCATGGTTGACTCATTACATTACTTTACATTTTAGTCGTGTCTAATTGACAGCTAAAAACTGCTCGTGGATATGTCAAAATAATTGTGTTAAGTAGTAAGTCTTGTTACTACTCTTTAGTTAACAGGTATTCAAGATTTATTCAAGATAGGTATTCAAGATTTAAATATAAATAATCAAAATAGAAGCCTAATAATAGTAATTGAAAGAGACAATAATTTGAATAGATACATTCTAAAAGTTATTTCATCATAATATTGAAATTGTCAGTAAAATATTAAATAATCAAATTAAATCTACGCCATGCATTTTAAAACTAAAAGTAGAAGTAGATCAAATAAAATACCCAGACAGTAAGGCTCCACATTTGTAAGCCATTAAAGTGGGTACAATATTTAAAACTCTTGAGCTAGGTGCGTCCAAATATTATGATCTATGACTGAATCAAAGGAGGATGGGCGAAAATTATAGGACGTGTCCCCACCGAACAATAGCGACCAGACGTTGCAAAGCTCTGTTTATGACTGTCATTTGTTACTATGGCAACAGTATACCAGACAGTAGCTTCTCTTAAAACAAATTTGAAATCGAAGTAGGTTACGAGTCGTAAGGGCTCGGATTTGTCTGCCAGATATCCCACTAATCGGCCCACGCAGATATACAATGTTCGATAAAGTCGCCAGCCTTCACCTGCGCGTAATGCTAACCAAAAACGTTCGTTGGGACGCACCCCTCGAACAGTCCTTTGCCCGGCTGTTCACCCAGGATCGGATAGTCGATGGTCGTTTCAAGAGCAGTCGCCGTAAGGTCCGCAACCACCCCCGCTCTATAGGAAACAGTACTGTTTTCAGACTCCCCCGACTGTTAGTCAGAGTGGAGGGAGCTAATGGGCCCATGATGAGGTGGCCACGAAGACCCATGTGTTCAGGGTCGGTCACACTCACGGGTCAACACCCATCCGATGGCCTCCACTCATGGGGTGCGAACCTGGGTAGGACACTGGGTCAACCAGTCTCCCCTGGGAATCAAACCTCTGGCGCTCCTGGACGGTCTGCGCACCGAGCGGCACAAGCCAATCGACTGTGCTCTCCGACTAACAATCGGGGGAGTCTGGGAACTGTATTGTTTCCTATAGAGCGGGGGTGGTTGTCTACCTTACGGCGACTGCTCTTGAAATGACCATTGGCCATCCGATCCCGGTTCAGAGTCGGGCAAAGGACGCCTTGGTCCGCGATAGATTCGGTGCACATCGTTTCACCGCTTCGTAAGGGAGAGGACCGCACAAGCGACCTCGAACTCGGAACCAATCGAGAGGCCGGAGAAATCTGGTCACAATTGGAAGTGAGGGCGCGAGTATCTCGAGCCCGCCGGGTTTATTCCTGGCTCACTCGCGGTAAGGCGTTGGACTCTCACGGGTTGTGACGTAGCTGGACGTAGGATTGTACTGTCCAAAGTCTTCTACGTTCACTGCAGGGCGACAGAACGACTAATCGTTAAAACGTCCTGTGGTGACGGGCTCGCCCGTTGTAGTCGACACCGCAAGATGTTAGTCAGAGTGCGCAATCGAGTGGCTTATGCCGCACGGTGCGCAGACCGTCCAGGAGCGCCAGAAGGTTGTGTGACCAACCCTGTCAACGCCCGTCAGTGTGATCAACCCTGAACAGAATGGGTCTTCGTGGCCAACTCAGCAAGGGCCCATTGAAGTCTCCTCAATAGGGTTCCAATTGTATGCTGTTGGTGAAAACATAGGCGTGCCCATATGGTTTGAGTGAGTGGCGTATCGGCTGGTGATGCAGATGGAAATGGCTTGATGATGATGTCCAACGACCTGAACCTGAAGCCAGAAGTTTTATGTTTCAACCTTTTATATCACTGTGATGAGCTTTATACATATTTCATGCTTTACAGCCTTTAAAGTGGAACTGAAAAGTGGTGTTAATTTGCTGTAGGAAGTGAGTTGATTCAGTTAATGAAATCAAACGATTAAATCTGATAACTGAGGCTACTCCTACAGTGACAGTTTTTTATGATTGTATTACTCACGGTTTTTCACTTTTTCTTCGTGATATTATATTCTGAGAAAAATCTGGTAGTCATTGAAAGCCCGACCCAAGATATTCAAGGTGCCTGTTCTGTGCCAACTCTGTGAGCACACCTATAGTTACAAAATCCTAATAATATGATTGATATGCAACACAGAAATCGAGCATGCTCTAACTATGCTATATTTTCAATGCTTGCTTTTCAATAGTTTTAGTCTGTTTTGGTTTTATAAATCTATGGAAGAAAAATCTAAGTATAAGTGATATTTTGACTCTACTGGCCTACACGATGCCCGGACTACAGATTTTTTCCTCGCCTTAGTGCCTCCCCATCTCGCCTCAGAGATATATATATATATATATATTTAATTTGTTGAGTGGGGCTTTTCTGAGGTCTTTATGAGACTTGTAACACTGCGACCATTGCTGATCTATTGTGTTCGCCACCTACTATAGTTCTGCGCTAAGCCTTGTGTCATTTAAGAACCGCAGCAGGCTTTTGGCTTTTGGCGCTAATGGGGCATTGTGGCCTGAACGAACACATGTTCAACCTCAAGCTCAGAGACACAAAAATGTGCAGGTTCTGCCAAGGAGCAGAGGAAACTCCACAGCACCTCATGTGCGAGTGTGGCCCGCTGATGCGTAAAAGATACACCCACTTGGGTGATCATTACCTCCAACCTGAGGAGGTAAAACAATCTGGCGCCTCAGAGATAACCTCCATTGGTCAGACAATAGTGACCGCCCCGCGCCCGTTCCAGTATTCTCTGAAATCAAATGATTGGAGACAACACATCATCACAGCAAGCATAACATCTGAAGAATTTAAAAAATGTTTGGAAACTTACCTACATACGTCGCTTGATACCTATACTGATTAGATGGAGGCCTACAGAGAAAAACACTCGTTTTTTTGGGTACACCCTCGTATCATCTTTCTGAGTCCGTGTGTAACTTGAAAAACGAAAACTTAAGGTGATTCGTCGCGGTCCGAGGAAACTATTCTGATAATAGATGGCGATGTAAGCAATATTAACAGAAAAATACGATTTTTAGCTCTCTCAGTGCAGTAAAAATTACGAAATAAATTTACCGGGAACTTTACATATACACGGTTCGATGTACTTCGTATCACCGCGATAATCAACCGCATTACGAAATTAATGGGGAAAACAGACCAATTTCGGTTCAGAACCGAAATTGGTCTGTTTTCCCCATTAATTTCGTAATTCGGTTGATTATCGCGGTGATACGAAGTACATCGAACCGTGTATATGTAAAGTTCCCGGTAAATTTATTTCGTAATTTTTACTGCACTGAGAGAGCTAAAAATCGTATTTTTCTGTTAATATTGCTTACAACGCCATCTATTATCAGAATAGTTTCCTCGGACCGCGACGAATCACCTTAAGACTTGACACTAAAGATTTTCAGAGATCCATAAACACTGCAGTATTTTCGCATCAATGACAACATTGCGATCGCTGATACTTGCCAGTATCATAGTTTCTGTTACTGCCAAGTGCAAATGCCGAATTAGGTTGGCGAGTCGATGTTTGTTTGTTTATACTCTTTATTGTGAAAATGTCACAATGTGCGGGTTTATTGTCATATGACAATCTCTTACAACCAACCCTATTATGACGTGTTATATGTATGTGTGCGTGTAACATGTCTGTAAGTGTGTATCTTGTTATTGCATTCGATCGACAGAATTGAAAATGCAATTCCGTTAATTTGATCCCAACGGAAAATGGTGACCAAGCCGGGAATCGAACCCGGGACCTTACAATGTAAGATCAGGCGACTTAACCACTATGCCACCGGGCCGTGTGACGCTAGGCAATGCTTGCAAGTTGTAACGTTTCTCGAATTGCCACGAGATTTCGTGTAAACGACGTATCTGTGTTGGTGAGGTACTTTTCATTTTATATATGTAGTCGAGCTACTGTTTACATGTATGTACTGTGTCATCTGCAATTGCAGGGCTTTCTACTTTCTTAGGTGATATTTTTTGATGAAAGTATTTACTTACAATGGGTTGTAGCGCTATTATATTCAAAACGATAATGATAAACGTCTGCTTTTATTTTTCTTCCGCTTGTAAAGATATTAAAAAACATATATAATTATGACGCATGATGCTTCTCTTATAGTGTAATTTTGTACCTAGATGTTACTAAAAAACAATACTCATGCACTATTAGAGGACCTGCATTAAAATTTTATTTTCTGCATTTTAAGTTACGTCATATTGCATGTCTGCATTGACCCGATCCATACTGTTGATATCATATTATTATTATTTACTATAGTGAATCTAATATAAACCGGATTTGTTATATTTTATTTTAGACATTATGCATGGGCATTTTAGTAGTAGGTGAGGTTCGCCTTTTACGGCCGTGAAAAAACATTAAAATGGCCCCACGTTGGGCGCCATTTTTATGTGACGATGTAAAAGCTAAAAAACAAATGAATGTGAAAATGCTCCTTAACTTTTTTTCATAATCAGGAAATTCACATTATTCACGATACATAATTCATATAATTCACGAGAAATAAATCTGCATTGGTCTTTCAGTTTTTCAGTTTCCTGCTTTACGCCAGGCTGCAACGAGCAATCAAGTAATTTGATAATTTGATAATCTACTTAATATCAATAATTGAAAGCCAAAATAAAAAAAATAAATAAAGGTTTGATAGCAATAATCTAAAAATAATAAAAAATAAAAAGTATTCAATCAAAATCAAAGAAATCATAAATAAATATAATATCAGGTTAAAAATAAATAATTTAACTACAAGGTACTACTACCATGGACCATGGTCGTTAGATTGATAAAAAATCTAAAAATCGTATTGTTATTAATTGAATAATAATACTATTTTCGGTTAGTTTAGTTATTACTAAACTAACCAAAAATATCAGTATTATTCAATGAATAATGCTACTTTTTAATTATTTTACTGTTTCAGCGACACTCGGATAGCAAGGCAGCTCTTATGGCGCTAGCCTCGAATACTATTAATTCAAAGCTAGTGCAAATCTGCATATCACTACTGAATTCCCTGGGTGAAAAGAATAGGGTAATTCTAAGATGGGTTCCTGGCCAAGCAGGAATCGAAGGAAATGAAAAAGCCGACGAACTTGCTAAGACGGGAGCAAAGGGAACGTTATACGGCCCTCAACCTAGCTTTGGGGTAACCAAAAAGCCTTGCAAACCTAATGCTCAAAAATATGTTAGAACAATCCGTCAACCACTGGAACAACAAACCAGGGTTGAATCAATCCAAAGCGCTAATTAAGGCTTACGACATTAAGATGACCCGTGAGGCCTTATCGCTAAATAGGAACAATCTACGCATACTGGCGCTCACGGGGCATTGTGGCCTTAACAAACACATGTACAACCTCAAGCTCCGAGACACAAAAATGTGCAGGTTCTGCAAAGGGGCAGAGGAAACTCCCCTGCACCTCATGTGCGAGTGTGGCCCGCTGATGCGTAAAAGATACATCCACTTGGGTGGTCATCACCTCTAACCTGAGGAGGTAAAACAATCTGGCGCCAAAAGCCTGTTGCAGTTCTTAAATGACACGAGGCTTAGCGTAGAACTATAGTAGGTGGTGAAACAAATGGATCAGCAATGGTCGCAGTGTTACAAGGCTCATAAAGACCTTAGAAAAGCCCCCACACAACAAATTAAAAAAAACCAGCGACAATTTTAGTACCATGTCGTTAAATTATTTATTTTTAACCTGATATTATTATTTTAAATTATTTTATGACTCTTGGCTATTGATTGAATACTTTTTATAACTTATTATTTTTATATTATTGATATCAAACGTTTATTTTATTATTTCTATTGTCAGAAGTAATAAATCATCAAAAATAATAAAGCAGCTGGAAAAGAATAATTTAACTAAAATTACTGAAATGGTCATTGCAATAATACAAAAATAATGGTATATAATAACCAAAATGTAATAAAATAGTTAAAAATAATCAAATCAGAAAAATCTATATTTAAACGTAGTAATGGTCTTTGAAATAATATAATTATAAAATATTCAGATATGTCAGATATCCAACTATCAAATAGAACCTTCACTAGAAGGTATGAAGCATTTTTGCCAAAATCAGTCTATAAATAAGGAGTCTGATAATACAAGTTTTTAAATAAGGAGATTATTTGAAAAGTAGGATATACACCATTTTCTTTGGATTTAGTTTCAACAAATAAAAAATAAAGGTCCTGTTTCTATTGGATTCACTCGCATGCATGCAAGTATTGTTCAAATAAAAACGAGAATTTATTTTCTAATTTACATTTACTTCAATATAGCCAATCCGGCTATTAGAAAGTATTTTATAACATAAATGTTTTAAATTATAAACTACGAATTCCTTTCTTTCCCAAAAGAAGAAGAATAACCTCTCGTTGTTATTTAAACTTTAAACCATATTCAAATTTAGTGTTTGTATTCTGATATATATTACTTTGAATCTACAGGTTATACATAAGGAATCCTTTGACCGATCCCAACATCAAAATGCTGTGAGGAGTTCCGGACGTTCTTCATCGAAAAATCTTAAAATTTAAAATACTTTTTACGAATTATTTGTGTGAGTGGATAATATATGTGTATATGAGATATATCATCTTGTCCCCGATTTAAAGCAAAAACACGTTCGAACATAAATGAAGTACAAACGGGGCTGCCATGAAATTCACGGACCGGTGTCCGGCCGATCATAATATTACTATTATACTTCTGGGGGTAAGCGGTGGACTCCGGAATAACGAACAACTGCGGTAGGTTTAAGACAGCTGTCTTGCGATATGTAAGCGTACACCTTACTACCCATTCACTCCCCCTTTTGTAAACAACAATCTCACGTAAAAGACAATCTCTTAATTCAAAAAAAAAAATGTCAAAATCAATCTATATAGATATATACTTTTTTAAATTACTTATGGCTACACGAATATACTATTTTAGTTTTAGCTTCTAAATCGGGGTCACGGTTTCATATATAAGACTAAGAGGCAGAAGCATCGATATATAAGGGCCTAGATAGGCCTTTCGCGCGCGTAAATGACACTACTTCCCGGTGTGAGCGATCCCGCGATGAATATTGCTGTGCTATTCTCTCGCATATCGTTCAATGTATTGCTCTCATACATATTGTATTATTGCTCATATACACAGATGGCTCCAAAACCACTCAAGGTACCGGAGCCGGCATCTTCTCAAATGATCTAAACATCAAAATATCAACTACCCTAGGCAACTTAAATACGATCTTCCAAGCAGTATCCATTGGCATCACCAGAGCAGCACAGGCAGTTGCAGCCAAAGATGTCGGAGACCTAAGTTTGAAATTTGTCTCCGACAATGCCTCCGTGCTACAAGCGCTAGCAAAAAATACTATAACCTCTGTCCTTGTACTGGAATGCCACAATGCGATTCAATCCATTGCAAGGTCAAATAGAGTGACCCTGCAATGGATTAAAGGGCACAGCGACTTACCTACTGGGCAACGGCGCGGCAGACGAACTGGCCAGAAGGGGATCAAAGAAAATAGTATATGGACCGGAACCCTTGATGCCCATACCCCAGGCCCAAATAAAAACATGGCTACGCAGGAACACCGATGAAACCAACCTTACAGAATGGAAAAAAACGCAGGATGCAGGCAAACAAAGGACGCGGTTCCGGAAGCGTCTAAAAAACTTGCCTGTATCCTCACCAGATTAAAAGGGACAAAATCCGTGAAGTCATAGGTACTATGACAGGCCACTGTCCCCTAAACAAACACCTGTTTACCATAGGTGTGACAGACAGCCCTCTATGCAGAGGATGCATGGAGGAAGAAGAAACACCACAGCATGTGCTCATGGAATGCAGGAGCGTGGCAGAGCAACGGGCAAAAATACTACAATCTCCAGCATCTGTCCCGGAGGCCTGTAGCAACCCAAACAGGCTGCTAACCTTCTGGGACAGCCTGGGTTGGCTGGAGTAACATAAATAGAAACATGACCCACACACAACGGCTCAATCAAGAGGCCAAGTGTGGGGAAAAGCCCAGATAAACTAACTAACTAACTAACTATGTATTGCTCTCTCTCTCTCTATCCGTCACATGTTTTTACGCGCAACGAATATGACCCAACTCATTTATACCTGAGAGCATATCTAGGCCTTATATATCGATGGGCAGAAGGGATTCGCTGGATGGAGATCTTTTCTTATTTTTGTTGTTTTCGCAACGAAAAGCAATCCTTTTTAATATCTCGAGTTAGAAATTCCAGAAGAAATCGAATTTTATAATTACAGAAAATAAGTGGCTTACACACACGCAAAGCTTATGAAATGTCTGATTTAAATTTGGTATTTGAGCGAATTCACTTATAAACGTATGAATTTGTTCATATATCCCTGCTATATACATACAAAGTGCGATTACTATTAATATAAATCATAAAATAAAGTATAGTTAAAAGATTTTCATAAAACAAAATTGTTGGGGGTTCAGTAGTGTTGGTTCAACTAGGTGTTGATTAAAGTTAAAAAATAAAAAATAAACTTTCGAATAGCCGCGCGATGGTTTTATAATTTTTACGACTTTTATACGATCTTTGACATTCTACAATTCTAATATTTATTGTATGTACCTACACTACGCAATACAAAATTCTGTTTTTTTTTTAAATTAAGTAAATTTGTGTCTATATTAATATATTATTATTCTCTACAAAAAAGGACTATTTATGTGTTTTTTTTTCGTTTTTAATGCCTTTTTATAATAAACGTTTTCTTTGAAAAATATTTGTGAGTTTTATTTTAAATGATCACGTATGGATCTCAGGCACAGTTGGAGTATATTTGTGTCTCAAGGGATCGCTGCCGAAATCCGATTCACTATGAAGTTGCCGCCTACAATGAGCAAAGCCGGCCATCCCAGGAAGGTATAATGATATTGATCATTCTTTCAATTGTGGGGTGAACAAGAGAGACTTCCGTGCGAAATAGTCCACCGTATAGCTACGCCATTTGCCTGACCAACTCCTTATTTTTTATTTGTTGTTTGGGGCTTTTCTAAGATCTTTATGAGCCTTGTAATACTGCGACCATTGCTGCTCTATTGTGTTCGCCACCTGCTATAGTTCTGCGTTAAGCCTCGTGTCATTTAAGAACCACAACAGGCTTTTGGCGCTTAGGTTGGAGGTAATGACCACCCAAGTGGGTGTATCTTTTAAGCATCAGCGGGCCACACTCCCACATGAGGTGCAGGAAGTTTCCTCTGCCCCTTCGCAGAACCTGCACATTTCGTGTCCCGGAGCTTGAGGTTGTACATGTGTTTGTTCAGGCCACAATGCTCCGTGAGCTAGTATGCGTAGATTGTTCCCATTTAGCGATAATGCCTCACGGGCAGTCTTACGATCGTAAGCTTTGATTAGCGCTTTGGAATGATTCAAACCTGGTGTGTTATTCCAGTGGTTGACGGATTGTTCTAACCATATTTTTTTGAGCATTAGGTTTGCAAGGCTTTTTGGTACGCCACAGCAAGGATCAGGGCCGTATAACGTTCCCTTTGCTCCCGTCTTAGCAAATTCGTTGGCTTTTTCATTTCCCTCGATTCCTGCATGACCGGAACCGGGAATTCAGTAGTGATACGCAGTTTTGTACCAGCTTTGAATTAATGGTATTCGAGGCTAGTGCCATAAGAGCTGCCTTGCTATCCGAGTGGATATAGATACGGTGGTTGGTGTAGTTCTAATGGAGGTTGGTACATTGCGTATACCTCCGCACATATAATAATGACGTATACCTCCGCTTGGAATATGGAGGCGCATTTCCCCAAGTTCACCTACACTTCTCTCAAAGTTTGGTCGCTTTCTATAAATACCGCTGCCTACCATTTAAGGCTACCGGCCTCCCCGTGCAGTTGGTTTTTTAGCCAGTCGTCTCTGGGCGGCAGTTCCGCTGTAAAGAGTTTTCCAAAGTTTAGGAGTGGAAGCATGGTGTCTGATACTATGTTGAGGGCTGCAGTTTCACTGACTGAGTCAAGAATTGATCTAAGTGCTTGTGATTTCCGATTTGCCTTCTCCCGGGCAGAGAGCCTGTACATGCTGGCTTTCGCCACCTGTTTTAAGTGAATATGTAGGGGCGGTAAGTTCAGTAGTGCATCTAAAGCTGCTCCAGGAGTGGAAAACAATGCGCCAGTTGTCATGAGGCATGCCGTCCTTTAGATATTGCTTTGTTTTGTAATCACAGTGTTTTTGTTTGGTAATAACAGTTTTATCGGCAAGTAACCAAGGACTTATGGAAGAATGTTGAGCGTGATACCCCTATGGGAAGGTGTTTGACTTGATAGAAAGCTCAAGTTAAAGTCGAGCGATAATCCAGGGTCGCACATCTAGATTTTCAACGGGTGCGATTTTGTCCTAATTTTTTTTTGACTTGACGATTTGGGCATTTACAATCCCAAATAATTGGCTTGAAGTTATGAGATATTCCAACCAAAATTTCACAATGTGATTTCGGCGTAACAAGGCATCTTTGTACTACATTTTAAGTCTAAAGTCTAATATTTCGAGATTGAAATATGACTAGGTAAACCGATTTCATCCACAACCTTTACAACTATTGCTATGACTAAATGATGCCTGCATGACAAATTTAAACTCAATCAGACTATGTGGCTAGGCGCTATCGTGAAAGAATATGCACAGAAAAAAAAACATTTGTGCATAAATTGTCTTTTTTTATAAAACCAGTGTAATATTCATTAAGTAATGTTTTTATAGCACAACAAAGTTATTCTATACTATCGATCTATCAATCAAGAAATCATTATCATTCAATCATCATCAATCAATCATAATTAATCAATCATCATCAATCAGTCATCATTAATCATCATCAATCAATCATTATTCAAACATAAATCAATCAATCATCAACCAATCAGTCATCATCAATCAATCGTCATCAATCAATAATTATCAATCAATCAATCAATCATCATCTATCAATTATCTTCTATCAATCATCATAAAGCAAGTGTAATCAATCAATCATCATCAATCAATCATCATCAAGCAAGTATCACCAATAAATCATCATCAATCATTCATCATCAATATTCATCGATCCATCATGATCAATCGATCATCGTCAACCATCATCAATCAATTGATTGATGTATGGTCAGTATGGGTTGGCTCGGAAGCTGGCAAATTTCATCGAAGTCATGGTCTCCTGTTACGTATTGTTGCACTCTTTTAAATTTACCAACTTTACTGATATTAAACGTAACGCATTTTGTTAATGTTCAATTTTACTATCCATCAAATTCTCATGCCGGGGGCTTTAAATGAAATTGATTCTTAAGTACTAACTTTAAAAATTTGAGCGTTCACAATACTTTCTCTCCTAAAGTTATAAAAAAAACAATTTTTGCGCATCTGGGCCCCCATCTGGGCACAGAAGGCTAGCATCTGCATCCGGCGGCATCTGCATCCGGCGGCATCTGGGCACAGAAGGCTAGAGACACAGGTACCGGGACACTGGTAGCCAGGGACACAGGTGGGCCAGGAAAGTAAAAATGAAATAAGAGATACCATAAATTAGCAACTTTATTTTCAAAATTAGACTTAGATAATATCGGTTAGTCTCAAGACCGTTTCACTTACAACTATAACAGGAATATTGTGCATTTTTATCATTTTTATATAATAATTATAATAATAGTTTTTCGCGTTTGCAGTACTTAAATTTTCGTTTAAAACATTTATGCGCTCTGCGAATATTTATTTTTATTATTAACCTAACGAAACGCTAATCAACCTTCGAATTTCATTCGATGAAATTTCTACTTAAATTTAGTATTTGACAATATCTCCGCCGAGCGCTAGAGGTCTTCAATAAAGCTGATATGTTGGCAGATAGATTAGCTCGACCCACATCGTACTGGTTCAAAACCGCCGTCCGGTGAGTGAGATGTTCAAAAAATATCGAAGTCTTCGAATATGTCAAGCAAACAATAGTAGTGAATCCGGGTCACCAGTGAAAAGTGAATCCGGGTCACCAATATAAACCTTAATACAGTAGGGCCGCGGTTATCCGAGCCCCGATTAATCGAGTTTCGGGTTAATCGAAGTCGAAAAGGCCCGGCCAGGCCACGTTTTTACCCCCCAACGTACAATAATAGTTTTACTATGCAGTACTGTATATTATATTTTACTAAATGACCCGGTGAACTTCATAACACCTAAAATTGATTTGATTGTAACTCTTCATAAGCGTTTATTGATCCTGATCAACCTTCCAAATCCAATTCATTGAAATCTATAATATGACCGAATAATGTACGGTTTGAGTTTTTCGACTTTTTCGGCTTTTTGACTTTTCAACTTTTCCGACTTTTTCGACTTTTTTGCATTTTTCGACTTATTCGACTTTTTCGACGTTTTCGACGTTTTCGACTTTTTCGACTCTTTTGACCTTTTTGACTTGTTCGTCTTTTCGACTTTTTGAAATTTTACGCAATCGCACGGAATGAATAATAGTTATGAATGTCAAACAATAGGATCGCCGCGAACGCCATCTATTGAAAGTGGCCGATTTCCCAATATGTCCAATTTCGTTTTTCAGTTGTTTCTTTTAATTTTTCCTAAATATTTTTTTTGTAAACAACCCCTGAATCAAGGCAAACAGAACAAAAAAATAATAATTCAAATCGGTCATTTTCGAGATCTTGCGAGACTAACACACGGCGATTCATTTATATATTATATAAGATGTATGTATGAATTATATAACATTTTTATTTTAGTGCATTTAAATATGTAATAGATGCATTATTTTACTTCATTGACTACGTTTTCATTGGTTTTCATTGACAGAGTCCGTGTTATCTGAGTTTTCGATTATCCTCGGTATCCTCGGTCCACGTTACCTCGGATAAGCGAGGTCCTACTGTATCACGAAAGCATTCTTCGGGTGTAAAGATCTTGGGCCACAAGATCCACTTTGTTCTCAGATTGGCTTAACTCACGATTCAGCTCCTATTCAGAAGCCTCCTCGTGTGGAAGGCTACCCCGGGTAAGACTCTCGTATCTCAGGCCTCAAAGCCGGTGGACCGGTTTCTCCCGGCGGGATTGCATCCCGGCGCCACTGGACGGTTTGCGAACCGTTCGGCGAAGCCAATCGGTTGTGCATTCTGACTAATTGCTGAAGGAGTCTGGAGACTATGAAAATACACTGTCTCCTAAGCAGCGGGGGTGGATGTTAAAGTGTTGTCATGCCACTCTTGAAGTGACCTTGGCCACTTGATCCCGTGCGGCACTACGGGCAAAGAACGCCCAGATCCGCGATAAATTTTAATTGAATTACCGCTGTAATACAACAAGTATAGGTCGCGTAAACGACTTCGAACCCGTAACCAGTCGGGAGGACGGAGGTATCCTGAAGGTTAATTCCAGACGGAGATATCCTACCAAAACTGGTGGTTAGGGGGCGAGGCTGCCCGCTGGCTACCTTTCCCGGTGCCTCGCCGTAAGGCGTCGGTCTCTAACGGGCTGCTGGCGAGCTAGACAGTATATAGATTGTCTTGTCTCTGAGTCTTTTACGCTCATCCCACGGCTAAAAGAATGATTACATATCGTTATACCAGCCTGGGGTGACGGGTTCGCCCGTTGTAGTCGACACCGCCCTACTGCCCAAATAAGGATTGTTTCATGTTTAGGTCCTATATGTTTGGTTTCCGTTTCTTTATTCCATCATAACTTCTAAACGCTTGAACCGATTTGGAAGTGTATTGTATTGTTAGAATCGTTATATCATCCTGAGTGTCATATTGTACCTAAAGTTCTTAAATGTTAAATAAATATTAATCTAAATGTCCAAATGTCAATAAATTAGGACAAATATATCGTGTTTAGTATCAAATGAAAAGTCTGATGGAGTACATTTCGGAAATACATATGTATTTCGGAAATACATATACCGATAAATACACAAACCACAAATATTTCGTAAAAAACCTTTTTATTACTTGTGCACTAAGAGCCACAGACTATAAATGCGGCGGCGGCACAACGGCGATCGTTTCAAGATATGCAGGTCATAATTTATTCTTTTACAAAACATGCTTTTTAGCTCGAACATAAGGTATCATTCTTAGTCTTTGAAATATTGAGGTAATTTTAGTGACCCGGATTTATTGCTCTTGAGTGTATTTGTTTTTTTCCGATATTTTTTGAATAAACATACCTCATATCCTCATTTTTTTTCACACAAACCTCATAATTTCAATTCTATCATAATTACGTTATATGTAAATAAATATACAAGGGGCGTTATATCTTTAAGAGCACCGCGCGGAGTGAATGAAAAATTGAATGAAAATGGATGAATGTAATTATTGTACTCTAACTATTGTGCGGAAATGTGAAATTCGTAGATGCCTTGCTTACGAAGCCAGTAGTCAAGCTAACCTTCATATATAGGGCAGTGACAGGCTTTCTCCTAGACCTATGAAGTGCAGATTGATTTGGAAGTGTGTTTCTTCGCTTCATTTGTAGGAAGTCCGTCTAGGTACTCTTATACTTCTTATACTCTTATACTTCTTCTTTCTCAAGCTTTTACAGTAATCTGACAGACTAGGGTCTGAGTACCTCTCTAGCAGCTACGCTGACATGCCTGCTACTCTTTATATGGAGTTTAATTTATTAGAAATAAATCGACGGAGTAATTTGACTGGAATATTTCGAGTAAATAGTCATAAAAACCCTCAAAATCATTGCCAAGCCGCTAATGTGCGCTTAGACGCGGAGCCCACGCTGGTTGTCTCTTTAACTCGCTCCTTGTACGCCATGGTTTCCCGAAAATAATTCCAGGAGCAGGAAATATACTGAAGCGTGATGACCCGGCATGTGATAATCCAAAGCCCCCGTAAAGCCGCCATTTGCATATATAACTAACTCACACCGACTAATTAATCACGATTGATTTAGTCGTGACTAAAGTTAATCACGATTGAAGTAATCGCGACTAAATCAATTAGTCGTTAATCGTCAATCGTCAATCGCGAATAACTTGCTCTTTCGCCCGTTTGCGGTCGCGTTTGCGTTTGCGTTTGCGATCGCATTTGCGGTAGTGTCGTACCGACCGCACCAACCGACGAAAAAAAGCAAAACTGAAGTTGACCGCTGTCGAGAATATCAATCGCAAACATTTAATCGTGAATCGTGACTAACAATTGAAACTAATCAATCGTTCGTCGCCGATAGACGATTAAACGAATCAATCGTTAGCCGTCAATCGCGATTAACGTATTCAATCGTCAATCGTTGGTCGACTAAATTTTGCCCAACATCGCTTACTCATTGCTCAAACTGGGAAACCCCAAATAAGAAGTGTTAGGACATATTTACATCAAGAAAAACTTCTTAACTATTGACAAAATGACTGATTCTCTTGGGAGAAAATGTGGAGACGAAGATATGACGGCTCTATATACCTTGTGCTAGTGTCACACTTTAGCCAACTTAAGGCTATCAAACTGCTTACGGCTCTGAGCTGTCAGGTTGCTGCTCCGCCTCTATGAAGAGAGGAGACTACCCGGCGCGGATCGAGGACCTTTAAGACAACCAAGAGCGTCTCACAGCTCGGACACTTAAGATGGCCCAATGGCTTCTCTTTAGACGCTGAAGCTTGCCGCCGCCTAACAGCCGCCGACCCCAGGTGACAAAAAGAAAAAAAAGAAAAAAGCGGTTCACCCGCAGAACAACAGTAGTAACATTGCTGAACGTTGCTGCTGTGGACGATGCTGCGAGAATTGTCACCAGCTGCCCTCAAACCTACTTCCCTCAAAAAGCTTTATCCGCTCATCGGCATCGCTCCCCCTGTAATAAGTCGTGATGTCCTTGCTGGTTTTGAACGCCTAAAGATGATAGATGACCCAAGACACAAATTGTAAGGGTGAGAATCAGATTTAAAGTTGCCTACTTTCCAAGTGAAAGTAGGCGACTTTAAATCTGAATATTTCACTGTATCTAGTGGTGTACCCCAAGGGTCAATGCTGGGTCCAGTTTTGTTCACCTTGTATATTACGGATCTTCAAGCCTCAATCACATCGCAGAGCAGCTACTTTGCCGATGACACAAAATTCTTCGCCAATCCTATTCTATGCAGTGGACAGCTTCAGCAAGATCTTGACAAGATCAAAGCGTGGACAGAAGATTGGTTGCTTACCTTAAACGTTGAGAAATGTGTAGTGCTTCATATTGAGAAAAGCAACCTTAACAAACAATATTTTCTGGCAAACGCCCAACTAGAAGCAGTCAAGCAACAAAAAGATCTTGGAATAACAATTACTGATGATCTCAAATGGGAGAAACATATGATTGCAATTGCTGAAAGAGCCAACTCTACTCTCTATCTAATAAGGAAGGCTTTCCAACACCTGTCAATAGAGGTTTTTTATCAAGATCTACAAGGCATATGTGAGACCTATTCTTGAGTATGGCTATCAGATCTGGAACCCTTACTTTTGCAAAGATGTAGATATTCTGGAAAAGGTTCAGCGAAGGGCAACCAAAATGCCAGTGGGCCTGAAGAATAGGAATTATGAAGATCGCTTGAAATTACTTGGAATTACTACACTCAAACAAAGAAGACAAAGAGGGGACCTGATTGAGACATATAAAATTCTAACACACTATTACGATGTACCTGCACTGAAGAATATTTACAAATTCAACGTCAATCTTCGAGGTCACAACAAAAAACTCAATCGTACAAAATTTAAATCAAATCCTCTTAAGAACGTTTTGCCAAATAGAGTGGTGGACATGTGGAATAAACTACCATTTGAAGTGATTAGTGCAATCTCTGTCAATCAATTCAAAAACAGACTCGATTTGTACCTAAAAACTTGTTTATATTGTTAATTTTGTTTAGCTTTACAAGATCTGATCTGGACGTATCAAGCAAAGCTGCCTGTCCAGAATAAATAATAATAATAATAAATAAATAATAAGAACCACACCGCAATCGCCTTGATTTGCGAGTCAATTTTGAGCCGCACAACCGCTCCAAGGCAGTCAATCTTCGAACCGAATCTTTCAATGGAGGGATTCACGGGCGAGGATGTTAAGGAACATATAGCACCTATCGCCCCTATACCGCCTGGTGTAGTTTCAACATACTGAGGGTGGCTGTGACAAGATGCCGAGTCAATCTCGACCGCTGGGGCTATACGGCTAATCCAATATGCGACTGTGGGACGCTGCAGGATGAAGACCATCTCCAACCTGCCTGCAACCTCTATCCCACACCAGCACCAACAAGAGGTGAACGACAATGCCATCCAGACCGCATATTTTTGGAGAAACATGTCCTATTTTTTTTTTGTGGTGCTTTTCTAAGGTCTTTATGAGCTGTGTAACTTTGCGACCATTACTGATCTATTGTGTTCGCCACCTACTATAGTTCTGCGCTAAGCCTCGTGTTTATTAAGAACCGCAACAGGCTTTTGGCGCCAGATTGTTTTATCTCCTCAGGTTGGAGGTAATGGCCACCCAAGTGGGTGTATCTTTTACGCATCAGCGGGCCACACTCGCACATGAGGTGCTGGGGTGTTTCCTCTGCTCCTTGGCAGAACCTGCACATTTTTGTGTCTCTGAGCTTGAGGTTGAACATGTGTTTGTTCAGGCCACAATGCCCCGTGAGCGCCTTCACCAGTATGCGTAGATTGTTCTTATTTAGCGATAAGGCCTCACCGGCAGTCTTACGGTCGTAAGCCTTAATTAGTGCTTTGGAATGATTCAAACTTGGCGTGTTGATCCAGTGGTTGACGGTTTGTTCTAACCATATTTTTTTGAGCATTAGGTTTGCAAGGCTTTTTGGCACGCCACAGCAAGGTTCAGGGCCGTATAACGTTCCCTTTGCTCCCGTCTTACATGTCCTAACCGTGGATGTGTTAACGAACGAACATCGCCGAAATGTCGATTGAAACAAACTTCAAATGGAAAAATCCGTCTTGGTTTACTTATAGGCCTGTGCCCGAAAAGTTTTCTTATTCACCTAGAATCACTGGATTGCTTACTGGCTTTGTAAAACAAAGTTATATCTTCCAGCCAACCATTAAAAATACTGACGTCATGGTGTTGGAAGACGAGAGTGTGTAAACAGGTAAATATCTTTAAAATCGGGATTTCAGCTCATTTGATAAGTTTTCAAAAAAAATCCTTATTCTCGTATTTTTTAAGTCTTCTCTAATCACCCCTTGTCGTTTTTAAATAATTTTAGTTTTTAAAATTACTTTTAAGCTTTTCTTTAGATGCTAATAGTGCTGATGGCATCAGCTGGTATGACTGGAGCGGTCGACGGTGTCACGTTAGATACCAAGAGCGGTATGTTGTCCATAGACCTGCAAATCAAAATATCAGATTAAGCATTGGTTTTTAAGCTTATCTCGCCCACCGCTCACTTTAAGAATAAACACATTTCTAGGGTCCCCAATTTTTTCCCACTCTCCATCTTAAAAACAGATTTATTTATCTTTAATTTATTTATTTAAATTCCAAATTAAAGTTTACAATGTTGACAAATTAAAGACGTGAACGAAAATATACCTAATCATTGTTTGCGAAGCAAAGAAAGTACAGATTTGATGAATTTTATCAACTCCACTCGACTACAGTCTGTTCTGGAGTGATACCTGTATTATAGTTTGTTACATAGTACACCTATTTTTGTACAACTTCGATTAATATACATAATTGACAACATGATTTACAACATTTTAAGAAAAAAGGAAACCTAAAGTAATGCTAGTAAGTAAAGCAGTAATAATAAAATGATAAATGATAATTAACTACATAGGCATTATAATAATTAGATACATATATATATTATACATATATATATACACACACACACACACACACACACACCCTCACACACATATCGCACCTCCGATCAACTATAGTTATAACTTAAAAATATCCAATTATTTTATTTCTTTATAAAAATTATCGCCATTTCTCAATTTACACTCCTAAAAAGTGTCGTAACTGTTACTTCATTGACGAATTAGTAAACTAACAGTTTTAACTCATTTTGGAAGTGTAAAATAATATTGCGATAATTTTTATAAAGTAACACCATAACTGGATTTTTCAAGTTATTACTGTATTTGATCGGAGTTGCGATATATACACATACACACATACATATAAACACAAACGTACCTACCTGTATAAATAAAATACAAACGGAGCTGCCATGGAATTCACTGACCGGAGTCGGGCTCATCATAATACTATTTTTTACACTTCTGGGGGGTGAGCAGTGGATTCCAGACTAACGACCGGCTGTGGTAGGATTAGGACCGCTGTCATGCCACATGTGAGCGTTCACCTTACCATCCATTCACTCCCCCTTCGAAGCCATAGAATTTGAGATGCGCTAATCGCGGTTTTAGATATTTTTTCTAGGAAAGAGTTGATTATTTTTCTGGAAAGACCGAGATCTTTAAAAAGGTGAAACAGAGATTTAGCTGGCAGGCCACGAGCGCCAATTCCACCGCGTGAAGATGAACAGTGAAGCCGTTCCGGGTGACGGCATTTGCGAGATCATGGTATTTACTTAATTTGTACTCGTGGTCTTTTGGGATATTTGATTCCCATGGAACAGTTAATTCTACGATGAGGGCCATCTTCCGAGATGTAAAGAGTTATATCTGGACGCAGGGCTGTGCATCCGAGACTTTCAGGGAACTTATACTGCTTAGAGACCGAATCGACCTCCAGAATCCAATCTGAAGCTTTCTCAATTATTGAGAAAGGTTTTGTAGTTAAATGTTTTTTGCCTTTAGAGCCATCCCGCACAAACTGTATTGGGGGTTTGGAGGATACTGTCAAACCCTTGTTGGCACGAGCCACTGAGAGGCTAATTACCTCGCGAATAACAGCGAGAACTTTGTCATGGCGGTAAGTGTACCGTCCTTGATCTAAGGCCACCTTGCAGACAGCTAGAATGGCCCGTATTCCGTTTCTCGCAGGTGCCTAAATTGGGGTCTAAAAAGGCGCTAAAACGACGCTTAATTTTGAAGTGACGTTTTGGTATTCCCTTTCATGGGTCCTAACTGGCGCGTGCTTATGTAGAGATCATCATCACAGGTGATTAAATTGACGTTAAGCACCGTCGAGATCCTTTTTGGTATTCCGTTTCTACAACTGTCATGGCGGATGGGTCTTGTTCGGGGTCTTATCTAAGAACGGTCTAAAATCGATCAGTCTTCGTCTGACAACCGTGTAACTTGTTTTTGCTTGTGATTCCGAAGACTTTTCGCGTTGCAATTTCCAAAGATGTTTACTCAGCATTATCTTTTAAATCAAAGAAGGTATGATGAGCGCAGATTATAGCAAGTAATCGTTTATTCATATCTATATCTTGCCCTGAAAATCCTGGCAATTTTTTTTGTAGGTTATGATAAATCACCCTGTATATTCTTGCTTAGGCACATTCTCTTTATTATTGTTTGCCATTATATTTCAAAACAAACGAAAACGCGAATCGACACACAAACACGAAACGGCGCGGCGGCGAGCGATCGGGCGACTGACGGCGGCGAGCTGTCAAAATTAAGACCCCGCTTTAGAACGACCATAGACAAAACGGAAATTTTAAGATTTAAAGACCTATTTTTAATTTTGATGAAACGGAATACCAGCAAAATAACGAAGGTGCTTAAGTTCTTAATTTTTAGCACCAGCTTAGTTTAAGCCCGCGAAAAACGGAATACGGGCCAATATGTGTAGTTGTGCAAGGGGTATTGCTACAAAGGGGACAAGAACTATCCTCGGCATAGCTCCAACGAGCGAGGTTACTGGGGTCTGGAAGTGTATGCTGGCGTCCAGTTATAGAGCATTACCTTCCATTGCATTGGAGGCGGAATGCAAAAGTCCCCAATTGTTGTCCAATCATTCTGGCATTGAAGGCCAATTGCATGAGCCATACTGTTGCTGTCCTAATCTCCCCGCAAGAGAGACTTCTTCAAGTCCACATCGCTCATGGTTGTACTGCCATACCCCAGACCAGTGCCATTCTGGCTGATTCCAGTAAGGAACTTTTTGTGGAAGTCTCAGAAACAAATATATTCGTAAATACAATTACCGTGTATGTCCTCACTCTCTCTCTTTTGCATGCGTAGCCCACTCATATTTCTGCCACGCAATACTTTGACCCCTCTAACTAACCGTCTTTGGGAAGGCTTACCACAAAATACAGACGATAAAAAATTCTACATTACATACAGTCTACAAACCTCTGTTGCGAAGGCGTCGGCTGTTGTCTTGAAGCGTTCTGAATTTCAGAATTTTCAGTTTTTTCTCCACACTCAATATCGACGAAATCGTCGCATATTATGGGCATCACCGTGAAGAAATGGACGGCGATGAAGATATACTGCGGATCAAAAATCACATTCGATCAGCTCTAGATTTGGTCTAGAATAGGTCTCTAATTAGAATCTTAATATATGTAGTTTCGATAAAAGGACAAAAGTGGGCAAATATGTATGGGACATACTAGACATGTCGTTGGAAAGTACTTTTATAACTTTCATTTGTTACTATGGCGGTCTGTATCAAATCATTACGGGAAAACGTTACAGCTAAACGAGAAACCTGTGTCAATATTTGAAAAAAATGGTTGTGTCCCTCAAGACTTTCCTGGCAAGTATACAAGCCCCCGCCAACCCTCGCACCTCCCTCTACCCCTAACCCTGAGTCAACCTAATCACCCCCCGCACGGCACTTCATAGTATGTATATCTTCATAGTATAAAAATGAGTCGGGTTTTATGGAATGGTTCAGAATATTCGACAGATCGGCGGGCGCAGGCCAAAAGGCACGAGAGCGGATGCCGACGTCGATAAATCTTCCCAAAAGCGAGACCTTCATACAAGGGGTAGGAAACATAATTAGTCACGGACGCCGAGGATTTGAGATTCCTTGAAGAATAGCTGATAACTCAAAGGGAAGGACAGAATAGGCTATAAAATAAACGAGCTGCGACCCTGCAAGGCGACACTCTAGCGACCGACCCCCAAATCCATTGAAACTAAATCGTGAGAAAGGATCCTTAACAACATATGGTAACGATAACTTCACGGGCGAGGCGACCGGCAAAGACTACGAAATAAAAACTGTGGACGTTACAAATAAATCGTACATACTCCAAATCCCACAATTAACCCTAGAAATAATATAGCTTAAAATGTAAAGAAAATTGCATGATTAATTAATTTAAGCATAGCATATAGCATTTCGTTTAATGTAAAGTAAAGCGCTAGGAGAGAAAACTTAATTAGCCTAATTAACGATCTAACATTAATATTAACTTGTTACTAATGATCTGAAACTAACCTATGTATAAGACAATGTGTACTCGTGAAAGGTGGCGTTTCACGAGAATCTGTAGCAAATAATATGTCTATAAAATGTTTAAATGTAAGACAGAGACAACTATTGTATTCGCTTCTCGTTCTAGCGTGCAAGCGAGAAAGCATGATGCGATGTCTCTTTCAAACGGGGTTGTATCGGTTTATGCGCCCTGTTTCGTGATTGGATAAGACGTGTGCGGTGTAGTTATGGGGGTGTGTTTAGAAATTTCTGGAAGGACCTAGACCAATGAATGGTAAAGGCGGTCGCTATCTTAAAAAAAATGTAAGGCGATCGACGACAGGAAAGATCGAAAGCTTCAGTTTTAAATTAGCAAAGGGTCAGCGCGAACGCGCCGTGATCCAAGCACCGGGGACTTATTGTAAATTATAAGTACACGGAACTCAATGTAAAAGTAAAAATAAGTGTTACCGAATAAAAGAAAGTCTCGCGAATAAAGTGTTTACTTTCGACGGAAGCTTATCCTGCGTGACCTAAGGAAAGTGAGGTTCTATTACTAAAGCCTATCGCTGAAATAATTTCCTTGTGAGGTCGGAATCCGCCACTCGTTCGAGACGACCACCCCTGAGAGAAAAACCAACCTAGCTGGTGAGTGATTACCATTTGAATACAGTCCAAGGTGAAAACCATTGAAGATCATCGAAGGGGGTAATTACCCAGCATAAAGGGGTCGCTTAAATTCACAAGTTAAGTGAGTTTATGCAAACCGGGTAAAAATCCCAACCATGTATGTTACCTAATAACTCACGAGCGGCTGGCCCGATTTGGATGATTCTTTTTTTGTTTTGTTTATAATCACTTAGGCCATACCATGGCTATAAAAAAACGGAAAATCTCTCGGAAAAGTGGGAAAAATGTGAAAAACCGAAAATTATTTTAGTACCGAGTTTGATCATAGATGGCGTTGTTTGACAAGAATAAAAACACGAAAATTCAAAAATCAACATGGCGGGCATGGCGTGAAAAATGACATTTGACAGTTAGGTTGAATTTTACGAATTTTTCATTGCGTTTTCGTGATTCTGAAGGTAAATCGACTGAATTAACTGAATTTGTGTAATTCGTGAATGTGTTTCCAGGTTTTGCAATCATTTTTCACAGTTATGCCCTTGTGCAGACGCTGCAATCTCAGCAAGGCGACATCTCCAGCAATACAAGAATTGAATGAAGCGGCACGGATCCGTAATGTTGCAGTGTGAAGACGATTGAATTTGAGATAAAACACATACAGATATGCATTTTATTATGATCTGTCGATACAATGCAGCGATTATGAATGCATGCAAATTGGATAAATGAACCATTTGTGTCAATATTGCAATGCCTTGCCATTTGTGTCAAGTACCGCCGAGAGATTTTCCGATTCAAGATATTGGACTGGAGTGGCAAGGGAATCAACGTTGACGGCGTGTATCTCAATTATTTGCGCTACGCGGATGATATAGTTATAATCGCTGAATGTGCCGAAGACCTACAACTCATACTGGAGCAACTATATCACGCGTCCCTGCGAACGGGTCTTAAAATGAACATGGACAAGACAAAGGTTATGGCGAAAGCCGATCTAACACCGAATCCCATTTCATTGAATGGACAACCGCTGGAGCAGGTGAAGGACTACACATACCTAGGACAGGTGGTAAAGCTCGGCCGGGACTCGATGATGGCAGAGATACAGCGAAGAAAACAATTGGGATGGGCAGCCTTCGGGAAGCTGAGCTTCGTGCTGAAGTCCAGAATTCCCCAATCGCTCGAGACAAAGGTGTATAATCAGTGCGTGTTACCGGCTATGACGTATGCTTGTGAGACATGGACACTGACTGCTGGGATGATCCACGAGCTTAAGGTGGTGCAGCGTAACATGGAGCGAGTCATGCTCGGCATATCGTTGCGCGATCGAGTCCGAAATGAGCTCATCAGACAGCGCACCAAGGTGGTCGACGTGGGTCAAAGAGTGGCCAAGCTAAAATGGGCTTGGGCCGGCCACGTGGCCCGACGACACGACGATTGGTGGAGCAAGCGCGATTTGGAGTGGAGACCCCGGCTAGGCAGAAGAAGTGTGGGCAGACCAACGGCCCGATGGTCCGATGACATCAAGGAGACAGCTGGACCTGTCTGCGATGACGGAAACGGACAACTGATCTGGATGGAGAGTGATTGGAGAGGCGTATGCCCAACGGTGAGCGAACGCGCGCTGATGATGATGAAGAAGAAGTATTTTGTATAAAATATTTACTGGAATAATAACGCGATCCCCACTAATTATAGGGCATCACGCTAAATATAAAATCAGCGGAAAATGATCTTCATGTATTTATTAATTATAATTAATAATTTGGACCTCAGAAGTTGCTGCAGTTCAAAAGTTAAAAAAAAATCAAAAATGCTAATTAGTACTGCAATTGCATGGTGGTCGTAATGTGATGACCACACTTTAACTAACAGATAATAATGAACATTTTGTCCATAAGACACTCACCATAAAACAAGACAGCAGCAGAAAGACCGAAGGTGTAAGCCAGTGGTTGCAATTCTCCAAAGCGATGACCCCCATGAACCACGACACGCAAAACAAAGGCTGCAGAATCAGGCTGAAGGTCAGGAAACTCTTCAGAGAGTCCACCTCTTCGGTCGTAGCTGACTTCCAGGACAAATTGTCCAGGGACAGGCTCGTCAGGTCTATCTTGGCCACGTTCATCGAAGACTTGGCAGTGCTGGACTGGCCGACGGCGAGGTTGACGTCTACCATATCGGATGTCCTGGAAATACGAAATTATTTTAACAATATTTGAAAAACAATTTTGTAAAACGGTCTAAAGACCGTTATCTCAAAGTGATACAACCATAGCGGTTAACAAAATAGAGAACGGGAGTGCGAAGGCGGGCTGTGAGTGAATGCGTTCACCGAATAGAAAGAGATAGGGGCATATGAGACTCCCTCTATCCTTGTCTAGTTGCGCATGCGCGTTTATCCATAGCATAGCAGACTTATGGCGTCGAAGCGTTGCCATAGTGATAGAAACGCGTTGCCATAGTGATATATGTACGTGTCTCCGTGCATGCACGGCTAGACAAGTATGGAGGGGGTACTATAGGCAGCTGTCTCTTTCTATTCGACTGACACATTCTCAGGCTGGTCACGGGGTCTAGTAGTTATACGGTCAATGGATACAACAGGTTTACTTTCAAAAATGAGTTCTAATGGTTCCATGTACTTCTCTCGGAGCCGGAGACATCAGCGAAAGGAAATTTCTGGGCGTCGCATTGTTTTGTAGTATTTCCGTGGTATTAAAAAGGTAGTTTTCCAAAAATGATGTAGTATTTTATTAAATACGGCGGTATATTTTTTTTCGCGTCGTTTGGTAGAGTGGGGGAATTCCGATCAGCGGGTTATTCCGATCAGGGCATTATCTCCAAAACTGTGTACACTGGCAACACTCGCCATGGCGCGTCATCTAGCTGTCAACGTCAAACAATGACAGAAATCTTTTCTTTGGGAGATCGAATGTTCGAGTGAGTGAAATTCAGCAGTTTGTGTTTTCGGTGTATTTCTTCTAAAAAAGTAACGTCAAATGAGAATCAAAAACTTGGTGTTTTCATTAAATAACTGAATGCGCATTACCATCAATTGCTAGTTTGGTATTTAGCCTTTGTATCGAGATGCTCATGCCGTTAAATAACCTAACCTTTACATTCAAACCTTGATTTTTTTTTAAAATACATACCTCCGTGCAATTCCGACTGGTCGGAATTGCACTGATCGGAATTGCCCACTGATCGGAATCAGTATTACGAAAATGCCTCGAAATAGACAACGCGTGACAGAGAAGGGTTCCTGAGACTCAGGTGCATTGGTTGCAGCTATAAAAGCTGTAGAAGAAAGGCAAAAATCTACCCGAGCAGCGGCTAGAGACTTTTGTATCCCCTATGGAACATTGCACGATTACTTGAAGTCAGAAAACAATCAAAGCTAGCCCTTGGACGACGTCCTTCTTTTACTAAAGCTCAGGAAAGGGAAATGGCTGATCGCATTCAACTTATCCTACCACAAAGAAGAAAACCGGAACAGTCAAAAGGAAAATTCTACAAAGTTCTTCCTCTTCAGGAAATTTGCGATGATGACTATTGTGACGACATAGTACTAGAAATCAATACAGACAACGAAGACGGCTGCATCATCTGTGGAGACACGGGGCGTGACAAGGAACTTTGGTACAGGTGCATTTTATGTGCTAGAGTTGTATGTAAGGCAAATACTTAGGTGAAAAAGGATATTTGCGATTTCTGTGTAGTTAAATAGATTTGTAGTGACTTATTTTATAAAGCAACTAGGTAGGTACAAAGTAAATAATCGTATTTGTTAAATATAAATAACTCCTTTTCTTATTTTGTGTATTTTTTTTTTTGTTTGTTAACTAAACCTGTACCTACGTTGGGAGAAAATAAAGCTTTCTGTGTAAAAGTTCTTTTATTTGATGTTTTCTGTTCAATACGTATATGTTTTATATTTTGGAGAACCTGGTCGGAATTGCCCAAAAGGCTGATCGGAATTAAACTGTATCGGGGGAATTTCGGTCAAAAATGACTTTTCAGTTTTTATTTTTTTATTAATTTATTTTTCAATGTAAACATTGAACTTGACACTAGATTAGTAGCCAGATAAACTCTTCATATGTATGTTTATAACATGTTCATTTATGTTAAATATACAATTTTTCATAGAATATATTGCTTAAGTGATCGGAATTCCCCCACTCTACCACTACGACATATTCCAACTAAAATTTCACAACGTAATTTTGGTTGAATTTGCGTACCAAATTTCAAGTCTCTAACTGCAATATTTCGAGATTGGAGGAATACACACAGACACACAGATATCGTGGAGGAATACACACAGACACACAGATATAACAGGCCCACAGAAGTGCGATCACAATACTTTCCTTGCTAGAAAAGTAATAAATAAATAAATCTTACCCAGTTTGTAATGGCATCCCGATGCTGTCGGTTTGTGATGTCCTCGGTTGGTTCAAGTCGTGCATCTCCTCTAGGCATTCCATTCCGCTTACTGAAATGTCATCTAAATGCTTGTCGTCCTGCAGTATTGGAGCCATGGCCACTCCACTCGTCATGTCTTGATTCAACATTTCGTGTATTTTCGACGTTATGATCTCTGTCTTTTTTCGCGAGAGACTCCTGCATAAGAAAACAATAAATAAAATAAAATAAATCTCATACAAATATACTAAATGGGAATTGGTGCAATCCAGAAATATCTGGTGGTCAGTGGAATACTACAACAAGGATCATTGTTGAATCAATCGTCTGCATAAGAATAAATAAAATAAATCACATAAAAACACACCAAGGGGAAATTGGTAAAATCCAGAATATTATGTGTTCAGTGGAGTACTACAACAAGGGTGAGAGTTACGTCACTTGTGTATTTTCGACGTTATGATCTCTGTGTTTTTTCGCGAAAGACTCCTGCATTAAAATAAAATAAATCACATACTCGTACAAACACACTAAATGGGATTTGGTGAAAATCAGAAATATTATGTGTTCAGTGGAATACTACAACAAGGATGAGAGTTGAGTCACTCGTCATGTCTTGATTCAACATTTTGTGTATTTTTAACGTTATGATCTCAGTCTTATTTTCGCGAGGGACTCCAGCACAAGAACAAAATAAATCACATACAAACACACTAAGTGGAAATTTGTGAAATTCAGAAATATTATGTGGTTAGTGGAGCCCTACATACAACTTGCGGTGTCAACTACAACGGGCGAGCCCGTCACCACAGGACGTTTTAACGATTTTCTCGTTCTGTCGCCCTGCAGTGAACATAGAAGACTTTGGACAGAACAAATCCAACGTCCAGCTACGTCACAACCCGCAAGAAGCCAACGCCTTACCGCGAGATAGCCAGTGTTCCCTGGCGGGCCGACCCTCGCGCCCTTGCTTCCAATTGTGACCAGATTTCTCCGGTCTCTCGATTGGTTCCGAGTTCGAGGTCGCTTGCGCGGTCCTCTCCCTTACGAAGCGGTGAAACGGTGTGCACCGAATCTATCGCGGACCAAGGCGTCCTTTGCCCGACTCTGAACCGGGATCGGATGGCCATTGGTCATTTCAAGAGCAGTCGCCGTAAGGTAGGCAACCACCCCCGCTCTATAGGAAACAATACAGTTCCCAGACTCCCCCGACTGTTAGTCGGAGAGCACAATCGATCGGCTTGCGCCGCTCGGTGCGCAGACCGTCCAGGAGCGCCAGAGGTTTGATTCCCAGGGGAGACTGGTTGACCCAGCCCTACATACAACAAGGATCAGTGTTGAGTCTTTCGTGTTGGAGCGCATTCGTTGGAGCGTTCAGCGGTGCGCTAGTCCAGAGTTGCAGCCGTTCCGCCGCGACGCAGAGCGGCCACCGGCTTGTCAGCCAAAGCAGGAACAGACCCGGCCGCCCGGGCCACTCAGGCAGACAAGCGCGTGTACTATCACGCACATCGCGCTAAGGGGTATCTTTGGCGCGGCACTGAGCTATTTCCGTGCAGGTTTAGACCAAAAAAATTGCCATGCGGTGACCATAGTTGATTACGTAATCAGGACAGGCACCCCTTCCCTACCCCTCACGTAATTAAGCGTAAGCCTCCGATCCAACCCTACCCCTCCCCCTCGCTGATTACGTAATATGTGTATGGCCCCTAATCAATGGTTATAAGACAGAACACGTGCCACCAAAAATCATTAAACTTCTCCAATCATCGTACGATGGCCTAACCAGCAGCGTTCAAATCTGTAATGATTTGTCTGAGGAATTCCCGATTCAAACTGGTGTTCGACAAGGAGACGTTGCATCGCCGCTATCGTGATCGACGCGATTATGCGGAGAGCATTCGACGGTCGACGCGGAGTTAGATACGACGAATCAAACTTCATAACCGATTTGATGTTCGCCGATGATAGCGCCGTTTTCGCCGACACTGATGCCGAAGCAACGGACATTTTATACGACATATCCGGAATTGCTCAATCTTATGGATTGAAAATCAATGCGGATAAGACCAAAGTGCTCACTACGGACGGTTCGAAGGCCAGCGTTTATCTCGATAGAACCCAAATCGAACAGGTCCCACAATTCAAGTATTTAGGATCGTTGGTTACAGAAAAGAAAGTGGCATCGACGGCCGATGTCCATAGCCGGATTGGTCAGGCAACAGCAACATTCGCCTCGCTCAAGTGGTGCATATGGAAGCGAACGAATATTACCATCCAAACCAAAGAACGACTATATCGAACGTTGGTTCTTCCCATTCTTCTTTATGGATCGGAAACGTGGACGTTACTACAATCGGACCTCAAAAAGTTCGAAGTCTTCCAAATGCGATGCTTGAGGCAGATTCTCGGTGTCTCACTCCGCGACCGAATTCGAAACGAGACCATTAGAGAAAGATGCGATCTAGTAACAACGATCGAAGAAGAAGTACAAAAACGTCGACTACGATGGTTCGGCCATGTTTGCCGAATGAACGACAATCGCTTGCCACGTAAACTTCTTTGGCGAGACCGTCCGACAGAATGGAGAATTCAGCGATCGGCACCGAAGAAAACCTGGCTAAATAACATCAAAGACGACCTTAAAAATCAACGATTTTCGGCTAGGGATGCTCGAGACGTGGCAAAAAATCGTCAAGAATGGAAGCGAATCGTGAATGGAGTACGGGATCCAGCGGCACCGACAGCAGCGTATTGGCTGCGAGGGCGACCCCCTCCCCAATCGCCGGCTACGGAATAAATAATAAATAATAATAATAAGTAATGGTTATACTAACCTTTGACCAACGATGGCAAATATCGTATTGGATATTATAAAGACGCATACTGGCAGCATACATCCTATAAGCATACCATTTTCGACTGACATCCAACAGTAGAAGCTGGTCTCATACTTTTCCATCGACAAAGAATAGAATACCTGTAATGTAATAATAAGACATGGTCAAATAACACAGACTAAATTTCCCATATTTATTTCCATCAAACTCAGAGTAATAACGATATAATATTACGACTGTGCAACTGTACGACTGTGCCATAGTACGACTGGGCAACTCGTATGCACTGTCGAAATGTAGTTTATGCTGATTATGCATTAAAACTTATTGCAATTTATTTGGCTATCTAAATTGATAATGACAATTTATTGGCAATGGCAATTTATTTGGCTATCTATATTGGCTATTGATAATGAAAGTTTATTTTTTTATAAAGGACTGTGATAACAATAATACAGTTGCATTATAAGTGACATCTGTAACGATCCTTAAGCATCGTACATGCAGTCAACAAATGCATTGATTTCCAATGAAATGTACTGACACCAATTCAGCCATTGTTCTACCTCGTGAGCTATGAATCAGCACGATTTTTTTTTTTTTTTTTTTTGGTAGTTGTCTTTATTCATAAAAAAAGATACAAATTACAAGTCACAGTTCCCCACTAAGGCTAGTGCCTTTTCAGTGGGTAACTAACAATAATGTGTTTATATCTGACTTATATTATCTATTACCTATTATACTTTTTTTAACTATTATAACTTTCTACGTTAAGTAGATGCATTGACTTCCTAACCTAACCTAATCTAACCTATATCTCCTATCATAACTAGCTGAATATACACTTATAAATGTGCTTTTCCACTAAATTGATATGCCTACTTACTAATCTAACCTAACCTATACTAATTATCCTGGTATACTTACTTTGTTTACAATTACAATAACAAATGATTACACTAATAAAATGATTCATACTAGATATCTATACTTATGCCCTAACCTAACCTAACTTATCTTAATTAGCTTGGTTTACCATAATTATTCTACTTGATGTTAATGCTAATTTAGTCTAATAGAATTTTTACTTGTCACAGTTATGCTACTGCTTTTACATATTTATGCTAATTTACACTAATATAGTTTTTAATTTCTCTGTTATAAAATATCAAAGTCCATATCGGCAGCAGAATTTCAGAGTAAGTTCAGCAGATAGCAGTTGTTTATAGAAGTTTCTCCAGGTCACTTTCACTAACTATTTGAATGATGTTTTTGTCGTCTTCGTTTTTTTTAACTACTGTGTCAAATCAGATACATAGATCAACACTTTTACTCGGAATATTTTCGATTGCGTCATTTTTCGGCCTATATAAAGCGGCGAAAATACGACCAAAGTGTCATTCCTCGAGTGATCACGTCCCCCAAGACAGCGACGGCTACACCCGGCACCACTCTCACGAGTCAGGTCAACGGGTCCGACTCCTTGGGTACCTCTTCCTTCCTTCCTTATATCGAGGCGAGACGCATCAGTCTGTACTCCCACAGACTCGAGCCGTGCCCAGTACGAGATACTAGGAGCACAAGTACAATCCTTATTCACACACCCTCGTAACTTCAGGCAGATAGCCACTACATTCGCGTCAACTTTTATCCTACTCGGGAAGCGTTATCAAACTGGCAATACCAATCTCAATAAATACCTTCCGATACAATTTAAATTGACTTTTAATACAGAGATAACCCGCAAGTTGACACCACCACCTCAAATCAAATAACTTGGAGTCTAGGGGTGGCCCGTCACCAGTGGCGGCGCTAGACCACACTTGGACGTCGGCGAAATTAGGTTCGCGAGGCCTTTTTTATTTCCCAGTCAAAAAGAAAACGTTAGATTACATGAGCCGAATTATAGTGAAATTAATGTATTAGTAAACGAGTTTTATTGCTAATCAAATGATGTTAAAAATTACACAAATAGAAATCAAAATAGACGAACTTTTCGGCTTTTGGCCTCACTGAACTTTTTCAGGATTATGTCATAGCTAATACTAGCCGCTATTTCAGCTTCAATTGATAGAATTGATAACGCAGATAGTCTCTCTTGGGTTATCATGGGTCTTAATCAATTTTAACTTTGTGAAGCTTCTCTCAGCGGAAGCTGTACTGTCGGGAACTGGGAGCATGATTCTAATTGCTATGTAAACATTTGGATATATTTCTTCCAAATTATTTTCTAAAATGTACTGAATGAGTTGTTTCGCGTCGTTGACAGAGTCAAGTGAATTCGCTTTTAAAAGCTGTAGCTCTTCATATAGCTCGAAAGGCTGTATGTCACTGTTTTCGCCGTCTCCTTCCCGCAGTATTGTACCTAAATCATTACAATGCTTGAGAAGGTCCTCTTTTGATATCGATTTCAAATAACTGATATCATAAATAAAACCAAATTGTTCAAAATATTCATTGAGCGCTTTAAATCGACATTCGGTGTCGACTATAATAGCATCTATCATTGTGTTAAAAAAGTTAATTCTGTAATGCATTTCAAAAGATTGAATAGGTATGTTCATAATATGTTCAATATGTTCATAATCAAACATTCGTTTTTATCCTGGCTGTTCTTTTTTCTTTAAATTGACACTGAATTTCGAAAGTACTTTTCTCCACAAATAAATTTTAAATAATTTGTAAAACTTTTGCGAGGTCCCCTCGGGTGCGAGGCCGTCGGCGGTCGCCGACGTCGCCGACGCCTAGCGCCGCCACTGCCCGTCACACATCTATAGCATTTTTGTATAAGCCATTACATCACAAAAGTAATGTGAGGGACCACCCCTCACAAGACTCCAAATTTATTCGGTGTGAGGTGGTGGTGTCAACTTACGAGTTATCTCCGTATTGAAAGGCGGTTTTGAATGAAGTAAAAGGAATTTATTGATTGATGGTTTGAATATTGCCAGTTATAACGCTTGCCGAATAGTTTACGTTGACTAGAGTATATAGATGCGCGACTGTGGTTACGAGGATTTATGGATGAGGATTGTATGTGTGCTCCTAGTATCTTGTACTGGGCACGGCTCGAGTCTGTGGGATTATAGACTGATGCTTCGAGACTCAGGGAGAATAAGGAAAGGAAACCAAGGAGCTGGATCCGTTGAGCGACCTCGTAAGAGGGGTACCGGATATGCCATCGCAACCTTGGGGAAAGGTGATCACTCGGGGAATGATGATTTGGTTGCTTTTTCGTCGGTTTATATAGGCCGTGAAATGATACATTTCGAAATATTCCGAGTAAAAGTATTGTTTCATTTTCATTTCATTGAATTGTGTTTGTGGCTTTCACTGTAAATCGATGCATTTGTTGATCGCATGTAATGGACTTAAGGTCCGTTACAGTAATATGGAGTGATAGAATGCCATGTATTAGTCTATTTGAACTTAATTATAAGGTATTGAAAACTGTATATCAAATTAAAAATTGACATCGTAATGAATATTACAGTAATAAGAGATTAAATTGATTTAAAATTTTATTTGTCATTAAAATATCATTTTATACAGTATAGTCGTGTTTAGAGCGCCATCTACAGTGAAAAGCAATACTGTTATACTACGAAAGTCGCCATATTGAACATAAAAAAATTGGTTGTATCACCCCTAGATTTCCCGGCAAGCAGACAACTTTCTTCGCTTCCCCCCCCCGCTCCAACCTCCCCCCACCTCAAACCCTTCCACCCCCTCTTCTCCCATCCCACCCCTTCTCCTCCCCCGTCAATCCGCCTCCGCTCCCCCCGCGACTTGCCCTCCCCCCAACAAACATCTTTCTTGATTTCAACCTGGTCTATTTTTCAATGATCATTATTGTTTCAAATTAATTCCAGATGGTTAATTCCAGACGGAGATATAAACCCAAACTGGTAGTCAGGGGGCGAGGCTGCCCGCTTGGTACCTTTCCCGGTGCCTCGCCGTAAGGCGTTGGCCTCTGACAGGCAGGTGGCGCAGCTTGACGGTGGACTGTTTTGTCCTAAGTCTTCAGCCCTCACCTCACGGGAGACAGAACGATCAATTTCGTTAAAACTTCCTGAGGTAACGGGTTCGCCCGTTGTAGTTGACGGCTCTAGTTGTGTGTCTGTCTGTCTGCCTGTGTATCTTTGTGTATTACTCCACGATAGCACCCAAACGCCTTATCCGATTGATCTGAGATTTGTCATGAAGGTGTAATTTGCTCATGACAAGAGTTGAAAAGGTTATGGTTGAAATCGGTCCACCAGAGGACGTGCTAGTCATATTTCAATTTCAATATTTTGGACTTAAAGAATTGAAATTTGGTTTACAGTTGCCTTGTTTACCCGAAATTACATTACGATTTTTGTTGGAATATTAAACTACACTATTTGAATTCCACCATTTATTTTAATCAAATACATATTACCGCTGATCTGGCCCATCTTAACTCAACCCCGCCCTTGGCCAAAAAACGAACCGCGCCACCCGAGGTGGTCTCAATGGAATTCCAACCGAGTTCGTCTGACGGCCGAGAGAGGGCGTTCATCGATTCTATTTATGATATTATTATTCATATGAAATCAGTCCTTGGCTACTTGCCGAGAAAGTCTTGGGGTGACACAACCGATTTTTATTTATGAATACTTACCAGAACCAAAATGGCGGGCATGCCATACGTAAAGAGGTAGGAGCACTTTATATCTGGATTGTAGCCGAGATCGTTAGCCCAGTTCGCAGTAGCTTTGCATTGCATCAGAAGCCACGCGCAGCAAACAATATGGGAATAGTGTAATAAGATTGCCACCATTTCGCAGCGAGCGCAAGACTTTGTGTCCTAGAAAATAAAAAATGTTTAGTATTAATAGATAGATAACATTACATTACATTACATTTTCGTCGTGTCCAATTGACGGCAGAAGACCGCTCTTGGACGTGTCAAAATAATTGGGTTAGGTAATAAGGTTTGTTACTACTCTTTACTGAACATACATAGGTAGCCAAGAATTAACTACTAGATTGTCAAACTATAAATATAAATAATCAAAATAAAAGCCTAATATTTGGAGTAGTTAGTAATTCGAAAACATACGTAGATTATTCATCGTAATATTCAAATTGTCAGCAAAATGTTAAATAATCAAATTAAATCTACGTTATGCATTTTAAACTAAAAGTACAGATTTAAGACCATATAAAATAATCAGACAATAAGGCTTTACTTTTTTAGGTAATTTAAATGGGCGCAATATTTAAAAAATCATGGCCCTCAAAGTCGGCCATATTATAGAAAGGGTTGCCTATCAGCATCTCCTTGATATTTTTTTTTTAATTTTATGTCCTCCAGCTGTTTAAATTTTGTAGGGAGTAGATTATAGAATTTAAATGCTAAGGTACAAGTAGCTTTTCTGTACTTTTGCCAGTCGTATTCGGGGTACGCATAAACAAGTAACAAGTAAATAAATAAAAATAAAATACAAACGGAGCTGCCATGGAATTCACCGACCGGAGTCGGGCCCATCATACTACTATTTTTTACACTTCTGGGGGGTGATCAGTGGATTCCGGAATAACGACCGGCTGTGGTAGGTTTAGGACAGCTGTTTTGCCACATGTGAGCGTTCACCTTACCACCCATTCACTAACCCTTCGAAGCCATAGAATTTGAGATGCGCAAATCGCGGTTTTAGATATTTTATCTAGGAAAGAGTTGATTATTTTTCTGGAAAGGCCAAGATCTTTAAAGAGGTGAAATAGAGATTTAGTTGGCAGGCCACGAGCGCCAACTTCCACCGCGTGAAGGTGAACAGTGAAGCCGTTCCGGGTTACGGAATTTGCGAGATCATGGTATTTATTTAATTTGTACTCGTGGTCTTTTGGGATATTTGATTCCCATGGAACAGTTAATTCTATGATTAGTGCCATCTTCCGAGATAGAGAGAAAAGAGTTATATCTGGACGGAGGGCTGTGCATCCGAGACTTTCAGGGAATTTAAACTGCTTAGAGACCGAATCAACCTCCAGAATCCAATCTGTAGCTTTCTCGATTATTGAGAAAGGTTTTGTAGTTAAATGTTTTTTGCCTTTAGAGCCAACCCGCACGAACTGTATTGGGGGTTTGGAGGATACTGTCAAACCCTTGTTGGCACGAGCCACTGAGAGGCTAATTACCTCGCGAATAACAGCGAGAACTTTGTCATAACGGTAAGTGTACCGTCCTTGATCTAAGGCCACCTTGCAGCATTAAAAAGAATTAAAAACACGACTGCGTTACAGAAAGTGAAATATTGTATTTATAACTATTTTTATGACGTTGTTTATTAAACATTTGTGGTTTATGTATTTATCCATATAAATAGATATATATATATATATATATATATATATATATATATATATATATATATATATATATATATATATATATATATATATATATATATATATATATATATATATATATATATATATATATATATATATATATATATTTGAAATACACTTAATCAGACCTTTCATTTCACACAAAACACGATATATTTATGTTATTTTATTGACATTTGTACATTTAGACAACTATTTACTTGACATTTGAACAGCTAAGGTACGATATGACACTCGAAATGATATAACAATTCTTACAATATCACACACTTCTAAATCGGTTCAAGCGTTTAGAATTTATGGTGGAATAATGAAACGGAAAACATAAATAAATGAATCCTGAACACATCGCAAGGCCTGAAACGCAAGCCACCCTAAAATTCAAGATGAAGGAAAATCTTATCGTACTGGCAAGAATGGCCGACAAGATTGCTGAAATATACGCACGTCACGAAAATACTCTGGAGCAGATAACCATAGAGAACCTCAAATATGTCCAGATGTTGAGCGACCTCCACGGGAATAACTCACCCGACCAAACAACCAAAAAATTACCAATAGCCACATCAGCATTTACATAAATACCCACAGTTTTAACAATGGACGACTCTTCCGGCAACCATACGTTCAACAATTTTCCTAGCCAATCAGCAACTCAAACACTGACTAGGGAACCAAAGAACAACGCCAGATCCCAATGTTGAAAAACCCTGGTCTAGGGAGCCCTTTATAAAGTACAGAGAAATTTTATAAAATATCCACATGCAAATCGATGACATAATATTGCTAATTGTAATAAATTACGGAATAAATACATTTCAATCAAAGCTCCAACGAGCGAGTAACTCGTTGGAGCTTTGCCGAGGATAGTTCACGCCCCCTTTGTAGCAATACCAGCCAGGCATATTCTATCTGGCTGCAAGGTGGCCTTAGATCAAGGACGGTACATTTACCGCCACGACAAAGTCCTTGCTATTATTCGCGAGGTAATTAGCCTCTCAGTGGCTCGTACCAACAAGGGTTTGACAGTATCCTCCAAACCCCCAATACAGTTTGTGCTGGCTCTAAAGGCAAAAAACACTTCACTACAAACCTTTCTCAATAATCGATAAAGCTTCAGATTGGATTCTGGAGGTCGATTCGGTCTCTAAGTAGTATAAATTCCATGAAAGTCTCGGATGCACAGCCCTGCGTCCAGATATAACTCTTTACTCTCTATCTCGGAAGATGGCCCTTAGCGTAGAATTAAATGTTCCATAGGAATCAAATATCCCAAAAGACCACGAGTACAAATTAAATAAATACAATGATCTCGCAAATGCCGTCACCCGGAACGGCTTCACTATTTACCTTCACGCAGTGGAAGTAGGCGCTCGTGGCCTGCCAGCTAAATCTTTATTTCACCTTTTTTAAGATCTTGGTCTCTCCAGGAAAATAATCAACTCCTTTCTAGAAAAATTATCTAAAACCGCGATTTGCGCATCTCAAATTCTATGGCTTCGAAGGGGGAGTGAATGGGTGGTAGGGTGAACGCTCACATGTGGCAAGACAGCTGTCCTAAACCTACCACAGCCGGTCGTTAGTTCGGAATCCACCGTTCACCTCCCAGAAGTGTAATAATTAGGTATATATGATGGGCCCAATTCGGTCGGTTAATTCCATGGGAGCTCCGTTTGTATTTTATTTCATTTATTTCATTAATTTATTCGTGGTTTTTAATAAGGTGTAGGCGCTCACACAGAGTTCGGTGAATGAGTAGCAAATGAACCATAAGTTGAATGTGAATGAAATACTCACGATTATAGCAGCCAGGTAAACCACATTGCACATAAGCAAGCTGCATAGCAGATTCAATTCCAGTGGATACATTTTGCTACGTTTCCGAAATTTCTCAAACATTCCAGCGAACAACACTCCGAGCAGGGTAACTGTAATGAATCAAATTCCAAGTTCAGAAAAATCTATTAAATTGTTTTTATTTTTTCTCAAATTCTGAGGACAAGGCTAACATGGAAGGACCTGAAAAAAAATGTGGACTCCCACTCCTTATTGTTTTTTTTTCTTTTGCTAACTTTCCTTAATTTATCTTTCTTATAATTTTCGTTATCTGTTTCTTTAGTCTTAAATGTATTCTATTTGTCTCACCCTATTTAATGGAATTATATTTTTAAGTTTAACCTTTCGAGTAGCGGCATAATTTCATGGCAGACCGCGGCAATTTATTGGAATTTCTTGCAATATTGCTGCACTCGACAAAAAGTACTATAACCATGGAACTACTATAGCAATCATAAAAATAATAACTGCAATGATCACATTGAAATTTCGTATATAGAATATTGAAATCTCATTTTGTAAAAAAAATACATAGTTATGAATAAATATGAGAAAATCGAAAAAGTGAAAAGAACTCGGAATTTCTAACTTGTACCTACTTGTCTTACGAAAAAATACGGAACCCTAATTAGAAATTGTAAATACTATAGTGATCTTTATTAGATTTTATATCAAAGGTAATATATTTAGCTTTGCTTATTTACATACAAAAATATTTAGAGATTACCTCATAAAATAACGCGCGAAATTATTCTAGCGGCCGTCTATGTATCTATGGTAATAATGAGATATTTGAAATGGATTTTAGGATGCGTTCGAATTAGAAAATAATATTACTGTGCGTTCCAGGAGCAAACCGCCAATACTGGTCGTTACGTAGTCAACGGTGTTTTGATGTGCAACCAAATTTGGTTGTTACGTAGCCGATTTTATAATGGAATTGTGATTTATTTTATTAAGCACCATATTGTAGGGAAATTTAGTTTTATGAGCATCTTACTACAACGTTTTAACAATTTATTGTAGGTATCTAAATATTAGTCCTAAGTATCTAAATATTAGTCCTTTCGCCTACAACTAAGTCTGAGGCTCGTGGTCAGGTTTTCGAGCTAAAACTGTTTATCACGTGCCTTGCCCATGGTACAACAGTCAAGCCTAAAGTGCATTACGGGTCTAGCACGTGATTTGCTGATTCGTGGAATGACTTGAACGCGCGGCAGTTTTGTTCAAGTTTTGGGACTATGCTGTCGTATCTTAAATGGTAGGTCAAGGGGTTAATAAAGCCATGCGCACTCTAGAATGGGTTAGGTTAGGTTATAATATATAGGTAAAAATAATGCTACGAAGTTTCGAACGCATAGGCAGACAGTGGGCCCGATTGCATTTCTTTGTGAACTAACACTGAAATTAGTTCAAGCGAACGAGATTAGTTAGAGCAGAATATGAAACGAACGGTCGTCGATAAAAACTACCTATATACAAAAACTATAAATTTGAACACATTTCGTGCGGTGTTAGATTCAGATGTTATATATTTGGTGGGTAGTTTTAATGCAAATAAGTGACAACCGTTCATTTCACATTCCACTCTAGCGTATTGCCCAGTTTCATTCCCATGAACCAATTCCCGATTTTGATTCAGGAAGAAACGCAATCGAGCCTAGTCTCGTCGGAACCGTGTCCTTTTTTGCCCTTACTTTGGTCAGAAAGATCGTTATTTAAGGAGAACATCTTTGTTCTTATTCTCAGTATACTCCACTTGGTAATAATGATATTGGCTTGAAAACCTTGTCCGATTGGGGAGCACAGACTTTTGAAGCTCGGCGCAAACGAGCTATCGGCCACAGTCAAAGGTGTGAGAGGTAGCGTGTGGCGGCCACCGGCTACGCGTGTGCGGCCAGTCTGTACAAAATGTATTAAAAAGCGTGTCAGCTACTTGTCGCTGGCCACTTGTGGCTGTGGCCGATTGTGGCCACGAGTGAAAGATACATTTCTAACATAAATTATGCAGGTGAATTTGTTAAGGCGCGTGGAGTCGTAAAACGATCATATTTGAAGGCCGATAACTTTTAAATCAGCCTACTGACAATTCCAGAAAAAATATATCTTAAGCATTAATATATAAACTTCAATCTGAGCGTTCAAAAAAAATGTAGAACATAAAATACTATAAAGAAAATATTGAAATGAAGCTGTTTTCAACTTTAATTTATTTATTTATTGAGATAATTATGATTAGGTATACAGTTCATTGGTCATATAACGTTTGCTTCTTATAATAATTATATAAATTATTTAATAATTGATATAGGGAGGTTTAACACATCTTACATGGCCTTTCCTGCCAATAACACATCTAACTAGGCGATAATTTGGCCCGTCTCTAGATGTGCATTTTTTATGCAATTTTAAGAAATGAAATGTTTTTTTAACAATAAATTATTTGAACCCACCACCTGTATATACACATAAATATATCAATTTTATAAAATATATAGCTATGTAATAATACATACATTTATAATTTAAATGTAATTTAATGTTAATGTAATAAATACATTTATAATTTAAATTTAATTAAGAATGATAGATAAGTGATACTAAATAAATTGTCGTGCGTTTATATTACGCGAAATAAATTACTTAACTACTTCTAAACTGCAAGTGATATTATTAAGGCATTTACAGTAAAATATTGCTAAATCAAGACTTACTGGCTGTAATTGCTATTGCCATTATTCTCGTCATCAGAACGATGAACATCCATTCTTTCTTCGTGGATGGCGCATTGGCAATGCCGTACACGTAGTTCACACTATCTATTAAATTGTGATCTTTTAAGTCGGCGTCCGCCAGTGAATTATCTGGCAGTTTGATATTATTGAATATCCCCAGCTGAAGGGGGTCAGTAAACATGGCCATTCTACCTGAAAACACAATAAACAAGAAAAAAAAATAAAAACAGGACTGCCGTTACAAAAACTTAACTATTGTATTTATTATACGACTGTCCAACAAAGAAAGACTGTAATAGTGGAATAAAGAAATGGAAACATTCATAGACTACATAACCTAACCTATATAAAGAGTATGACAAATCAAATAAACTAGGATAGAAAAAAATATATACTTTTCTCTTTGTGTGCACAGGTTTGCCACATCAAAATAATCTAACACCTATAAGGACGCTAAAGTTTTAAAAGGAGGGGAATGGGAGGGGAAAGGGAAATTATCTGGAAGATTTCAAATGGTCTCTGAGTCTGTTTTTAAAAGTTGTTATGCTTGGCGCGGTTCTCACATTTTTCGGCAAAGCATACCAAAGACGGGCTCCATGCTTGGTGAAGTACCTAAATAGTTATCTAAATATCCAAATGTCAATAAATAAACATAAATACACAGTGTTTAGTGTCAAATGAAAGGTCTGATTGAGTACATTCCGGAAATATACATGTATCTATATGTATAAATACACAAACCACAAATATTTCATAAAAAACCGTAATAAAAATAATTATAAATACAGTAGTTCACTTTCTGTAACGGCAGTCATGTTTTTTTTATTCTTATAAACATATTTACTTATATAACGTTTTTAAGCGATTAAAGTTCTTCGTTGAAACAATATTCGTTAAAACAAAATTTTATTTAAGGAAGCTCCGTTGTGGCCCTCTTGAAAAGTGTTATCTCCGTACCTAATAACAAGGACCCCCTCGCCGCCGGGACCGCGCGAAGCGACCATATAGGACCAATAATGACATGGTCCTAGAATCCCATCCGGCTGGTGACTGGCTGGTTTCGACAAATGTTGCCATAATCCGATTTATTATTCGAAAATAGTTTGCTGTATAGTCACGAGTCACTGAATCTTCTTCTCCATCTGACATTCGACTCGTGCGAGAGAGGGACTGATTTATGTAGCGTGAAAGAGATGGTAATATAGACGGTAACACTGAGCAAACAGTGTTTTATTTTTGAGACTCAACAGGAAGCGCTCCCCAAAAAAAAGTCTCCATGGGGGCGGCTCTCACCTAGGTCTGACCGGGACTCGGTCGCTTTCAGTGTCGGGCCGATGGGAATGTGACTCTCGTAGGCGCCTCGGGTCAGTGGAAAGAGCTACTGAATACGGTGGATTTTTGGCTGCAAGCAGGAGTTGAACCCTGAATACATTACACTCCTTTTTTGTTATGCAGTCGTGTGAAAATACGGCGAGAATACTTTGCCTGATCTTAAAGTGCCTTGGGCCTATTCAAAATAACAGTTTATCAAATACAAAATAGCTTTTCTTAATTTTGTATCAAACTCAAATGATGTTTTCTTAGATTTGCAATATTGTGACTAACGGTTACAATAGAAGCCTACCTCCGTCGTCCATATTATCGTAGACCATCATTTCAGGGTTTGGAAATATATCAGCGTTTCCTGCGTCCGTATCATATAAAAATGCACTTATGTTGGTCTTCGTAGCCGGTCCAATATAATCCGTATCATAACTGGCGAAATAGTCAGAGTTACCATCACCGGAACTTGCAGCGGCGCTGATAGGTGGGTACGGGTTCTGGAACTCGTAACTTCCCTCTTGGACTTTATCCAAGTTTTCGTACTGCGGTCGTTGTTCCTTGTGAGTGGAGTTGGTTCTACCTCCTTAAACAGAAGGAAAATTTAATGCTTTTATTTAATCACTGGGTGGCCACGCACGCCGATCGCCTTTTTAACACGCTTTTATTAGGTCGACCTGTATGTAACTATGTAATGG